>JAUMJK010000319.1:1800000-2146356 GCA_033558105.1 Coccyzus lansbergi | reverse complement strand
GGTGGCGGCGCGGGGGGTGGGGGGGGGAAGGCTGCGGTTCCTGGCCGGATAGAGCCGGGGCGGGCCCGGCGCCCCGCTCCCACCCGGCACCCAGCGCCTTCCGCCGGCAGCGCCCCGGCGGCGCCCCCCCCTCGCCCGCGCGGCTCCGCTCCCCCCGCGCCCGGCGCCGCCCGCGGGACCCACCTGCCCGCGCCGCCCGCCCCACTCCCCGGGCCCGAGGCGGCACGGGGCTTCGGGATGGGGAAGTGCTGTACTCAGCACTGGTGAGGCCGCTCCTTGAGTACTGTGTCCAGTTCTGGGCCCCTCACCACAAGAAGGATGTTGAGGCTCTGGAGCAAGTCCAGAGAAGGGCGAAGAGGCTGGTGAAGGGGCTGGAGAACAGATCCTATGAGGAGCGGCTGAGAGAGCTGGGGTTGTTTAGCCTGGAGAAGAGGAGGCTGAGAGGAGACCTCATTACTCTCTACAAGTACCTGAAAGGAGGTTGTGGAGAGGAGGGAGCTGGGCTCTTCTCCCAAGTGACAGGGGACAGGACAAGAGGGAATGGCTTCAAGCTCCGTCAGGGGAGATTTAGGCTGGAGATTAGGAGGAGGTTTTTCACACAGAGGGTCATTAGGCATTGGAATAGGCTGCCCAGGGAGGTGGTTGAGTCACCTTCCCTGGAGGTGTTTAAGGCACGGGTGGATGAGGTCTTGAGGGACTTGGTTTAGTGTTAGATGGGAATGGTTGGACTAGAAGATCCGATGGGTCCCTTCCAACCTGGTTGTTCTGTGATTCTGTTCTGTGATTCTGTGAAGGGAGGAATCCCGGCCCTTGGGTGGAATCCTGTGGGATGAGCTATTATTTACAATTAGCGTGGCGTTTTGAACTCATCAGCTGTGTTCTCTGAAGCCGGGGGCTTGGCTTGAAAGCTTGGGTGTCCTAACTCTGTGTCTTAAAACTTTCCTCTGCAATGATAACAGCTGAAATGGATGAGAGGGTGGAAGCGAGGCAAAGACACCCAGAGATCGCCTTATCTGACTGTCAGGCATTGTGAAAATCTAAACAAATTTTAAGGGCTTGCCAGCTGACTGAACATAAGCCAGCAGGTGGGCAAGAAGGCCAATGGCATCTTGGCCTGTATCAGAAATGGTGTGACCAGCAGGTCCAGGGAAGTTATTCTCCCTCTGGACTCAGCACTGGTGAGGCCGCTCCTTGAATACTGTGTTCCGTTCTGGGCCCCTCACCACAAGAAGGATGTTGAGGCTCTGGAACGTGTCCAGAGAAGAGCAACAAAGCTGGTGGAGGGGCTGGACAACAGGCCTTATGAGGAGCAGCTGAGGGAACTGGGGTTGTTTAGCTTTGAGAAGAGAAGGCCAAGGAGAGACCTTATCACTGCCTACAACTACCTGAAAGGAGGTTGTAAAGAGGTGGATGTTGGACTCTTCTTCCAAGTAACAGGTGATAGGACAAGGGGGAATGGCCTCAAGCTCCACCAGGGGAGGTTCAGACTGGATATCAGGAAAAAACTTTTCACAGAAGGGGTCATCGAGCACTGGAACAAGCTGCCCGGGGAGGTGGCTGAATCACCATCCTTGGAGGTATTTAAAAGACAGGTAGACAAGGTGCTCAGGGGCATGGTTTAGTGGCAGATGGGAATGGTTGGACATGTGTTCCAAGAGGTCTTTTCCAACCTGATGGTTCTATGATTCTTTGATTTGATGATTCTGTGATCAAGAATTCGTATAGGGGAAGACTACTCTCATTGAAAAAGCAAGGAGGAAAGCGGGGTGCACATGTTCTAATAAATCAAACAATTCCTGTAACATTTCATGGCACCAAAATGCAGTCTTGCACACTGTCATACTGGTGGCATGCTTTGCCTTGTACTAAAGAACGGTGTGTTAGGAGTGTAGAGCTAAGAAGTAAATGGCAGAGAAGAATCAATGAACTGCAGATGCTTCTCTGGTTACTTGTCTCCCTGAGATCTAAATTTTGACAAATTGTCCTGAGTTTCTAAATAATTCTTTTAGGTAAAGTGAATAAATTAGGAGGTGGCATTCAAAATAAAAAGGAAAGGGAGACTACACACAAGAAATATTAGAAGTTGCAGAACTCCTTGTTCCAGGATGTGCGCAAACTGAAAGTGTGAATGGCTTCAATAATGGCTGGAGAAATCAAGAGGAAAAAAAAAAAAGGAAAATATTTGACTACAAAGATGCCACGTCTAACCCAGAATATTCCTGGACCACAAATTTCTGGGAGCTATGGCTGCTTTGGGGACAAATCACTGAAGTGATGACTGTTCTTGCCCTTTCCCAGAGCAGTGCACTGCTAGGCTGGTGCTGGTAACTGACTTAAATGGACCTTGGGCCCATACATACAATCTGACAGTCTTATATCGCACTTCAGAGTGTCATGATACTGGTTTTATAATCATAGAGTTTAGCTAGCTCATGAAACCCCAAGAAGGAACTGCTGCATACTGACAAGATGAAAGACAACTAATATGATTTGTAACCTAACGTAAAGCATTTAACTCTGCCAAGTAACAGCGTTCCATGTGAAAGTAGTACTAGGTAAACAGATGCTCATCGAGCTCTTCACTATGCCAGCATCCAAAGGATGGCATCATTGCTGGGCTGTGTGAGATGCAGAAAGACATAGGCTGTGGTGGAGCCATGGACAACTAAGATGTAAGGACAGAGCAGGCAGAACTTGCTGTATTACTGGTATGGGTAACTTGCTGACACAGAGATTGGAAGATGCCTGACAGAACCAGGAGGGATGTGATTCAGATTATCTTAAAGAATGAACACATGCACGTCACTAGTGTGGGCTGTGTTGGCCAGTGCAGTTTAAAGAACTTTCAGCAGTAACTGGACTGTGGAAATTCACCCTCTTTGGAGGGTTTCTTGATATGCAGTGGGTGGATAGATGCTAGTCTTGTCTCACAGTGTTTGTTGGGCATGCAGAAACTTTCCCCTCTTGCCCTTCAGGAAGGTCAGAGGTTTCAGCAACCTACATGGTAACAGGAATCTTTGAGCTATCTTCCTCTGATTCTGTCCTGGTCCTCACTGTCTGCTGCGGAAGGAGATTTATGAATGTAATTTGGTGCCTTTATCCTTCAGGAATTAGATTCTCAGATAGCTGCTGAAATTTAGTTTGGCAATTAATTCAAAGCTAAATGAATAAATTCCTGGTTGCTTATCTTACTGAATCAAGACCTTAGGATGGAGCAGGTTAAACTGTTCCTATAATTACTTGGCTGACTCTGGAAGGAAGTTTCCCAAAATTCTGAAAATATTTTTGTCAGTATTTGCCTTTCAGTTGATTAATCAAAGATGGAATTCAAGCCTTGGACTGCAGGAATGACATAGCCCCCGAATACAAAAGGAGATTGCACTCCTAACAGCATCTGTCTTCTGGAGCAAAATCTCAAAAGCTTTTCTTTTCCTCCTGTAAATCCCCAACAAACAAGTTCTTGTCTGTGACCTTGTAATTAAGTTTCATGTGCAACAGCCAAAACTTTCAGTCAAGACTTTCAGGCTACCCCCACAAATTATGTCTGCAAGTAGCAGCAAACAGATAAGGAACTGAATAACAGCTTTAATAACAACCCCAACTGAGATTTGAAATCAGGAGACTTCAAATGATGTCAACAAGTCTGCTAGACATTGTTTTAACAGGAGGTTTATTGACTGAAACCCCTATTGATCTGGAAACATCTAACATTGATTTCAGTGTCATATTTTACCAAACACAAATTTGGAACGTCTTTTATTTCCCTTTCCTGATGCTTACGGAGAAGGTTTACTGCATTGTCAATAAGAAGCTTTAGTGCCAAGGGATTACACTCACAGGATCAGAGAGTGATGCAAGGCTGCACTGAGAAAAAAGTAATTTCCATCCTTGTAGAAAGCAGTGGAAAATTACAACATCCTTTAAATGCACTGACCTCTAGCTAAAACAGCTGATAAATGATGGCCCTTAGTTCCATTTTAATTCCAGCACTCTGATTTGAGTCTAACAGAGTTGTTGTCCTTTTATGAACAAATGTTTCAGGTATTTCATCCCGTAACAGTCAGAGAAGGAGGCAGGAACAGCACATTTGTATGCCTTCCTCCGAGTGTGCCTTCCCCTGGATTAGTGTAAGTCCTTGCAATGCTGTGTAGACTCTCTGTCTTAGAGTCCTCATTAAAGAAGGTTGGGCAGCCAATACTTGAATCCATTCCTGTTGATGTAAACTTAAAATAATGTGCTGTGACTGCACAGTTTGGTCTTATCAGAACTGAATAATGCTAGTGTGGTAATGGAGGTGAAAACTGATAAAAAGAGGCTCACAAAAAAAATGAAGATTCTTAGTGATGCTATGAATTCGGTCTGCTAGTCTCCTTGGTCATAAGGCAGCCTGAAGTGAGGATCTGGTATGTTCTGGAATGAATAGCATGAGTACAAACAGTCTGCTGACTATGCCACTCAGATTTTCCCTTCCAAAATTCTACCTTTTGAAGGCTAATAGCAGAGATGGATTTAGGCATTTTCTGTCAAGGATACAATCTGAACAAGTTTCCCTGTACCACAAGGTTAAACGTATGTGCTAGAATACAAATGACAGCCAATCTAACCTAGCTATCAGCTCATCTGTCTTTCCTTTATCTCTTCATCTAGTGTTCCACATGTTGTTTGCTATCATGATATCTCAATGCCTTTTATGTGTATGCAAAACCCCCATCTTCACCACTATAGTTCATTATCTTGAAAGAAACATCTTTTTAAGCCTGTAAGCCCTTCAGCAACCTTGAAGTTAAGTCACCAAATGCTGTAAGTAGCGAGCAAATTAGTCAGAGGGGGGAATTTTAGCTAGAGAGAGGTTCAGCTGGCTGCTAACTCAAAAGAGCAACTTGGACTCGGAGCTGAATCGGATGTGAAAACGGAGGCCTGGTAAAGGGATTCTTGCACTGTCTGGTTGTAATGCTTTTCCTCTTGGTGATACTACCATGTCTCTTGCCATTACAGTGACTGCTTTAATAGTCCTTAATATTTCTAGGAGATTTTCTTTCAGGAAATGTCAGGCTTCCTGGGCAGAAGGATGTACAACATGCATGCTAAACAGGGCCTTATCTATAGGGTTTTCTCTCTAGTAATCCAGTATTTTAGGTCATATTTGCCACTTAGTTATCTGAGTCCATTGATTTCAGTGAGGTTTTTACAGAATTTCTGAAGGTAGACTAATTAGTCGGAGCTAGAGGATGAGGGAAGAAGCATCAATTTTGCCCTAGATCACTGGTCTAAAATGGAGTCAAAATACGTATTTATGTATTCAGACATAATATGTTTATTATTCTTAAGTTTTGGCATTTGAGGTAGTCACCTCCTTGATCAGAAGAGACAAATGAGCATTCTGGAGGCAACTCAGTGCATCAGTGCATCTGTGGCCTGAATCAGGCATTGCCTAATGTTGAGGTAAAAGAGTTTGTGTCTGGGACCCAAAGGTAGGTAGAGGCGTTTTTGAATCACAGGTGATTTTTTGTGGTTGTTATTTATGAAGGTCCACATGAAAAATGAGTGGAATTACTTTAAAAGATCATATTGTCAACATGTCCTGAGAGAGATGGTATTTTTTTCCCTGACTGATAGATGATTATATAAAAGGTATAGTCTTAGTGTGAATTTAAATACCATACATCATAGGCAGAGATTCCTGACCTGGCTCAATCCAGTGTAGCTATGGACCAGGGAGAAAACTTGTACCATTTGTGTAATGCTCCATAGTGCCCATCAAGGGTGAATTATGTATCTTGGCATCAAGCTAGTAGAATTGCATGGTTTTGTATTGTGCTGGATAGACAAGACATACCAGCTTTCTTGAAATTAGATGATGTTATCTTGCCTTGCACTGTGCCTGATATCATCTCAGAGAGATGTGGAAGTCCTGTTTTATAGAAGTGGGAATTAAACTACAGGGTAGACAATGTGTCTCATCCAAGGGTAGTCTGTGGTAGAACCAAAAATTAAATGCAAAGTTAACTTTCTCCCAGTCTAATAACTGGATTAATCTTACTGTACAGCAATATATATTCCATATCTGCCAACTTCATTTGTGTAATTATACATGTTGTAAACATTCAAATTAGGATGGCAAGAGCTAGAGCAGGTACTGCAGGCATCTGCTGTACCTTGGTGGAATCCTACCTAGGTATTTGATCTTGCTATAGCCCTGGTTCCTTTACCAGCAGGATCTACCAATCACAGTGAAAAATGTGGAACTTGGAAATACTGATACCTAAAATGTTTTCTTGTGATTCAAGAAAGGACCTCAGTTCAGATTTGTGGGGGAGGGAAGGAAGTATAACTGTACCCACATTGGCAATTGGTAGTGTTACTTGCCACTACCCAACATATTGGAAATGCCAAGAAGGTACTTTTCCCACAGCACATAATCACTGTAAAGAATATTACTGTAAGACAAAGTCACACGGCTGTTTCATAGGCAGAAATAAGCCACAAACATCTGCAGCATTAATTTCTTGTTTGCATTTCCAGATGCTATTTTCAAAGCTTTTCCTTTGTTCACTGCACTGTGAATCTCTTTACACTATTCCAATTAGTCCATTTTTTTTAACACCTTAAGCCCTAAAGTGAATTGACAACTTTTGATATGGGTTTCATTTACTTAGATAAAGCTGCCTTTACTTTTTTTGTAAGTGCTTTACGTGATTCCACAAAGGGCTTAACATCATGCAGCTGAGCTTGGAAGTTTCAGTCATAGGTTTACTAGACTTCAGGACCAAAAAGAGCTGCTAGAACATCTAACCTGTCTGTCTGTGTAACACAGATTTGCATTTGCTGCTGCGTGTATCAGGTCTAACAACTTTACCTCCAAAGTTTCTTGTCTATTTTCTTAAGTCAAACTTGACTATCTCAAAAGTTTTATCCAATACAAGGATAAGAATCAGGAGGTTTTGACAAGCACAAACACCCACCCTTGCATAGTCATGCAATAAACCACAGGCTGTGAGTATATGACCTTTCCAGCTTTTTGCAAGGGCTTTCACGCCCCACTGCATCTGCAGCTGCTCATCAGCACTCACATGGTGGGTGTTACCAACCCTTGGATCAGCTGGCAGATCTCCATGTGGCAGCTCCCACTAACTCGCATTAGTCAGCTATGTGATGAGCACCTGGGTACAGCCCCTTCAGCTGGCACAGCTGAAGCTGGGGGCAGTGGTGTATCCCAGCCCGCGTAGTCAGTGTGCAAGGCAAACAGTAAGCAAAGTACCACTGAACTTACACACATTGGCTGCACCATCATTTTAACCTCATTTAAAAAGAGGGTACAGTTTGGGAGGTGTACCGAACTCCAACTAGTTGTTGCTGATGCTTCTGTAGCACTTCCCATCATAACCTTATAATACTGTGCTTTTATCAGAAAATACCTGCATGCAGGAATCGGGAAAAGGAGGTCTGGTGTATTGGACTACTGGTGAATGCAGTGTGACTCGTACATAATTCTCAGCATGACATTGATCTCTATACCTGCAGTGAGATGAATGCAACACCTCTTCGCTCTGCCTAGCTGAATATCATGTGCTGATCTTTCATACAAGACAGATTTAATAAAGCTGTAGAATATTCTCTTCAGGGTGGGGGTGGAAGACCAGGAGAAAGAGAATCAACCCTCTGAATGAATTTTTAATAGGGCGTTAGAAAAATTAACTCCTGGAATTCTGGCACGTTGCAAACACATCTTAGTCTGCTGCAATATAGGAAATATTACTAAACAGTTCATATGTTGTTGACTGTGGAGTTCTTCAGAAATACATATAAAATTCTGGGTGAGAAAGTTGAAATGTAGAGAGGTTAGGTAAAGCGCTGAGTGCTGTCCAGACAGGATTGAAAGCCAAGACTTTTTGCTTTTGGTGTTCTAGCACTTGTGTAGACAGATGAATCACTGTAGGCAAATATAGAGTTTAAATACAGAAAGGCTATACACAATGCAGCTACTAGCAGGGGCTTTAGCCACGGGCACAGCATAGCACTGAGGACATCCCTAGAGTTACAGGGAATTGTGTTATTAGTGTTATTATTCATCATTTTCACTTAGAAATTATTTTCGCTTATGCATGTTTTTATCCAGAGATCTCTAAGACCCCACACAGGCAAATATTAACAGTGACATTTTCAAGAATGAAGAGATGAGGAAGTTGGATGACTTGGGTCATTGTCATATGATGAAGCTGAAATAGAATAAGAGCTTTGTAGGGCTTGTGACTTTAAATCCCATGCTCAACTACTTGGACATGTAGTCCACCTCCTACATGGCAAAACTTGACAATTTTGCTCATTCATTGACTGGCCAAGACTGACCAACTCAAAACAGTGCTTGAAACCACAGCTACTGGAATCTGAATCAAAATAAAATGCAGTTTCCTTGAGGTTTGCAAATAATGCTCAAGTTTTGACCTGTTCCACAATTTTTAGGTTCTTAATACTTTTTTACTGAAATGTGACATATAGGTCAGACAAGGAGCAGAGAAAGAAAGGGAATTTCCCAGAAGGGAAGAAAAGTTGTTTGTGCCAGTGTTTGAGATATGGAAGTAGAACATACATGGTAAATTTAATATGCCAGATTCAGCAGAGTATTTACCCTCTATTTGCATAATCTTTTTTATGATTTCACTATATCTGCTTCAAAATATATAGTACATGGTAGTAAAGTATGCTTAGCTTTGTCTGGAGATAGAACTCTGAATTATTTTTTACAGACTGTGGTTTTCTCAACCTTAGTTTTATGTACATATGTATTTATCACTGTGATCACGTTTTTTATTTAATATACATTTTTTTTTTTCAAGCTTGTTTAACTTTTCTAATTTGAACAGCATACAAAGAACTTATAAGTCTTTCGTCTAGTCTCAGGTCACACTGATGAAAGATTTGTAATCACTCGAGCCCCAGAGCATTCACCCTGGTTATTTCAAGTATATTTGTCTTTATGTGCTACAACCACAACTAGTAAACTTCCCAGTCACTCTGGCTCTGTAAGCTGAGTCATAGAATAATATAAAAGGACTTCTATTTGTGCATTTGTGCTCTATGGAACATATTTTTATGTACAGTAGTGAGTAATGAACTAGTGAAGACATTTTTTAAAGTCAGCATAATAGGAAAATGTGATTTGTTCTTGGGTGGGAGAGGTTGTAATAATGTTAGAAACTGTGAGAACCAGCACTAATTCATTAATATAACGAGGGGTTTTTTTCTATATACATAATTTATTTTCAGATGTGGTGGTTTTTAAATATTGAAGAATATTTTCAGCCTGAGACATCAGATCTTATTTCATTATATAAACCTATTTATGATTGTCAGAATAAACTTCTCTGAGCATTTCTGAGTAATTTGTGCCTTCTTTTGTAACAGTGTTTCTGAAATCCTGTTAATTCAAGGATTGCTTAGGTTTTTTGAAAACTATCCATGGGCCACCTCCTACAATACAGCTGTAAGGTTGTAATTCACAAACAAACGTAATAAAGCAAGCTTTGAGTGTTGACTCTCTTGCCTTTTTCAATGATATCTTGAGAATATTATTACTTTTATTTCTGTGTTTCCTTTGGTTGACTGATTACTTAGAAAAAAAAAAGTCACAATTCTTCGATTAACCATCCATATTTAATGACTACAAGTACTACAGAGACTACAAGTTGGAAAATGACTCTGAATGGTATCTAACACAGACCGTTGTTGAAGGTGTCATCCCGGGGCACGTGGAACTTTGGTTGGATCAAATTAGCAATTCAAATGGTCTTAAAGCAATTTAAGAATGCTAAGCTTATTAAAAATTATTTGATCAATATCTTACAGATGTTGCCTTGTAAAAGGTTCTCTTTGATCGCTCACTATCATTTTACTGGAATATCTTTAAGTAGTTTTTAAAATCACATTTTACTTTTAGTTGGCTTCTCAGGAATTAAAAACAGTTTCCAGGCTTTATGCCATCATTCAGGAGCATAGCTCAGCATCCTGACGCTTCTGTGGGACTGGCTTACAAGAAATGCGGAACCGCTGAGATGCTGAATTCTTTTAAAAACACGAAATGTTTAGACTGCTAAGAAAGAAATAAAAAAGGAACCAGTGTGGGAGTGTGTGGGGAACTCCATATAGAAAGAGGAAGTATTGTGTGACTGAGCAGGAAAGGGGTACAAAGCATCTGTTTTGGTAGTATTTTCACTTGTTTGGGGGGTATTTCCATAGTGAACTGGAATCTGGCCCAACGCATAGTTATTACTTCACTCCAAAGTGGAAGTCAGGCACTAAGTTGGGGCAAAACACAACAGTTGACAGCATTTGCACATAGCAACACAGCATAACAGCTGAAGGAAGGTCATGTACAGCAACATCCTGCAGAAACTGTAGAGTATTTTAGGGCTGTTCTGGGCTGCAAGAATCACAATCAACACTCTGCCTTCTATAAAAAGAGAAAGCTATTTTCCAGGCTTTCTTTTCTGACAGGAATTGGTTCTTTGCCTCCAGAAACTCTGGGATAACAGTCCCATCTGTGCTACAAAAACTCCAGGGAAGTATACAAGGCAGCAAGGTGTGAACACTACAAAACCCCTTTTTGATCCTACCCGGAAAGGTACTTCTTTACCATGCACAGATTTGACAGGAAAGAAGTTTCTCCCTCATCTTTCCATAAATGTTGGCTGATCTAGAGTAAACTAACCCTTGTGATGTAAAGGCCATTCCTCTCTTTGGTTTTGTCACAAGATTTTAATTCTTTTTTTTCCAGAAGACAAGTCTAAAAATATGACAGTTTTTCTTGTGTAAAATAAATTCCTGCTTGAGCAAGTTGTTGTTAGTCAGATCTTTGCAGAGTAATGGGGAGTGTAGTGTACTGCCCTCAGTGCAATGAAGTCATTTTTGGAGGAAGTCCTTGTATGGACAATTTATTCATTGTTTTGGAACACATCAAATAGCATTTCCAGGAAGACCAATTCAAATTCCAGATTTGGTTCCCTTATTCAGTCATTCTTCTGTCATCTGGAAGTCAGAGGCAAGCTTGATATGCTGGTGCAAGGGAGCAGTGCAGAACACTAAGACAAAACCCCTGACAGAGGGTATTTTTGGACTTGCTACTCCAAGACAAAAAGTTAATACTCCTACAGAGTTATAAAGGGACTGAAATAAATGGAAGATATATTTTGAGGGCTATCGTAGCAAAACTCCTGAGCCACACAAGCAGTGAGATGTAGAGGAGGACTTTTTTCACCATTGGCTTTGCCCTCTCTGGAGAATGAAACTTGTTAGCTTATATGATTTCAAACGTGATGCATCCTCATTTGCTAAGTACATCATTAGTCTAAATTTGTTCTGGACCACAATGTAGCAATAGTGACAAGACATAATTTTCTGCACTGCTCCATTGCTTTTCTTTTTTCAACCTTGTTTTTCCTCTGTGTTCATTCCGTTCTTTCCACTCTTCTTGGAGTGATGTTTTTTTCCTTAATCCGTTCCTGCATTTTACTTTCTTTTCTCCCTCAGGCCTTTCTTTCTTCCTGTCTGTTTCGAATTGAAGCCAGCATTCTAAAAGCAACATCATCAGCTACAGTCCTCTTCAGAGGAACATCATGAGTTCAAAGTCATCTTCAAAATTATTTCAGTTGAAAGAGATGACTTCCTAACATTTTTATTTCATAGGATGGAGTCAAATAGAATATGGAAAGCTGTGCACAGTTTTGGCCATACACTTCAAAAAGGATGCAAAAAAAAAAAAAATGGAGATAGCCAAAGTTGAAGGCTGCCAGGATGGCCAGAGGTCTAGTGCACAGGACCACTGAGGAGAGGCTGAAGAACTGGGCTGGTGTAATCTTTTGGGGGGGAGGCCAAAGGCAGTTGAACAGCAACTTGTGACTTCATGACAAGGCGCTATAAGGACAGGAGAGCCAAACACTTCTCAGTGGTAACAGAATGTATAAAAGGGGGAAATGGCAGCAAAAGGAGTGTTCAGCTTGGACTTAAGAGACAAGATGCCTACTAGGAAGGTAGTGCACCTAGGCACAGGCTTCTTTGAGAGCTGGAAATAACCCTATCTCTGGAAGATTCCACGCTTCAACCAGGCAAAGCCATGCTGACTTGTTTCAGTGCTGGCCATAGTCTGGCCTCAGGGTGGGATGGGTGACCCACAGGACCCCTCTAAACACCACTGTAATACTGCAAAATCATGAGCTAGTCCTCTCTAAACACTTAGACTAGAGTTTGCCAGGATGCTAGGCAGTCCTCCTGAACTGGAAAAGGAGGAATTTGTTTGTTTGTTTGTTTGTTTGTGTGTGTGGGTTATTTATTTATTTAAGAGAAGGCTAATATAAACCAACCTGAAGAGTTACAGTCATTCTGGCATAAGTGAAATACTTATGAATACCTCTAACCCTTGTCTTAAACTGAATATAGATACTACCCCTTCAATTTTCACTTCCTCTCAAAACACTACGTTATTCTGGGTGCTGGGAGATGTGCAGGTAGAGCACAATGCTGTAAGCCTAGAAAATGTCCCCAGCAGAGCAGAACCTGTAGTTTCTATGGTTAAAACTCTGTTGCAATTATCATAGCATCATAGAATAGTTAGGGTTGGAAGGGACCTTAAAGATCATCTAGTTTCAACACCCCTGCCATGGGCAGGGACACCTTCCACCAGCCCAGGCTGCCCGAGGCCCCATCCAAACCTGGCCTCGAACACCTTCAGGGATGGGGCAGCCACAGCTTCCCTGGGCAACCTGTTCCAGTGTCTCACCACTCTCATGGTGAAGAAATTCTTCCCAATGTCTAGTCTAAATCTGCCCCTCTCGAGTTTATACCTATTCCCCCTCATCCTTTCCTATAGGAAAAAATCAGATAAATCTGTCATGCAATAACAGAAGCAAGAGAAAAAAGTTTGTGCAGAGAAGTATCTCTGTCTCCTGGTCAGGCTGGTCCTGAGCTTCTGTCTGATTCTAAAGCAATCCTGCAGATGATTTTGTATTACATCTTAAAGCATATGTACAGACCAGGGCACGGTAGGTTACCCTCTGTTATAACATATCCTCTCATTTCTACAATTTAGTGTATTTATTTTTAAGTAGGCAAGTAGCCTCTTCAGTTTTAGTGAGATGATTCACATCCACGTAATGACACATATATGTGTTTATGGAGTAAAAGTTCCTTATTTGTTGTTTTAATATTTATGACTTTTCTCTGAGTTATTCTAATGAAATATTTGTTTGATTTTTGTTTGTTTGTTTCCAGGGGCTTTCCAAAGGCATTCAGTGCTTTTTATGGAGAGGTGTTTCTTTCACAGTTTCCAGTTCCTTTTTATGAATAAATTCACTTATTTTTACTGGTATTCTTGAAATAATCCATTTAGGACATAGGTTGTAGGACACGACCTTGCATTTTCTACAATTACTTTTAACATATTTGCAAACTTATGTTTTTGTGCAGCTATATTAAAAGCAACAGCAATTTTCCATCTGTTTTAATTTGCAGTAAATGAGTTCATGCTGCTCTGTTTTAGGCAGACAGGAGCTTGTTTTCTTCAGTAGTTATCTCCAGACAATGCTCTTTGAGTGATGTGATAGGCTAAATGAAAATGATAGCACGTCTCAGGTAAACCAAGCAATTTTATTCCAACATATTCAGGTCTGATTATAATAAAAGGGTTTGAATTCATTTCCCTAACCTCTGAACTGATATTCACAAATTGCCTTCTGAGGTGTGCAATAACAAAGTGGATATAAGTGCCTCCTGTTGATTCTGGAGGGTTTCAGCGAATGAGAAACAAGAGAATTGAGGTTGTTCAGCCTGGAAAAGAGAAGGCTCCAAGGAGATCTTATAGCAACATTCCAGTACCTGAAGGGGGCCTACCAGAAAGCTGGGGAGGGACTTTTTACAAAGGCATGTAGTGATAAGACTGGGGGGGAACGAGTATAAATTGAAGAGGGGAAGATCTAGACTAGAGATAAGGAGGGAATTCTTTACAATGAGGGTGGTGAGGCACTGGCACAGGCTGCCCAGAGAAGTTGGCTGGAACTGGATGGTCTTTAAGGTCCTTTCCGACTCAAATCATTCTATGATATGATTATTGATGTCATTTAAAATTATCCTTTTTTCATACCAGTTACTGGGATCAGAAGTCCCCTGGTAACTGAGAAGTGGGATGGGTTTTGATGCTTTAATTGTCATAGCCATTGGTCATCGCTGCAATTTACATGACAAACTTTAAAACATAGTCTTTTGTCCACATAAGCAGAACCCGTCCATCTTCTGTGTAGGAGCTGGGAAAGCAGTAGATTTCTCTAACGAAGCCTTCCTCTCTTTCCTAAGGCAATCAGTCTGGGGACAGCCACATCTCTACCTAGGGCCTTGAAAGGTAATTAGGGAATAATGCATAGCAAGCCTTAGTTAGCCCTTGTCTCTTCTGAAACACCTCAGAGTATTTGCATGTATGAAAAGAATTACATGTGTCCTCAGTCAGGCTGTTCTGTTATGGGATCCATTTCTGCTGTGCAATGGCTGATGAATCCAGATGTGGTACCCTATCTTGGTTAGTGTTCTCCCTTCCTGGACAAACTTCACCCTTTGAGAAGTGCGGTCAAACACATTCCTCTTGCAAAATATATTGCAGGAAAATATAATGGAGACCTTGTGCTACCACTACAAAAGAAAAAATATTGTCCTTTTTTTTTTTCTTTATAAGGAAACAACATGGGCATGCTACCATTTTCAAGGTCACCTTTAGAAACAACAGCAAAAAATACAGAAAATTATGGCAACTGAGTATTTTTTTTTCTATGGGGGCATCTTTCAATATAGTCTTTTTAATCAGGCTTTTTAATAGCCCCTTCTTCGGTTTATTTCAATAGTAGTAGTTCTCCTTGGGTAGACGCCAAGAAATTCAAATGAATAAACAGAATACTCCTGGTACTCAGCTTCTCTTCTGTATCACATTTTTGTAGAGCTTTTCTCTATTAATCTTGCAACAACCCATGCTTCTGTGTGATTTATTGCTTAGCTGCATAACTGCACAAAGGGTTGTGGATTATACCCTTTGTATTGCTCTTCAGAAATTTAATACTACCCGATAATGCCGGAAGTTCTTTGACACTGGCCATACTCCAGGTAAATGGGCTTTCCATTAGATCTTGCCAGGTGTGGCTCTCTGATGGGAAAACAGGACCTTAAATAGAAAAAACTGTAGTTTGGATACTAACTAGACAATATATGATGGTGAAAGAAATGTTACAGCAAGACAAAAGGTCAAATCTGGATACCCTTCTTGCACCTGGCAGAGCAATGGATGTAGTGCTTCCTCATCACTTTGCAGTTTTCTCTGGTGGTTTCTTTTCTATCCTCTTGCCCTCTCTTAACTTCATATCCCACTGCTGCTTGAATGTATAAGTTCCTCTAGAAATCTCATCTACTACCACACGCTGTAAGACAGCCCTACAGGGCACTGCCTTGGCTAATTTGGTGCTGACCTATTTCACCATATTCTGTGTTATGTCTGGCACCATATCTATAACTCAATAGAACAAGAAGTAAATTTAAAAAAAAAAATTAAAAGTACAGATACTTAACTCCATGTTACATCTGCATGAGCTCTCCAAGAAAATGGGGCTCTAAGGACAATAGCATAATGCTTGGAACAAGAACAGAAAGAATCAGAGGGACATTGAGGAATACCCAACACAGAAGGTTTTGAGAAGGAGTTAAACCTAGCTCATTTAAGCTTCATCATAGTCAGAGGAGAGAAAAAACAGGACTGATTCTTCTCCTCCTCAAACAGGAGTTCTGTTGTAGGTCAGAAAAATGGTGGCTATTCCTCTTCGTTCTTTGCCACAAGAAAAGAGAGCAACAACCTGTGACACCACCCCTTTGCAGAAGTCAGGTGCAGTTATGATTTTGTTTTGTATTTGAGGAAAATTATTCAGAGATACAAGTACTGGAAGCGCAATTTTTCATCAAAAACATTAGCATTAGTGGTCATCACAGATCTTCCACATTTCAGCATCTAAGCTGCTATGGAGCCCTGCTTGCTACCTGACACTGATGGCTACACATCACCACAAGGCTGTCCTACAGGTTAATCTGGAAGGATTTCACATGCCTTCAACCTGGACTGTTACATTTCTTTTTTAGTGCAAGTTCAGTATGACACATAGAGAGACATTAATATTAACTGCAATTAAACTCTATTAGACCTTTGATCTGCTACCCTGTTATAGTGTATAGATGAATACGTTAAAAGAAAAATAAAATGTGAAATAATTATCTCCTGTAAGTTGCAAAGCTGAATTTCAAGCTGGACCTTTAGAGCAGTTTCATTACTTTTTTAGTTGTGCTAGCTTTTGTGTCAGGAAAATGAGTTTTATTTGAAAAGATGAGGGGAAAAGTAGAACGCAATCTGATGTTTCATTAAGATGAGGAATGCCACAGGCTTGAAATTCTAATCTTTAAACCTTGTGTATTAGGAAATCAAATTACCGAATTGTTAGGTTTGGAGAAGTAAAGTCTTATTTTTCTCAGAGAGACGTACATTGGCAAAAACCTACCAAGACTGGTTTAGAGATCAGTTTAAAAAAAGTGTTGAAAAGACAAAATTAGCCAAGTATCATGGTCAGCTGATGTAGGAAAGTGAAAAAAAAAAATGACCATGCTGATAATAGGTCTGAAACCCAAACTTATTTTCCACAGCCAGCTGAATCAGACCTGATGGTTTCCTGGCAGAGAGGCACTGACTGACCATTTGGAGCGTAGGGAGGAAGGTAGGGAAGGGAGAGCTGGTTTGAATGAGTGCTATATGTATAATAAGAAGAAGTAGTATTTGGAAAGTAGACTATGTTTAGAAAAATACTCCATATTGTAGCCTGCAGACAAACTGACCGGGAAAGATCCCACGAGACTTTGGTAAAACTCATTGAGTAGGTCCCTGTAGGTCTCATTTTTGGTGGCAAGAGTCATTGATATTGAAGGTCAAAAGTCACACAGTGCTGAATTCTTGAACTACAGTATTTTGGGCCAGAGACAGCTGCTTTCCTCCTGGTGTGAGCAGTGTGTGGCACAAGTAAGTGCTCATTGTTCACACTACTGGATGCCTAAGTGACACTCCCAGCTCAGTCGTGAAATGCTGTAGCAGATTGAATTGAATAGACAGGAAGGGAAGACTGAAAATGAAATGATCGCTAATGTGAAGAGTATTGCAAACCTAAAGCATTCCGAAATCACAAGTCCAGACACTCACCAACTTATAAAATTTGTTTACACGCCGTTATTAAATAAAAGCAATCATTGGTAAATTAATTTTTCTTGTTCTCTAGTTTTAGAGTTTTCAGGTGCTTTACAGTTTCACATTTTCTCCTCAGCCACAAATATTAAGTATCTAAACACTGTTTCCAGTCTTCTAGGTCAAGCAGGTAGGGATATATAAAGGCAAACAGAAATATCAGATGAGACTCAAGATCAAATTTCATGAACTTACAAGACTGCTATAAGCCTGCAATCTTAGAGGCATTAAGTATCACACATTTTTGAGCTTCATTTTATAGGCAATTTGGGTCCAAATTATGAAGAGCAATTAGAGATAAATTATGTACAAAAGTAAGAGATTCTTCTTGCTAACAACGTAACTTTGAGCTCTGTGAATGTGTGGAAATGCAAAGCACTGCAGGGGCGGTTTCCTATCTCTTGTGATTTGGCTGTTGTGTTGGCACTGGTGCATGGTTTAAGAGCTGGTGGAGCTCTGATAAAGGCAAAACCACCTATGAAGAATGGCTAACAATATCCTTTTTGCTGTGCCACTGTTTAATGTTATGCCCAGTAATTCCAGATTATCCACTGGCTTAAACTATAGACGGGAGGTCTTTGTTTCTATTTCCATCTCCTTTTCAAGCCCAAGAGGTATTATATGCGTTTATAGAAGAAAAACAGTTGGAGAATTCTATAAATGTTAGCCATGGTTTGAGTTTGTAGACAACTCACACAGCTCTGTCAAAAGTCACATGTCATTCAGAACAACGATGCTTTCATTAAGACAGACAGATCTTTGATAAGATTTTAAAGATCATTTGGAGAAGTTATTTAAAGATTGCTTTCTCATGGTGATAGCTTCCTTTTTCTTGTTCCTCTTCTTCTGACAGAGGAATTATTTTGCCTGTTGTAATCATTCCCGAAGACACACAATTTTGTCATGTAAACACACCACAAAATGACCAAGTCATAAGACTCACTCTGCAGCCGGAAGCAACCCAAGGGTTCAAACTTTTTCTTCAAAGGAGTTTAAGTCCTCTGGTGTAATCAAGGGCCAGAATGTAACTAGAATACAAACAGACTACTATAGTCCTGACTGGGGGGATGATGCAGGTGCCAAACAAGATTACCTTTGATTGCGGTTGTAGAAACCTGGGAAGAAATCCTGCTTCAGCCCTCTAATGGCATTGTTACAGACAGCTAAGAATTGGCTACCAAGTTTGCTGTAGTGAAGCAACATGGGTTTAATCCTGTTCAGCTAACTAATATGGTGAAGTAGTTGTTAAATACTTCTTAGGGAGAACCACTGAAAAACATTTAAAAATTAAAGTGAGTTAAGATGCTATGCTAACTGCCTCTACCCAGCCAGCAACTGCAATCTCACATTGAATGAACAGTTTAGGGCAGTTGTGTCATGGCAGAAGAGCCCTTAAATTTCAGCTACACCTCTGAGACTAGGACCCAGAGTAGTAAACCATAATTGCTTTTTCTGCTTTAATTGAATTTAGTCTGAATACCTAGGTAACAAAAAGAACAACTCTCCCCACCCCTCCATCACCTCCCTCCCCTCCCCTCCACCTCCCTCACCAATGGCACCAAGAAGGGGCCCCTAAATAACTGTGTTTTCAATTGGGTCATTCCCCTTGTTCGGTTTCACTTGTAGCTAGCTCTTAACCTGGTTAAGAGGACAACAATTCCTGGTACAGAAAAGAGGACAGGAGTGAGTGGAAGGGACATTAAGAGCCCTCACACTGCCCATGCAGCTGGCAGAGGAGTGACCTTCTGCACTACTTCAGGCAGAAGAAAGCACCATTCTAATTAGTTAAATGAGTAGAACTACCCTATGTGGAGTTATATATTTTATTTTCTATATTATGGCTATAGCTAACCATCTTTAAGAATTGATGTAACCTGCAATATTGACATACCACAGTGAGATCCCACAAAGGGGTAGAGTGTTTAGTTAATTATATTTCTAAAAGTGTTTCATGAAAGTTTATCATCTAGATCAACATTTAATATCTATGTATAGAAGCCAACCCTGGTTATAGGTCAGGAGAATTACCAGGAACATTAAGCGTTCAAAATCAAAGTGAGGAAGTGAAAGATTTCCTCCTAATGGGGACAGAGGCTTCTGGGATGTTTCCCAGGGGGACAGTTGCAAAAACGGCAAAGAGAGAAGAAAGAAAATCCCCAAACCATTCAAATGAAATCTGCTTCAGAATCTGACATCTACTTGTTATGCTCAGAGCAGTTTATGTTTGCTGGGACATTTGCATTGTGTAGAAACAGCATTTTTGGGGCATTTCTTTTTTAAGATTAAATGCAGTTCTGATATATCATCCGGCCACAGCACAATCTAAATTAATCTGGTACACTTCTCATTTGTAAGTAAGTTATAAGCTTATGATAAGACAAAGAGGAGTAAACAAAAAAAAAGCACAAAATCCCCCACACTCCATCCCCCAAGACAAAAAGGAGACAGCGCAAGAAGGACGCGTACACCCTCGATGTATTGAATATATGCTGTCTATACTGTACTTGCTTCCTTTTAGTAAAACTAATGACTCTTCTGTTGTGCAAAGTGCTCGTGTCCTCTTTTTGTGTACAGACTAGGGGTCACTGAGTGGCCACTTTTAACTTCGGACATATTCACAGGACTCTTGGGGGTTGCTAACAAGAGCTCTGCTCACGTTGCAGATCACTGCTGAAACACAGATGATGGCTTATTAAACAGATCTGCTATAATACTTTTTTTCTCCTAATTATGCCATGGCACAGTTCCTCAGGAGCCTTTGTGCAGCACATTGTGTGCTGGGGCCCTACTACATGCAAGCGTATTGTTGTTGTCAGCATCATCCAGCAAACACCCTGTGGGTGAGAGCCTACATCTCATCTTGAGATGAAAAATATTCTTCAGTTAAGCTTGGTTTGGGGACAAAGCACTTCTGCCTTGAATAAAGGTGCATCAGAAGCAGAAAGCTCTGCCCACCTGTCCCCTACACCACCCCGGTCCCACTGCTGCCCTGTCACATACTGCCCATACCTGCCTCCTCGCTGCCCCAGAGGGGGCTGGGCTCAGGCTTGGGCAGTGACTCTCCTTTGCTGTGGGGCTCCTTTGTCTGAAAAACAGAGAGAAAACATTAGGTCACGACAAATTCCTATAGAGATGGGTTATTGCTTTACAACACTTATGACCAAAATTATTTTCAACCCCCCCCAAAAATGTGTCAGGCAGCACAGCAAGACCTCTCTTGAGATGTTTCTATAATCAGGGCTAAGGTTATGCGATGCCAGGTACTGCTGTCTTCCAGAAAAGAAAAAGGTTCTATGCTTTACTGTACTTTGAATTGCAGTTTTGCATTCAATGTTTGTATGTTGATTTTATACTTGTGGACCAGATGGTAAGCCCCATTCTCCTGAGAATGAGAAATCCCTCTGAGAAATGAGAAAATCATTGAAAATGAGAAATCTCCCTCCTGAGAAGGAGAAAGGGAAAAGAAATGGCAGGCCAGGTCCCAGCAGGACTATTTTCTGACATGAGGCTGTTTGCAAAGAGCCACATTCCCGACTTCCACCCAGAGAGGGGACAGCCTTAATGGGGATGGAATCTGGGCTAGGAGACGCACAGGTGTAATCTCTTCACGTATCTTTGGTTATCATCAGTGGGGGAGCTACAAGCCCCTTTCCCCTCCCTGATTAGTGCTTCATCCTCACCCCTGCTGTTATGGTATCCATAACTTTTTGCCCTCTGGACCTCTCTTATTCACACAAGACACTTGGATCACAGTTGTGCAAGAATCTGGGAGAACTGAGAGCATGATTGTCCTCTGACACCACCTTCATAAGGGTACCAGCTGCTGACCTCAGTGGTGCTGCTGCTTCTAGGTGCTGCTTCACTGAGCGTGAAGGTGAAGTTAGTCAGTAGGATTACACATTTGCTAACTCTCTCTATCCCAAACTGTTTCCCAGGCTCTTCATCCCACTGAAATGCTGTATCTGGCATCAGGGCAGGAAGCAGCAGTCAAACAGCAGACAAAATGCTACAGAAGAACAAGATGAAGAATTCTCACTAAAATCACTGCATTGACTTTAATTAAAAAATCTCATGCCCAAAGATAGGAAAAAATTTTTCTTGCTAACATCAAAACTTAAGTGCTTCTTCATACAAATGCATTGTTCTCAAAGTCTGTAGCCCTGAACAATTAGAGTTGGTCAGTGTGAGTCTGGGTCTCTGGGGAATGACTCAAGTAGTAAGCAGTTTTTAACTCTGACGTTCTTTGTGTTTGCAGTTTAAGAAACACTTTCATTCAAAAGATTCCCATCTGAAATGACAACTTCACCCACCATTATACACACACCAAACAGGTGTGAAGCTGGCTGGAGGATGCACTAGGTTGCAAGGCATAGAAAAGGTGGCTCACTTTTCTGATAGCGTATTTCTGAATAACTTTATTCAGGAGGTTGAGCACATGATGAATAACAAGAGAGAAGCAGGCATTCAAGACAGCCACTGTTCTAGCTACTGTAAAACTCTGTGATTAAAGAGCCAGAGGGACTGTAGGAAAGAAGCTGCATGGGAATAAAATGTAAGTGTGGAATGAGGAGGGGGGAGGAGAAAATATGTTTAGTTTGATGTATTCCAGGCAGAACTGTAATTATACCCAGAAGAATACAAACTCAGAAAACATGGGAAAAGCATTTAAGAAAAATAACACACTAGGCATGGGTCTGTCCCTACAGAAAAGCGCACCTTTATGTATATGCAAAACAACATATGGCAGAGCCACTGTGTCAGAATTAGACATGTAAAGTCCACAATGTCCATGAACAATAAAAGGCTGAAAGCTGTAAACCCTGAATTCTGTTCCTTAATGGTGTCCACTAAAAAGAGAAACTTTCAATCACCATGTGATGAAACAAGAGGCATCATAGTCAAAGTTCTGAAAAGGTAAGGGTCTGTGAAATTGTACACATGGGCCAGGTGACCAGCAGGTCCAGGGAGGTTATTCTCCCCCTGTACTCAGCACTGGTGAGTCCGCACCTCGATTACTGTGTTCAGTTCTGGGCCTCTCACCACAAGAAGGATGTTGAGGCTCTGGAGCAAGTCCAGAGAAGAGCACCAAAGCTGGTGAAGGGGCTGGAGAACAGGCCTTATGAGGAGCTGAGGGAGCTGGGGTTGTTTAACCTAGAGAAGAGAAGGCTGAGGGGAGGCCTTATTACTCTTTACAACTACCTGAAAAGAGGTTGTAGAGAGGAGGGAGCTGGCCTTTTCTCCCAAGTGACAGGTGACAGGACAAGAAGGAATGGCCTCGAGCTCCACCAGGGGAGGTTCAGGTTTGACATCAGAAAAATGTTTTTCACAGAAAGGGTCATTGGGCACTGGAACAGGCTGTCCAAGGGAGGTCATTGAGTCACCTTCCCTGGAGGTGTTTAAAAGAGGTGGATTAAGTGCCGAGGGGTATGGTTTAGTGATTGATAGGAGTGGTTGGACTCAATGATCCTGTGGGTCTTTTCCAACCTGGTGATTCTGTGTGATTCTGTGAAGCCCCAAGGAAGCAAATTTGTGTTGAGCAGGTACTACAGAACTGAATTAAATTTGACTGAATTCTCTGAATGTGGGAATTTCACATGAAGTATAGATGTTGTTGATTCTCATGTCTTCACGTGTGAAAAAAAGTGCAAGGCCACCAAGTCCGCAGTATAAAAATTGTTCTGCAGGTGCTTTTTTAAATTATTTTTTTCCATTTATAATAGTTGCACTGAATAAGTTTTACTTTTCATTTGTGATAGTGAATATGCTTATCACGGTGCTTGTGAAATACTGGATTACGTCCGTTTCCTAGCTGACATTGCTTAAGCCCAAAGTTGAATGAGGGGAAAGAAGACAAGTAATTTAAAGCTAGTGGCTAAGTCTTTGTGCTAGCTGAGTATACTTAAGGCACAGCAGATAAGAACTCAGCAGGTCAAATATTTTAAAACAATATCCATACAATAGTGACTTTATGTAGAAAATAGAAAACAGCACATTCTTTCATCCCATGAAGCACATCTCCCCTCCCACACTTCTTGTTCTCTGATAATGTGACCTCAAAAGGCCAGCTGCCCTAGGAGTCAGCTGTGGAAAACTACAGCTTCCAGTTTGCAAGAGGTAAATCATGTTAGAGGATCTGTCTCTGAAGCAGAGTTTAAAGGCACTGAACTCTGCTTTGGGTTTACTCTAGTCTAAGTGCCATTGGGAGAAGTTGAAGGGAAATGGAAGTCAGGATTTCATATCTCAGTGCAAGCAACACTTGAATTGAAATACTGATTTTCACTAAGAATCAGTGTATGGATATAGTTTTAAAATATTTGACCTGCTGAAGTCACTTTTAAAGGGACTTGCTCTCTTTAGCATTTAGCCAGTCCTCACCTGCCCTGCTGAACCAAAAGCCAGACAAATGTGATGGGCTTCATTCATTGCAAAGGCAATTTAAAACCTAAAGCCTAATTTGCACATCAACGCTGTTAATTATTTAATTGCTGAACATCTTTACAGAAAGAGCTCATTAATGGCTGCATATTCTGTTCACTTGAAAGGACATCAGTACCAACAGTGGAAACAGAAAACATTATCTAGACTAAATACTACAGTTGCTTTGCATTAAAAAGAAAAGATGTTGTTCACAGATATGGAATAATACATTTCTGTTGAAGTTATCTCACTTCACTGCTGTTTTGTGGAGTTCTGTAGAATATCTACTTTATTCAGCAAGACACAGCTTTGGGATCAAACATGTTTTGCTACTGGAATGACAATAAATAACCTGTTTCACTCAAGTTTCTCAATTATCTAAATAAGTCACTGCATTCTTTATGACAATTAATGGATTCAAATTAACAGCTTCATCCCTGTAGACAATTTTCCAGTGAAGACAATATCAGGTGTGACAGTATTGAGCATCCATTAGCTCTGCATATTGTATTTGTGAAATGATCACCTAAATTGAAAAGATTCATGAAGTTGGTCATACTAAAATGTCCATAAGCATCTTTAAAGCTACTTATCCATTGAAATGTATGGAAATCATCCACATTTCTCTTAGCACTACTGCTTCAGCACTGCTGAAGTCTCACCAGTGTTCTAAGGTTCTAAGCACCTGTCAAAAGACTACTACCATGCCCAGTGCCCAGGAAGGGTTTCCTCAGTTTCTTGTGACCACAGTTGTCTGCAGCTCCTGAAATGAGAGTAAACTGGACTGCCCTGTGCTGGTGATCACAGCAGGAACCCCAGATGAGTCTGAAATCTGAAGTTGCGTAGACCAGGACATGGCTATTGAAGCTTCTTACTGGTAGGTTCTCCCAGGCTAACTATGTAAGAGTGTTTAGAGATTTACATAGGTGGAGCTCTAAAAAATGTGAGGACTTCAAGCTCTGCCTTTGGGTGTTAGACGCACTGATGCACATTTCTGTAAAAAAACAATACCTTGTAGTGGGTTTGATTATGCTACAATCAAGTCAACTTGAAGGGCCATAATAAAGTAAGCTGAAAAGTGGTGAGAAGACCACTGTCTGCATTTTGGATGCTGCTGTTTGTCTGGCCTCTGTGTTTCTCTGTACAGCACTCTACATCCTGGCACAACATAGCCGGAGGATCCTGTAGCTGCAAGCCCAGCCGTCCAGCTACTACTACCATAAACACACTATGCATATTCTCTTTAAGATGCTAATCTACATTTTTGTTCTTTTCTCAGCCTCAGAAGGATTCAACTTACACAAAGTAGATACAGAATCTTGCTAGATTTATTGCTACTTCACTTCCCTCACCTCTGGCATTATTTCATATCTGGTTTTGAGTTCAGGATTTCCAGTGCTGGAAAACCCACCATTCCTTATATGAATTACTTGTTCAATATATTTTTCACTTTTTTTCTTATTATCCTTTTGCTTGATCTTGCAGTCACAGGCTACTTTTATGTCTTTTCTTTGAAGAGCTTTGTGTTATAAGAATCTACACCACCAGGGAGATATTTGTAGATCACGGTCAAGTTGCCTCTCATACTCATTTTTTATTAAGTCATCATAGCCCTCACACTGAAGGTTAAACAACTTTGCATTTAACATAAGGATAAAACACACAGTTCCTATGAAGTAGCAAGCAAAGCTATAAATCTGAGGCTTTGCAGATGCTCACAGTCACATTTACATACATCCTAAATCAAGTTCAGAGAAAAAAATCCTTTGAGCTGTGTTTTCCAAAATAAGACAAAGTGTTACTGAAACAGAGCTCGTGTCAGGATAATAAAAATTACGACTTATTTCTATTTTTCTCTTTTTATGTACATTTGAGGGGATCAATGTGAGGACTACAATTTAATTATCACAAACAAACTTATGCATCATATCCTGTAATAAAAAGATAAACTGTGCCTGAACTATTTTTGAGTATGGAGTTTAATTCTCTGAATTAGCACAGTGGAGTAAAAAAAGAAGCTATATGCAGACCTGACACAACACTCACAATGAATAGGGTGTGTTGCTTAGAGACAACAGAGCTTCCACAGACACTCAGGGTCCCTTATAGCTGTGGATATCTTCCAAGGCTCACAATATACTCCACTTTTTTCCCAGGTATCAGCCTGAAAGGGTCATAAGACTAGCGTTTCTGGTCCTTACTGGATCTAACCAAAGCAGAGACATTTGGTTGTACATTATCCCACTCTCATCCACAAGCAATGAGTGCAGAGAAATGAATGTTAACTGAATTGGCTTCAGGTTTGGCTCAAGATTCGAGCAAAGGTTGGGGTCAGTTCTCACTTTACTTGAACTAGTTCTCTGCCCTGGGTGTTGAAACTTCAGCAATAACACTGGTGACCCTTGTGTACACCCAGCTTGCTTCTGGCCTGAGCAAGGAACATTTTTCCATGGATGAGCAAGTGAAACGTCTCAGCGGCAAATATGTACCTGTAGTGACAGTTGTTCTCTGGCTGTCCAGTCACATAGAACATATTGCCAGGGAGAAGGTACTACTGGATTTTGCTTCAGATACACTCTCTAAACTATATACTAACTCTGTCTAGTATAGAAAACTAGTTGTAACATTGCATTGTTCTCTATTTTTCTGTGCATGAGAAGAAATAAGTGAAATGGCCACTTGTGCAGTGATGGATGCTTTCCACAAACCAGAGACAATTGATAACACATGGCCCTTCGAAATACTGAGCCTAAGGATAATTATTATCTCCATTTTACAGATGGAAATATCTAAATAACAGAGTTTGATGACTTCCTCAAACTTAAGTCTCGGTTCAAAGAATCTGGAATAGACTCTAGTTTTCAATCCTCTGGTTAATTTTCATGCCGAAGTGATAGCTCCTAATACATTCCTATGTAAGTATGACAATCAGTTTATACATACAGTGGGTTTTATGCTGGTGGAAAAACTCTTTTTTTCTGCCTATTTGCTTGATGCTCCTTTTTTCAAGGCTTTTGGTTCTATCATGTATTCAGATACAAAGAGACTGAACTTAGAGAAGAGAGAGTATGGATCTCAAATCCCACCAACAGGAGTATCAAACCCTTGAAACTTTATGTACATGGAGTTTGCTCAGAAATAAGGATGAATTTCTCAGGAATACGGCCCAATTTGTTTCTAATTTATTACTTATTTTGTAGCACAGGTCCAGGTCTTTGCAGGTCGTTGAGAAGCAGTGGAGGATAATGACTCTGACTGTGTGCAGGGCCTACACTGAGTCAGCTGTGATTTACAACTGTTGAAAGAAACAGAAGCAGCTATCTGAGGGGTGCTATACTTTGAATCATATTTCCATTAATATCTGACAGCTCAATGACATAGCAAAGAACTGATCCTTTTCTCTGTTTAAGACAACAGTGAGTCTTACTCCATCCTCAGGGTTCTTTGCTTGGGGAAAAGAAAAAATGACAGTATTCTAGCTGGCACAAGCAACAGTTTCATTCACAAAGTATGTGAAAAATCAATTGACATTTTGACTGCCTGACCTCTGTTACAAACATCTGCAGGGAAAGAAAGCAAATGAGCAAAATGTCTCCTTTTTTACTTAGGTTCATTTAAGGTTGCAATGTTATGTATGTTGCATGCATGTTCAGAGGAAGAAAAGAAGCGAAGCTTTATTTCTGTCATTACAGCTGAGCTGTATAAAGGTTATAAATGGATGTCCACATAATGCCATCAGTGTCTGATGTGCCTGTGCAAAACTTGAAATAGAATTGTACGTAACTGTTACAAGACTGTGTTATTCTACACCCACATTTTGCAAGAGGTGGTGGAGGTGGAATGATACTGGTCTGATAATGAGCGCAGTGACTGTTGTTTGCTGTTTAGAGACAGAAACAGAAACTGAAATCACTTGAACAAATAGCCTGTGACTATGTCAGGGGTGTGATTATCTCCTATCAGTGGGTTTCTTCTGGCTTTACTGACAGCAACCAAAAGTGGCTGGGTAACTCTTGTAGATTAAATGGATTTTATATGCAATATGTATCCACTGATCAGAGCAAATCAAAGAGATATCCCGCACCTGCATAACAATGGATCAGTCCCAAGGAAGCTCCCAGCACTAGGGAGTGTAATGGGGTGATATGTTTTCAGCATAGAGCCAGAGAATCTCTCATGATGTGAATATGCAGCCACAAAAGTACTTGTGATTTTGTGATGGAGTGATTTCAGTATGGGTTCACCCAGTGTTAGCAATAGTGGGATAGTAATCCCAACACATTCCTTTTTTTGACCTGCCAGGCAGTGCAGGTGCCCAGCATCCTAGCCCTCCCTGCTCTTTCTGTTAGTCACACTGGTTCCAACACAACAGACATCAGTTAATGCCTATAAACTGGAGAGGGGCAGACTTAGATTAGATATAAGGAGGAGTTTCTTAGCTATAAGAGTGGTGAGACACTGGAACAGATTACACAGGGAAGCTGTGGCTGCCCTATCCATGGAGGTTTTCAAGGCCAGGTTGGATGGGGCCTTGGGCAGCCTTGTCTAGTGGAATGTCCTTGCCCATAGCAGCGGGGCTGGAACTATATGATTTTTAAGGTCCCTTCCAACCCAAACCATTCTATGATTCTATGACATATAAGTGAATATTAACATATGTGTTGGCATTAAGACATGACTTAGGGATATTGCTGGTGTAGATAAACTGTAGTACTTCATTCTACCGAAGAGAAAATCAAGAGACTCAAACTATAAAGTTCTTAATAGTTCTTATCTGTATTTATGCTGTTTACACTAGTAAGCCATGGAACCCTGTTTAAATCAGATTTAAATCCAACTCCTTTCCTCTAGTTTCATCCCACAAGGTGAGCTTTAATTGAGGAATAAATAAGATCTGTGAGGTCTTTGCAGTCTGGCTTTGTGTTTGCAAATAGTCTTGTTTCCGAACAGTTCAGAGTTTGATATTTGATGGTGTGATTATTAACAAGACTTGATCTTGCACAAAATGGCTGGCGCACAGTGTCCAAAGGTTCACCATAAAGGTTGAATACCGTTTAATATGCAACTCCTCGCATGTCTGATAAGCATATAAGCATCCTTAGCCTCTGCTGCTGTGGACTGTGTCTAATCCCTACTTTTTAGAAGTAAGAGAAGAACAAGGGACATTTCACTGTTTATTGCAAATCATAAAAGCACCAAAACAGAACTTTTGAATGTGCTTGTACTTACTATTCCAACTCACTTTATCTCTATTCATAGCACCAAGCAAAAGGGGACTTGTTAAATTGGAAAATACTTAACATACAAATAAGTGTAAACAGTCATTGCGACTCTGGAAGGTTCCTTTTTTGCAGTACAAGTATTCACTTGCTTTCAGAGTTACCTAATCAGTTATGGGAATGCTGGTTGGTTGTGTGTACTTTCGTAGCTATGTATCTGTCCGATGAAAGTTCCCAGTTGTGCTTAGAGAGTCAGAGATTCAGTTTTTCCATTCCTTCAGAAGATACATACAGCATGCAGGTGGTAGTCTTTCAAGCTGTCCACAAAATTTTAGAGCAGATATAACATAAGCAGTCTTCCATCATTATCTTACTGAGGCTATAATCAGGATTAATTGATTTATGAATTGTGGCTCTGGTCCAAGAGAAGTATATTTCTCCCCTAAAGTTAACTGAAACAGCGTTCTTAGTGAAATTATAGGCCATGATCCTAAGCCATAGAAATTTGGCAAAAGTCAGGCTGGAGCCAAACAGATTTTGAGGTTGTGAAAGAATCGAACAAGTCTGGTACCATCCACCTCACCACAAGGCAGCTGCCAATACACAGAAGATTCAAAATTAAGAATACACAGCAGTTTCACTGAAAGAAAAAAAAAAGAAAAATACATATATATATTGACAAATGTTCTGTGAAGGCACTGGCACGATTTTTTTTCATTGAAATTCTTTGCAAATCTTAGAAAGGGACAACTGCTTCTAAAAATCTGCTGACAGTTGTTTAAGGAAACTGATATAAAATTCTGTGTCTACAAATATTCCCGTAGGTATTATTTCCACTCTCCTCAGTATCGTTGGAATGAAATCTAAGGAAGAATCAAGCTGCTAATGGCATACATGGCACTGATACAATCTTCAGTTTTGCTGTAAGAGGCTTGGAGATTGTCCAAACTGCTTATTTCCTTTGCTCCTAGAGATATAATAGGCTGGGGCAAGTGGTTCAGAAGGGTCTTCAGCACGTGCTAATGTGGTAAAAACACAGATTCATAGCTTACATTGGCAGTCTCAGAACTGAAAGAGAACAAAGGGGCCAAAGACAGCAACTATTGCCACTACAGGCAAGCCTGGGAGGACAAGCAGGACCTAGTATCTTCTGAATTGGGTGTGAAATGCCCCTCCAAATGCAGAGGCAAAACCCTGACCCGAAACCACGGGGATGGGCTGTAACTAGCTCAGGAAATGGCCAATTCGCAGCTGAGTGTTCCAGTTGTGACTGTTCATGCAGGATCCTGCAAGAGGCACGTTGTGAAGGAGAAGCTATCTGAGCATAGCATGGTGTATCCTTGTCTTCCAGGGAATGCCCTGTTACTTATTTTCGCAGTCCTCCCAAACTGTAAAGTGTGGAAAGTATGAAATAGCGCTTATATGAGAGGAGAGTTACTCTGCAGTTCATCCTGAACGTGCGATGTTATAACCTGTGATATGAACTTTGCTTTGCTGTGCTGTTATGTCAGCCTAGTTTCACGTGGCTTTCAGAACTTGATGAGTTAACAATACTTTGATCTGCTTGCACATGGAGCATGCATGTGGCTTCTGCTTTGCAAATCTCACTGACTGACACAGGATTGGCAGATAATATTTTTTTTCCTTTTTCCTCTTCAGGAAAAAAAATGCATCTATCAAAGCTGAATAATTTGGTAATTCCACCACCCACCCCCACGTTGCTATATTATTTAAAGGCAATATGAACCAAAAGATGACCATAAAAACTAATTATAATTAAATAACTTCACTGTAGAAAAGATGTTCCCTTTTGAAAGTATTGCCTTGTGTGCTTCTAGAGAGGCAATGACACAAAGAGTTATTTCTTTTATAATTTGGGTTTTATGAGACATAATAAACAAGAGTTCCCGGAGGCCCTACCAGCTTGGAATGCCCCAGTTTCTGGAACCCTGACTTGAAATCCTACACAGAACCTTAGTACGTGAGAGCCATTTCTTGTTTCTGCAAAGTTTCTAAAGAATAGCTGGTTGCATATGCATCCAAGAGACAAAGTGCTCAAAATTGCTGGTCACTTATGACAATTTAGCCAGTATCAATGTATATAATCGACCCAGATATTTATATAAAATGCTACTTTTACGCATTAGGAATATAATTTCCATAGTTTACTAACATGCTGAATTTTAAAAAAGGAAGCCACCATCAGGGACAGCTGGAATTGAAAATCTTGTAACCTTTGATGATGTGTAGTGACATGAAAGCAAAACTAAACAGAAAAAAAACCACTGACTTTCAAATCTCACAAAAAGAATTGGTGATTGAAGTAAGGTATACAGATTTCTGAAATTCTTCCAGTTACAGCAAATGGATTGTAAAGATACTTTTCTTTCCAGATATATGATATTTATCTTGACAGAGTCCTACTCAATAGTTTCATTGTTTCATGCATTTCCCTTTGGTGTTTTGAAAAGAAAGCAAGTTTGTTCTTTTCATCTGCAGCCATTCCCTCTATAGCTCTCATTTATTATGTAGAAAAAAGGGATTGTGTTGTATTTCTGTATGCATTTGGCTTTGCAAGCAGCTATATTTTTTTCTTTCAGTAGATGTATTGTGGGGCTTGGGGAATTGTTTTGATGAAAGGGTCACTTTTTAAGCCAAAATATCTTTTGCTCAAAGAGCTTCAGTTCCTGTGGGCAAGGTTAAAAAAAAAAAAAAAAAACAAAAAAAAAAAACAAAAAGAAACATGAATCAAACAACATCATCTTCTTAGTAATGCTAGCTTTTAGATATCTGTTTTCTAGGGTGCAACTTGTACTCTAGGTGTAGAGAGTACAGATACTTCTTAGCAACACTAGATGCTTCATAATAAGAATAACAACAGCCAGTACACTGACAATGGTAGGAGAAAATTTGTTAGCATCAGCTATCTAATTCCTTCCTTTAAGAAATGGGTTTTGAAAAGCATCTCAAGAACATCAGTTCTCATTAGTTTAGCTTATAGCTCAGGCCTAACAACAGAAGCTCCAGCTGTGACAGGTTTTGCTTTAATGTCTTTCCAACCTTGAGAAATGAAATCTCTTTGTCTTGCTTTACATGAGGCTGCCTGAAATAAGAGTTGCATGCCTGATGGTTAAACTTGGCCACTCTAAAGAATCAGACCGTTGGAAATCAAACAGGAGTTGTAAGTTTTCTTCTCAGCAACAACAATACTTCATCCTGCAATTGCATAACACACAAATTATCTTTGCAGCAGAGAACAAAGACCAGGAAAGAACCTATAAGGGTGTTGAGGCAGGCTCCCAAATTTGGTGTGTGCTCTTAGGGAGTGACAAAACTGCAAAAGATATTCACAGTATCTTCTGCTTTCACCTAAGCGAGCTTATTAAGAAATAGTAGTTAGGTGATACTCTGGAAGTGGGGAGGTGTTTGTTTTCCCCACCCAACAGATTTGAAAATGTATCTGAATTGCAGCTTCTACTTTCCTCAGACTTCCACTTCACACTTGCAGCAATAGTATGTGGGAGGTACCCACTCTTAGCAGCTTTTCCTCTTATCTTTCAAGGGCAAGAGAGGACCCTATGGCATTCTCTTGAAGGCCCTTCTTGCATTCTAATCTTTCCTCATGGCTTAGAGAAACATATCTAGCCTTTTTTTAGGTTATCTGTTTGCTTCCTGAGCACTATTTTGTACCACCTAATTCTGTCTCTGTGATGTAGAAGCTAGAGAAGGATAGAATAGAATAGAATAGAATAGAATAGAATAGAATAGAATAGAATAGAACAGAACAGAACAGAATAGAATATTCCCATTAGAAAGTACCTACAAAGATCATCTAGTCCAGCTGTCTGACCACTTCAGGGTTGACCAAAAGTTCAGCATGTTGTTATTGTTCAAATACTTCTTAAACACTGACATGCTTGGGGCATTGATTGCTACTCTAGGAAGCCTGTTCCGGTGTTTGTCCACTCTTTCAGTTAATAAATGCTTCCTAATGCCCAGTCTAGTATTTAACCATAGGCAACGGATTCTACTCCAGAAGGCAGGTGGTGTTGTCAGGTGCTATCATACCCCTATTAAAACATTTATTCGATTTATCAGTTTGTTTGTTGTTTGTTGTTTGTTTTTTGTTGTGTTTTGTTTGTTTGTTTGGTGGTGTTTTTTCTTTTTTTAAATCTACTGTAAATGCATTTATCTGCAAAAAGAAAAATCTTCATTGTTGCATAGGAAAATAACCCTCACATGGTTTCACATGACAGCTTACTGGTAAGGGTTTCTTAATTAGACTGGGTTGGATTCATCTACAGTTCCTTAAAACTGGTCACTCCTAATCCATAGAAGTCCCATGGTCTTGATTCCCTTTTCTTCAAGACTCACATGCTTTCTACAGATGTCGATGGGGTTACCTTGCCCCTCCTCAATCTCTTTTCTCAGGAAAACGTGATACTTCTTTTCCTCTAAAATTAATTCCCCAACTTAAACAAAACTTACAAGAGATGTTAAAATAAGTGCCTTCTTTGTAAAGCTCCAAAATTATTTTGAAACAGTGTAATTGTTATGAGTCTGAGCATTTTTGTTTGCTTGTTTTAATGATAATACCAATATAGTGTGATACAATATACACCATACAAACTCTTTCTGCAGCTACTTTGGAAACATTTGTTTTTCCATTAATGCAAATGGTCAAAAAGTCGACTTACGCATCTCTCAATCCAGAAAGTGCATTAGAAAAAATCTTTAAAAACATCCTGTGCTGACTATTCAGACAGGGAAAAGAGTTCACAAAGTGGAATAAGATGTATTTGGATGCAGAGCAAGTACACTGTATTAAGACAGGAGACACTAAAGAATCCTGGGATCTAGGCATTGCATTATGTTACCTTAAATGAGCAGCATGTACTATATTAACCAACATTATAATAGTGTTTACAGAATACATGGCTTTATTATGAAGGCCTTAGCCAATTAAAACCTCTTTGTGCAAAAAGGAAAATTCTACACAAAAGGTTATCGGGAAATTCTAGACAGAAAAATAGTGATACTTATTTATAAACTGCAAAGGAATGCAACAGCTACAATGCTAAAATGAGAACAAAATTACTTGCTGCGTTACTCATGCTGACCTAGACACTTGGGATGTTTTGTGATGTCAGTGACTTCTTGAGATAGATAGAGCACTGCATGTAAAGTAACCGGAGGAAGAAACTAGGTTTTCTCTATGGAACATGTTTTTGGATTTTTTTTTTATTTGTTTGTTTTAGAGAGAAATGGCATATAAGACTAAATCTGTTGATCCTTAAATGCACAGTCTAGGTAGGCCATGAAGTGACCCTTGATAGGGAGGAGGGGACACAAACTGTCCAGGGGAAGTACTCTTTTCAGGAGTGGGAAAGGAGGCTTCAGCTGACCCTTCTGCCTAAATGGCAGAGGTGGCCCTGTAGCTGCTCCTGTCCTCTGCACCCCTCCTGTCTTCGTGCAACTCTGGCCTCCTTGACCATGTGATAACATGACTTGTTGCTCCCTTGGTGGATGGGCTTGAATTTGGTTTTAAATCATACTCAGCTGTTTTACAGAGCAAGTCATTAGTTGTTTGTATGCTGCCTTAGGCTTATCTTCAGAGCTGTTACTTGTTAAGAGAGAAGCATTAATTGCATGTCAGATTGGTTTTATGACCTCGTCACACAATGCAACAGACTCCTTTATTTATCTACTATGAAGCACTGAATTATCTTCAAAATGAACTGAGGCAATGATTACAAGAGAGGCAATAAACAGATTAAAATCAAACTCCAACAGTGTAGAGCAATGCCCGTTTCCCCTGCAAAACATAGATTTTGCAGACCAAGTGTATCAAACAGTGTCAGGCTGTAAAAAATATGTTCTTTTCTAATTTATTTATTTATTTATTTATTTATTTATTTATTTATTTATTTCACCACCTTATTTGACATCAGGTAATAAATACTGCCAAAGGCAAGATTCTGGAGAAGCAGAGAGTGTTGTCTCATGCTAATAAGCAAATATCTTGGCCTTATGTGTCTGAACCACTTGCTAATCAGAAATGAGCCTTGTCTGTCCTGCATGACAGGTCAAAACTAAACAGAAATTTCACTGAAACTCCTCACAACCACAGTGCTGGGTATTTGACGGTTAGTATCACTGATGTAGAAATTAATGCTTTTCTCTGATGTCTATAACAGTCAGCAGAGTCATTGGAACTTCTGAGTGGAAAAGGTGCTAGGTAAACACCATATTAAACATAAAAATAATTAAAGAAATAAAGAAAGACATATGCTGTCCAGGTATTATGGAAACACTGTGGGAAGTAAAGTAAATTATTTTCCAGCTGCAGATGTCCTCAGGGAACAGCCTTGACAATCAGCTTCTTTAAAATATAAATTATTTTAGTTATTTTCAGTAGTGTTGAACCAGCATTCAAAAAGGAGGAGAGTATGTTTTTGGGTTTCGATACTAACTTGTCCAATTAATTTACTAAATGTATGGCACTTGAACAGAGCTTTGGTGGATGTACAAATGACTGTCTCACTACGTATTTGTAAAGAAGATGATTGATGTATCACATAATTTCTTTGAGTCATGGAACTGATTTATATGCTTTACACTATATAGACATTCTCTTTGTCAGTTGGGACTGTAAAATCCTCCATAAGCAATTGTCTGCTATTCAGTCTTTGCTATTCACTGAAATTACACATAATTTCAGCCTGTGCATTTGCAAACTGTGCTTTGCCATTTCCATTTGAAAACGCTTTTGTGTTAAACATTTTTACTCGACTAAATAAATATTATCCATAATAACCCTATATCAATCCATTACAAACCCGTGAAAGTATGCACTGCATTTAGATTTAATCCCTGAACAAAGCCTGTTCCCACCTCACATGCATGTTGCTTTCACAGCTGATTCTCACAGCTGCTGAGAAATCTGTGCAACAGAGAAATCCAAGATTGCTTTCCATCTTGCTAAAGCTATAGGATCTGCAATAAAATCACATTTGAGTCAATGGTCTTTGGATATGGCAAAGTGCTGAAATCTGAATAAAATCAAGAGCTTTCCTATACACAGGAGTAAGATAAAATCCTGCCTTTAATCTAGTAGCATGATCTGTGAGTGTCTTTGAGAGTAATTAACTTGTAATAAGCTGCAAAGCACTTGTCCAAAAAGATGGCAGCATTGAATTCCCTACAGCCCTAAGCAAGACTTTCCTGCCGTGCCTTCACAAAAGGTACCAGGGATGAATGCACCATGGTGCCTGGAGGAAAATGGGGCAACTCCCTCAGCAGCCTCCATCTCTTTTCCACTGCCAGCCCCACAGAAGCGGCAAGAGAGAGTAAACAGGCCAAAACCCTTTGCCAGAACCACCATATCATACCTGATGTGGGGACGGAACCCTCTGTGAGTGGATGTGGCTTATCACTCTGCTTAGCACCTCTGAGCCCCCATGTCACACAGCAGTGGATGCACTGGATACACAGAGATGCTCTTGACGCTTTAAATTTCCAAAATTCTCAGATGAGATAAACACATTAGTTTGATTTTTTTCTCCTCTTGTATCCTGGCTAGGAGCAATGCAGTGTTTTTGTCTAGCTTTTACCAAAGGCAGGTCTTGCCAAACTAACCTGATCACCTTCTATGACAAAGTGACTTGGCTGCTGGATGAGGGAAAGGCTGTGGATGTATCTTCCTGGACATCAGTAAAGCCTTTGACACAGTTGCTCACAGCATTCTGCTGCAGAAACTGTCAGCCTCTGGCCTGGACAGGCACACGCTCTCCTGAGTGGAAAACTGGCTGGATGGTTGGGCCCAGAGAGTGGTGGCAAATAGTGTTAAATCCAGCTGGAGGCCAGTTACAAGTGGGGTTCCCCAAGGCTCAGTGCTGGGTCCAGCCCTGTTCAATGTCTTCATCCATGACCTGGATGAAGGCATTGAGGGTACCCTTAGCAAGTTTGCAGATGACACTAAGCTGGGTGGAAGTGTTGATCTACTGGAGGGTAGGGAGGCTCTGCAAAGGGATCTGAACAGGATGGACTGCTGGGCAGAGTCCAGTAGCATGATGTTTAACACGACCAAATGCCGGGTCCTGCACTTGGGGCACAACAACCCTGTGCAGTGCTAGAGACTAGGAGAAGTCTGTCTAGAAAGCTGCCTGGAGGAGAAGGACCTGAGGGTGTTGGTCGACAGCTGACTTAACATGAGTCAGCAGTGTGCCCAGGTGACCAAGAAGGCCAAGTGGCATCCTGGCTTGTATCAGAAATGGTGTGACCAGCAGGTCCAGGGAGGACATTCTCCCTCTGTATTTGGCACATGTGAGTCCACTACTTGAATCCTGTGTTCAGTTCTGGGCCCCTCCCTACAAGAAGGATGTTGAGGCTCTGGAGTGTGTCCAGAGAAAAGCGACAAAGCTGGTGAAGGGGCTGGAGAACAGCCCCTATGAGGAGCGGCTGAGAAAGCTGGGGTTGTTTATCCTGGAGAAGAGGAGGCTGAGAGGAGACCTCATTACTCTCTACAACTACCTGAAAGGAGGTTGTAGAGAAGAGAGTGCTGGTTTCTTCTCCCAAGTGACAGGGGATAGGACAAGAGGAAATGGCCTCAAGTTCCACCAGGGGAGATTTAGGCTGGACTTTAGGAAAAAAAAATTCACAGAAAGGGTCATTGGGCACTGGAACAGGCTGCCCAGGGAGGTGGTTGATTCACCTTCCCTGGAAGTGTTTAAGGCACGGGTGGACGAGGTGCTAAGGGGCATGGTTTAATGTTTGATAGGAATGGTTGGACTCCGATGGATCTCTTCCAACCTGGTTATTCTATGATTCTATGATTCTTTGGAAATAAAATACAGCTCTAAACATCCAGGGCCTTGGTCTAGTAGATAGAGATGTGTCCATGGTGCTTCAGGACAAATGCTAACTGATAGATAGGGCAGCTGGAGCTTTTTTTAGGCAGAGAAGAACAGAACAAGCCTTTAACCTAGCTGTTGGCTCTATTTGAGAAAAAAACGAAGATATTTTGAGCTCACTAACAAGGTCTGCTATCATTTGCTTATTTAGACAAAGGTCTGAAACGAGGGCATAACAATACAGTGTGGGTGGCATATACAGAAAATTCGGAGCAGAAGGCTTTTTTTTTTCATGTGTATGCATGAGTATGATTTACCTCCAGTAACCTGGCTTGGTAAACACTCACCTGAGAGATTTAAATCACATCCAGTTTTCACCATTTCCCCCTCTCCCTAGTTAGTAGACTGCTAAGCAGATCTAAAAGGCAGTTACCCCACTCTTTCAAAACAAGCTTATTTACACAGAGTATTCATTGTACATAGCAGCAATTTATTTGGAAAGGAAATTTACCCTCCTCATCAAGCCAGAGAGTTTTACACAACCTGAAGTGTGTAGATAGACATGGAAAAGTGAGGAATGATTATTGTAAATCATTACCCTGGCAGTAGTCCAAAACTCTTAGGGTTTCAGCTGTTATAGTAGTAGAGCAGATATAAGCTTCCACATAAATAATCCCCATCAGTTACAAAAAGCACTAATATACCTATGTAAGTCAATCATGTGAAAATTAGCATGGTTTTCTGGCAAGGCTTGGAAATTATCCAGTCCACTGTACACAATGTAGAAAAATGTCATAAAAATACAGAGATAACACACTATCATACAAATAACAGAGGAGACTTAGTAACAGTTACATCACTAATAATTTATAAATTCCAGCTGACACATGCCTTCACAGAAAAGCCTGGGGAGTTGGAAATTGAAGCATATTATAAGGAAAAATATCTCATTATTTAAAATACTTTCAGTTTTAATATAATTGTATTTACATTAAGACAAGTTTTAAAGACTCCACTACATAATTACCATCAAAGTAAACAAGCAGTAATGATTTTTTTCACTGGTTTTGTGTTGAAATAAGAATAGGAATGCAGACACATGTTCCCTTGGGTGATGTGGTTTTAGTCAGATTGGGTTTTATAGGGCCTTTTTCAAAGTGATTCGAATAGCCTGAAATGTGTCTGAGAAAGCTTGTTGCCTAGAATAAGCCTTTAATAACATTTCACAGCTGATTTATTTTTTAATTGATTTACACTTCAGCAAAAGTATAGGGTCCGTCGTACCCTTGTTTGTTTTGGTTTTGGTTTTAGCACAAAGGAACTATAGTCACTGTACCAGTACCTGGTTGCAGTATTAAAGATCAGAGGATGAATAATGGGGAAAAGAGACAAGAATTATCCAGGAGAGACAACTGGCACACTCCAAACTCCCTGATGATAAAACAGACCATGTCCCTTTCTCCTTGAAATACAGACTGTCTCTGTTCAAGTTCATTGGTTTAAAGTGAAGGGAGTTATTTCACATTTATACAGCTTGTGTCATTTGCAACTGCTGAACAGAATCTCACCCAGCAGCTCTCTTAAAACCTGGAAAAGGTCCTTCAGCCTTTATTATTAAAAGCTTCCTGCCTGTTTTTACTGTAGAGAAAGAGACAGTGATCTTACATTTAATCACATCAAAGACTTTCTGCTTTAATTTACTTAAAAGATTTGTTATGCTGGAAAGCTTTATCCAGAGAGTCTTTTACCAGATGACGTTGTTTTTAAAGCAGCGTGCAAAATATTTCTCTTGCTGCAGACTCCAACTGCTGAGTAAGTAGCCTCTCCCCTGCCTGCAGTAAGGAGACTGAGAGAGAAGTCTAGGGAAATCTGCATTCAGGCAAATCTGTCCCATATGTATGTAAAACCTAATGGAAATCAGTTGTGAGGCCCTGCAGCTGTATAGGAGTACATGTGATTTATGGCAAGGAAATGGATTTGCAGATCTTCTGTGCTTTCATTTTTTAATGCTTCAACCTAAGCAAAGTTAATCTTCTTAAATAAGTAAAATGGAAGAGTAATTAGCTCCTCTGTTTATCCATTGTTTTATCAGAATGCCTTTGCTGTGTTTCTGAAGGGCACAGGACCATTTAACCTACCTTTTGAATTTCCCTATTTAAAAATGCAGAAGATGTAGCATGAAAAAATCTTTCTCTTGTGAGCTGTGTGCTAAAGTTCTGATAAATGTCATGTCACATTTGCTCTGCTTTGTACTTGGAAAGATTCTTATTTGTCTGCTTTTATGTTTCTACAGTTCACTCCTTTCTCTGTACTGTTTCCAGGCAGGGATGGTCTGTCAGGGATGACGGGCTCAGAGCAAAACTTTTTGTTCTGCGTTTGGCTTTTCTCCACAGGGATTAGGTGGAGCTGAATGATGAATGAAAGGTCTGAAGTCTGCCTCAGAAAAGCCTCTTCTTGACAATTTTGTCTCAGCCCTTACAATTTTGCCACCTTCACATCTGTCTGCAGCTGCCCAGCACTACACATAGAAATAGGATTGTCATTTATAACACAGCAGCATGACTCCAGGCAAACTAGGGTTTCCATTTCTCTTAGAAGACCCACTGAATCCTTCACCTCCTGCTCTGAAAAACTACCTGAGCCAAATTCTTATTGCTAAAGAGAAAGCTAGGTATGCCTTGTGAGGGGAAGAAAAGTAGTTTGTAATTGTGGGACAGAAGGAGAAAAACTAACAAGTCCCAGACCTTTTTGCTGTCTTGAAAAGCAAATGTCACCTCTCCACATCTCAATTCCTGTAAAACAGGGGAATACTACTTAGCCTTCAAATATGGTGAGACTACATCACAACACTTCGTTGAGGAACCCCTTTTTTCCTTCATGCTGGCTGTGGGTATAAAAATTCAAGGGCCTAGGTGTGCACAATAGCCTTGGTCAGCAGAATTTTGGATTCTGGAGAATCTCCTCTCTCTCAGAGGGAAGCACAGTCTTGTTAAGCATAGACCCATTTTCAATGTGAAACAAATAAACACCATTGCAGGAGAGGAAAGAGAGGCTTACTTTGCTGCTTCTTTGGCTCTCCCAGGAGCAGGACTCCTCCTGAGGAGTGATCCCTCGCTGCAAAGGGTGGTCATTCAGGCAGCTTTGGCACAGGGGAGGCTCGGTCTCTGAATCCCCTGGAGGTAAATGCATCACAGTGGACCCGGGGTATTTGAGGCTGGCATGTGGATGCTTTTCAACATTGACCATTGGACTCTTAATCCACCTTCGTACCTGGCAACAGAGAAAGAGGTTATGGACTCCTTTTGTCTGCTTTATAGCAGTAGGTGGGATGGTGAGCAGGGTTCCTGACATGAATACAGGCAGAGATCAGGGAAAATACTTAGACACCATAGAGAGTCATGCACGATCAGTTTTCTATACGAGAATGTGCTATGCCATGTCAGGATGCATGTATGAATACACACCATAGCCGGGATCTATATGCTGAGTATCCTTTGCTGCTTTGTGGAAGTCTGCTGCAAGTTTATCTGCAATACAAAGTTTTCGGGTTTTATAAAGATGTTAAAATGTACAGTAGACTGGTAAGGAGAGAAAAACAAGCATCTGAACTAAGTACTTCCAGCTTAGACAGTTCAATTTGCCCTATGGAGAGAAAGCAGACTGTTTCTCATACAATTGTAGAATGGTTTGGGTTGGAAGGAACCTTAAAGATCACTAGTTCCAACCACCCTGCCATAGGCTGGGACACCAGGCTGCCCATGGCCCCATCCAACTTGGCTATGAACATCTGCAGAGATGGAGCAGCCACAGCTTCCCTGGGCAACCTGTGCCAGTGCCTCACCACCCTCACAGAAAAAATTTCTTCCTAATATCTAATCTAAATCTACCCTCCTTCAGATTAAAATCATTACCCCTCATACAATCACCACAGTCCTCGTTAAAGAGCCCCTCCCCAGCTTTCTTGTAAGCCCTCTTTCATTATTGGAAGGCTGCTATATGGTCTTCCCAGAGACCTTCTTTTCCCTAGGTTGAACAAGCCCAACTCTCTCAGCCTGTCATTGTATGACAGGTGCTCTTGCCCTCTGAACATCTTTGTGGCCCTCCTTTGGTTTCGCTCCAACAGATCTATGTCTTTCCTGTGTTGAGGACTCCAGAACTGAACGTAGTACTACAAGTGAGGTCTCTCTTTTTGCAAGTATACAATAGTAAATATTTAAGGTTTTTGCATTCTGTTTTTCAACAGCAATATCTTTTGTTTAATCTGTGACTTCATACACTATCTCAACCTTTTCTGTGGCTCCTGTCACTACATTCAAGAGTCAGTTTCTTATGCTGACCTGCCCCAAATTTTGACTCTTCTGTCTGCCTTCCTGTGCCTTGTCCTTTCCTCTCCGGCTCCCTGGCTGGGACCTGGTGCACTACAGCACAAAGGTCACTATTTCAGAGCACTATTTTCATGCTGTGCTCTCAGGGCTCAATGTGAGCCTTGTGCACTTTGTTTCCTCTTTCTTTCACTTTCCTGTTTGACTATTTTCTGCCACATGAATCAAAAATACTGGATTTTCTAACAAGGTAAGTGAAATGTCAGAGACCTTTCTGAGCTCTTTTCCCAACTCATTATTTTTATTACTGTGAAAGCAACAAGATCACTATATGATCTGTCATATTTACACTCAACCTGATAAAAACTCTCTCATTTGAATGCAAAAGGTGGATAGGGATGTAAAAGGATACATTTTCCCAGCCCAGAGACGTATGGCTGAAACAGCCAGAGCTAACAGCCCAACCAACCTCCTATTGCCACGAGTCAATCTCTTTGATCTGTGAGCTGAATCTCCCATCCATGCAGGGTAGTCAGGCAGGGCTGCAGGGACTCATTCTGGAGTGCACAGTGCTTGTCTCCCTCCCCTTCCACAGGGGGAAGCCAGAGAAAACACTTGGCCTCAGCATTGCCGTGCTTCATTGGAAGATGATATTTGCCATGAGAGGATGCTTTACATCAGGAAAATAAACATTTTACAATGCATTAGTCATGAGCATGATGCCAAATGTTTGATTAACAGTGGAAGTCTACATTGCAGCAACTGGTTACCAGGATCACATATGATAAACAAAGAGAATTAAACATATCTAACCAGCCTTCTGCTGGTGACTCCTCCGTGAGTGATACACCCGCAACCACCCTGCTGTGCTGACCTGCCGGAAATCTCAAGGTCAGGAAAATTTCTCTTTCCTCTCTATGGAAACCAAGCAAATAGATGTTCTCCTGTGGGCAAATGAGCCGTGTCCCAGTGCGTTCTCCATTTGCATTTTTAACAACAAATATTCACATGGATGATATTAGCCTATACTTCCATGCTCTGGATCATTCCTACAATGTCAATCCCCCTTTTGCTAAAGCTCTTAGATGTCATAACTAGCAGGTGCTATGTCTGCATGCTTTTGTAACAAATTTTGCAAATTCATAAAGTTTTACAGAATCATTTTTTTCCAGGATATTAAAGCCAATGTATACTTTTATTGAGCTTTTCTACTTTCATGATTCCTAAAGACTCTACTAATGCAGAGAGATTGATGGCTCACAATTTTCCTTATCCAGACTTTTTAGCAGCAGGTTGGTGGGTTGAAATTATAGGGAGAGGGATTACTTTTTTTTTTTTTTTTTAAATTTCATTTCCATAAACACATTTTGAAACTGATCTTTTGACTCTGGCAAGTTTTAAACACATTTATTTTTGCCAAGTGGAATTGATTCTGTGATTGTTAAGCACAGCATTAAATATATTACTCTCCCAAATAAATTCATCGTTGTGTGTCTTGATCTAATTCCAGAACTGCATATGTTGAAAAGAATATTTATATCCCTGTTCAGAAACCATGCTTCATTTTCCAGTGTAGTTTCATTATAGGGACCATACAATGTACTTAATGTAATGCTGAGAGGAGTAAATAATTGTTCACTTTGTTGTTTTTAAATTAGCCCTTGTGATCAGTTAAGTGTTTTCTGACCTGAATCTGCCTTCCTTCCTTAGCATACTGCGTCTTCAGTTATACCATTGCCTGTGCATACAGTGTACAAAAGTGTACATGAAAGAAGAATCAAACTGACAGCACAGGGGGTCCTGGGCTACAGTGAGCTGCAGGTTAAGTTTTTCTTAATTCAAGTGACGTAACCCAGATTTGCTCCAGACTTGATTGCATACAGCACCAACTGAGGCAGGAATTCAATTGCAAATCTGGGTTCGAGGTTCCATTAAGACCCAATGATATTTGGTTTTACTATTTCAAATTCAGGTCATCTTCAGTGACACAGTTAATCAATAATTTCTATTGTATATTTCCCTGTTATTTCACTATCTTATGTTTCCATTTACAAACCTCTAACTTTCCTGAGTATTAAGAAGCATTCAAAATATGAGCTAGGTACTCCTGATACAGCGAAGTCTTTCAGTATCAAATGATCTTGTAGCTGCACCTTTTAATGGCAATGAAATATTCATTCAGCAGCATAGTGATCATGAATTAAAAATTACCCACCAGTGCTTAACTTGTGTAAATGGTAATGACGGAAATAACAGGGTGTGCATTTTATGATGCTGCATACACCTGAGTGGAGATGGAATCTTCTGGCTCTACAATCAGCAAGTGGTTCCTGAGATCATTTCAGGGTGAATACCAAAAAGTTTTTCTCACTATTGTTAGTTCCAGGCTAACCTCTGTTTTTAACCAAAATACACACCTTTTTCTCTGAATGACTTTTTGCTGCTTAAAGATGTTGTATTATACTGATGTTTTTTCATTACAAGTCCAAATTACAAGTCCAAACACTGATCTGGCTGTATTGTTGTTCTGTTTAATAAAACAGTTTTTCTGGGAACTAAACTGGGAAAATTTCAAGAGCATCCAGCTCTGAGACCAAATGAGCTAGAAGAATTTTTTTTCATGTATGGTTGTAAATAGGTTAGCACACTCACAGTTCAAATGCACTGGCAGAGAAAAAGTTTAAAACAATTCTAGTTTTCCTTCATTGTGTCAAGCAGAGTTCGGGCCCATATACATCCAGCCACATCTGCTCATTCCAGGATGCTGTGCTGACCTAGTGAAATACACGTAACATTTCAATAAACATAACTGAGTCACTCTGAAAAATAATATATAATATATAATCTACAACACCATTTGAAACCTGAGACTTGCATAACTAAGCCCAGGGAAGTTGTTTTTCTTCATTCTGAAGTTTTTGTTTCTGACTGGGGTGCCAAACTGGGCTCTGTGCCACATGCCCACACATCCAGACCTGCACATTGGCCTCTCTAGGAAAGCCAAACAGGGGCTTCCATGGTTGTGTAAATGTCCACTGGCCCAAGAACAAATTAAATACATGGGCAGACAACCCTCCTGTGGATGGCTTGGTTCAGAATTAAGATGGGATTAATTCATTCTATAATAAGTTACTTTATTTATCTAAGTTAAAATTTTAAGTTTTATTCTGAATTTAAAGGTCCATGAGTTCCTTAATGACAGTCAACTAATCTCTAATTTTATGTCTTAAGCTAATTCAGACTAATGTCACTCAGTATCCCTCGGTGGGCAAACCCCACCCTTGCTATTTGAAATTCATAGATAACACAGATCAACATGTACAGAAGAGGCTGTTATTTTTTACCAGTACTCTGAGTGGAAAATGAAATTATTCACTACTGACTTTCAACATGTATCCCTAACCAAAATAATTGAAAATATTTGGAACTGTAAGTATGAATTGGCAGCACCTTCGTAGCAGCGAGGCCAAGAGCAGACTTCTGAGGAAAAATAGCTTCCCTGGGCTTAGCTACGCAGGTCTCGGGTTTCTATTGATGTTTGTAGATTATATATTACTTTTTTGAGTGACTCACTTTAGTTTATTGAAATGTTATGTGTGTATATTAGTCATAGTATTGTAAGTCTGCACTATAGCTTTTTGTCTAGCTTTAACCTTAACAGACTTCAAAGATTTTTGCATATTTAATGTTTACATTTACCTTAGATCTATAGCTCTGTTTGACTTGGGCCATCTTAAATGTCACAAAAACATTCAAAGTGCAAAGCTTCATTTCTTTTGAGTTCACTTCCACTACAAAAAACTCCCACACTGAATTGCACAAATAAAGAAAAACTATTTTGAAGTAATTTCTCACTATTTCTTCCTTGAATGAAAAGACAGATCAACAAGGAGGAGATGATAGTTTGTTATGTAGGGCATTGTACGATTTTGAAATACCACAGTGCTAGGTGAATTATTCTTCATGACAATTTAAGTAGTATTTGATTATTCAAGTAAATTTTTTCTCGTTCCTACCATGATATCCATCTCTTAGTAAATAAACTTGAGTCTGCTCCTAGCTGCAGGAAGTAATTCTGTTCTGAACTGCTTCTGAAGATTTCCATACTTTTATTTCCAAACCAAGGCTCTTTAAACTCCCCAGGCACCGTCATCCATCATAGAACAGTTAGGGTTGGAAGGGACCTTAAAGATCATCCAGTTCCAACCCCCCTGCCATGGGCAGACACATCCCACTGGATCAGGTTACCCAAGGCCCCATCCAACCTGGTCTTGAACACCTTCAGGGATGGGGCAGCCACAGCTTCCCTGGGCAACCTGTTCCAGTGTTTCACTACTCTCATGGAGAAGAAATTCTTCCTAATGTCCAGTCTGAATATGCCCTTATCCAGTTTGTACCCATTCTCCTTTGTCCTATCACCACAACCCTTTATGAATAGTCCCTCTACAGCTTTATTGTAGGCTCCATTTAGGTACTAGAAAGTTGCTATAAGATCTCCTCAGAATCTTCTCTTCTCCAGGCTGAATTAGCCCAGTTCTCTCAGCCTGTCCTCACAGGGAAGGTGCTCCAGCCCCTGGCTCCTATGGACCCATTCCAACAGCTCCATATCCTTCTCACATTGAGGATTCCATAAATGGACACAGTACTCCAGATGAGGTCTCACAAGAGAGGAATAGGGGGCAGAATCACTTCCCTTGACCTGCTGGCCACTCTTCTTTTGATGCAACCCAGGATACGGTTGGCCTTCTGGGCTGTGAGCACATATTGCTGGCTCATGTTGAGCTTCATTGTCTTCATCAATGACCTGGATGAGGGCATTGAGGGTACCCTTAGCAAGTCTGCAGATGACACAAAGCTGTGTGCAAGTGTCGATCTGCTGGAGGGTAGGGAGGCTCTGCAAAGGGACCTAAACAGGCTGGACTGCTGGGAAGCGTCCAACGGCATGAGGTTTAACACGGCCAAATGCCGGGTCCTGCACTTGGGGCACAACAACCCTATGCAGAACTACGGACTGGGAAAAGCCTGGCTGGTAAACTGCCAGGAGGAGAGGGACCTGGGGATGTTGGTCGACAGCCGACTGAACATGAGCCAGCAGTGTGCCCAGGTGGCTAAGAAGGCCAATGGCATCCTGGCTTGTATCAGAAACGGTGTGACCAGCAGGTCCAGGGAGGTTATTCTCCCTCTGTACTCAGCACTGGTGAGGCCACTCCTTGAATATTGTGTCCAGTTCTGGGCCCCTCACCACCAGAAGGATGTTGAGGCTCTGGAGCAAGTCCAGAGAAGAGCAACGAGGCTGGTGAAGGGGCTGGAGAACAGACCCTATGAGGAGTGGCTGAGAGAGCTGGGGTTGTTTAGCCTGGAGAAGAGGAGACTGAGAGGAGACCTCATTACTCTCTACAACTACCTGAAGGGAGGTTGTAGAGAGGACGGAGCTGACCTCTTCTCCCAAGTGACAGGGGACAGGACAAGAGGGAATGGCCTCAAGATCCACCAGGGGAGATTTAGGCTAGAGATTAGGAGGAGGTTTTTCACACAGAGGGTCATTGGTCATTGGAATAGGCTGCCCAGGGAGGTGGTTGATTCACCTTCCCTGGAGGTGTTTAAGGCACGGGTGGATGAGGTCTTGAGGGACTTGGTTTAGTGTTTGATAGGAATGGTTGGACTAGAAGATCTGATGGGTCCCTTCCAACCTGGTTGTTCTGTGATTCTGTGATTCTCATCTACCAGAACCCCCAAGTCCTTCTCTGCAGGGCAGCTCTCAATCATGTCAACCCCTATTGTGTACTGAAAAAGGGAAGCGCCCTGACCCAGGTGCAGGAACTTGCACTTGAAGTTCATGAAGTTCAAATAGACCCACTTCTCCAGCCTGTCCAGGTCCTTCTGGATGACATCCCATCCTTCTGGTGTGGCAACTGCACCACTCAGCTTGGTGTCATCTGCAAACTTGCTGAAGATGCACTCGATCTTGCTGTCAATGTAATTGATGAAGACATTAAACAGCACCAGTCCCAGTACAGACCCCTGAGGAACACCACTTGTCACGAAACTCCATATGGATTTTGAAGCATTTACCACTCCTCTTTGAATACAACCCTCCAACCAATTTCTTATCCACCATACTGTCCACCCATAAGCAGCTGACTCGCTAAGTGTGTCTGAAATAATCTGAATAGGACTGAGCAGAACAGAAAGAGCTCTCCATTTCTCTTGCCCAAGCATGTCTACGTTTTTTTAAATGCCTTTTTCTCATCAACAACTCATATCCGCTAGAAACTGCTTCTGCTGCATGCCTGTTGTGGAGCTCCCAACAGTTTGTGGTTAAGCTGTAACTGCATTTGTGACATTTGGTGTTCCCACATTAATTCCTTTAAGGTACAACCTCATAGGCCTGTGAAGATAAACATGAGTCTGCTTTGCTTGTGGTGTGCGCTGAGCAGTTGCTCATTAGCCATAGCTTGGTAGCTGGACATCAGTATCTTATCACACTCAGGGCTAGTGTCTCTTGCTTCTTTCTGAAGCTGAGCAAGAGATCATCTGTACCCATAGTTGGAAGTTGATTCAAAATCTCTCAGGGAATAATTTCCCTGCCTTGTCTGGAGAGAAAAAAATCAAAGCAAGAAAAAGAATGTTTACCAAAATCAACTGTGAAACATGATCAGCTTTAATGTGTCTACTAACCAGATTGAATTCTGGAAAAAGTTTTGAAAATATCAAAACAACTAATTTCAACTTTTTCAAATACTAGATTTCCACATTTTTTAAGTCAAATTACATTTTATTATTTCTTTTTTTAGCCTAGATATAGAATAACTTTTTTTGGAACAAATGCAGTTAACTCCATACCCACAGACCTTCCTGACTGGGAATAAACTGAAGTATAGCTCTTCATCCTATCACATTTTAGGATTACTTTTGACCTTTTATGGCTTTTGGACCATCAAAAGACCTTTGCAGCTAATCAAAATTGTTTGGCATTTCTTCTCTTTCTTGCAATGACCACAAATGAAATTGATGAAAATTTTCTCCATACTTTCAAGGTAAGTGAGTTCAAAGAACTGTTTTACACCCTTCTAGCATGTAGCCATCTGTCATTAATCCTACTCTAAACTGAAATGTGACTGTTCTTAGAAAACATCTTTAAATACTGCTTTCTCGGGCATGGCCTGTAATGGTGCTGAAAGATGCACAAGTATTTTTTCTTTTAAAAAAGGCCTTTTATTTTCTGGCTCTTGTTTGCTCTGGTTTCTTTGTTTGCTTTACTTTCTAAAAACATGATATCCAACAGTGATAATCACTTGGACTAGAAAATTGCCAGATGTGATTTGCCAAGTTCCTGAGTTTGGGGTTTTTTTCACACTCATGGCTTTTCCTCTTATGTAATAACAAACAGATAACACTTTTAATTTCATATAGCTCAGTTGTCAATGGCATCAGTTGACTCAGCAAATTTTACACATCAGGTATTCATAAACTAGTCCCCATCACTTTAATTCTGAACATTTTTTTCCATGAGAGGAACACCAGCCTGTTCTGTGGAGCTGCTACTGATGAAGATGTGGGTTTTACTGGAGGGAAGCAGGTGCTTATGGCACCAGTGGCTATCCTGGGGTGTCCTTCCTGGCTTTGGAGACTCTGGAAATCTGATGCTTCTCAGGACACCGTCTAGCTTGTTTGCTGGCTTGCCAGTTGTAGGTTTGACTTTCAAGAGCACTGATAACACTGGAAAAGAAAAAGCACTTTGCGAAGAGATTTAATAACTTTCAGGATTAGGCCCTTTGCGGATGTGAGTCACTTTACTGCATCCAGTACTACCCAGTGCCTAGTGCAGACTACTGATTTTTGTAGGACTTAGCAATGTAGTGTGAAGCTACTGGAACAGTAAATATTAATGTAAAAGAAGGAGAACGTAAATTTGTAGATGAAGTTGATAGGCCATTACATATCTAAAATTACAAAGATTTGCTGAGGTCTGAGCGTAAACTGAATGTTGGAATGGCTTAGGGGAAACTGTGGAAATCTGCTTGGTTGTCCACTATTATCAGCCAGTTCTCAGTGAAATGTCACACCCATCAGCACAACAGTATTGAATTTAATTTGATGGTTTGTGCAACGATATGCTCTGTACAGGCACATTTTATTCCTCTGAAGCTCTGGCCAGGCTTTTTTCCTGTTTTTGTGGAGGATTGGAATAAACCACTCCATGCGCTTGAATTCTTCCGTACTTAAATTTCCATTCTTCATGAATGTCCCTGTTTCTGTCAGTTCATGGGTTTTCATGGCTTTCAGTCAGCTCCTGTTTTTTCTACGTGCTGCATTGCAAAGTCTCCGGATATTCATTTCCCTACTAGACAGTATCAAATGCCTCAACTGTGATCTAGGTCGGTGTGTGTGCATACGTTTTAGTTCTGCCTCCCAGTGATATCAAATGTGCGTTTCTCCTTCTCCAATTGCAGTTCATCCGATCCCTTCTTTCCTTTTCCTGGCATTATCTAATTGCACCTCAGACTAGGATTTGAATTTTCATCCATTATGTAAACCCTAGGTGGACACAGAACTCTTGGAATCATCTTCCCTTGTAGCCTTGAGCGTGACTGTCAGGAAAGCTTTTTAAGTTACAGTTGGGGAGATTAGGGAATGAAAAGCCCATTGTTCAAACTGTATATGGTCATCTACTTAAATGAAAAGTGGTAAATGAGAGGCAGGGTGATTAATGCTGGTCAGAGATATATCACTACTCTCAAGCTGGCTTCAGCATTTAATTTGTCATGTCCCATGGGAAATGCAACACAGCAGAAGAATCAGTTTGTCAAATCACCTCAAGCTATTTTTTCCCCTCCAGAACCCAGAGACACATCACTTGGTTGATTAATAATCACATTTTATTTTAAAAAGGAAAGCGAAGGGCAACTTACTGCATAGTCATCATTTGCTGCTTTCTGTGTAAGCTGAGAAACTGCTTGCTAAATGTTGGCTGAGGTCAAATAACAAGAGCACATTGTTTTGACCCAGGCCTGGATGAACATGGCCTGAATTCATGGAGAGGGCAGCCCGCTACCTGTGCCAGTAAAAATGCTGCCGACATTTGAGGAAAATCTGGGGAAGGTTAAATTTGCCACAGCTCTGCTTGTAGGGGTGCATAGACTGACAATATTCTTTACAAGACCCCCAGCACACTTTAGTCAATAGGGGTATCATAAGGCAGGGCTATGCAACTCTGTCTGCAACAGGACTCATGCAAGCCCTTTGGAAATATGTGCCAGTTTTCTGCAGTTTGGTTCCTCCTGTGATCCTTCTCTTCCTTTTCTATTCATCACAAATCCTGTAACAAACCTTTGCGGAGAGCCTCTACCTATGTGGCTGCCTGTAAGTGTGACTCTAATAAATATCACAAAGAAGAGCACATGAAGTATAGGTAATAGTCTTAACCTGATGCCCTTCATGATCTTCCTGGTATCCCAGCAATTGCTGTAAACATAAGAGCTGGATTAAAGGATTGACCTGTCCTACTGCTGGTTTTGGTTTTTATTTTCATTTGGAATGTGTCATAATCCTCTAACATCTCCATCTGCCTCTAGATAGATGAACTTATGCTGTAAAACCATCAGGCAAACTATTCTGGTAAAAGTCCATCACAAATTTCAGTGCACCATCCCCCTTCAGCTCATGTCTCTGGGTTTCCTCCCATAGAAAACAGTGCACAACATGGAGGATGCAGTTGTACGAGCAGAAAAGGATCTGTGACACATACCTGAGCCTGAGGACTTAGAAGTGTTTGTGTGTCCCCCAGACCCAGATACACTCCCGGTTCACGCTAAGAATTTAACCCGCTCCATGCTGTATCTATGCTATGGTTCATCATGTTCTGGTGACCGTCTCATGCCTTATGTCATAGTTTTTAATCGGCAGTATTTCATTTGCCGTAACGACAGCTGGCAGAAATCAAATGTGTCTGAGAGGAAGCACAGTAAATATTTCTAGATTTGTTTTTGCCATCAGTTGCAGTGTTAACACTTGAAGTAAATAAGGCACATTTTTATGATCCTAAGTGTGAATGAAATGTCTCCAGGCCACCACAGCAAGTCAGCAAAGGCAAGATTCTTAAAAAAAATATCTCAGCATGTTACTACAGTCAGGCACCAATCCCAAAAGATAATTGGCACCAAAATGGCTTTAGGAATTTGAGATCCTCTGAGTACAAGCTTAAATATTGCTTTTGAACAAGTTCCATCCATGTAAGTCAAGGCATGAAGAGCAGCAGAAGACTTAGGCAGCAATGCCAATAATGAGTGTTAATGAGCACACAGATATCTGCCTGGCTGATTGTCCTGTTCCAGTAATTGTAAAAGCTCTTACCAACTCCAGTGGTGAAGGAGAAAGTCTGTAAAACCATCTCACATTGAGGGCTAAATTAGCTTTTGCTGTGCCCTGGCATTAACTGGCTGATTTGTTTAAAATGTGGCACGCAAAAGTCTAAACAACTCAACAGTCACTACTTAGGGTTTTCCTCTCTTCCTTCCTCCCATGTTGTCCTTGGTAACAATTGTTAGTCTCATGGGATTCTTTTGTCTGTGAATAAACAAATAACCTATGTGTTGGAATCAGGTAAGAGCTCTTGGATCAATTGTAAGCACTGATGGCACTTGTTTCTACAGGAGATGAGACAATAGTTTAATTGTCCATGCTGGTGTATAAACACCCTCTCCCTTCATATTATGTCAAAGAGGAAGACAAAAGAAAATGGGGTTTATTGTGTATATACAAGTGTAATCTTTCCAGGCTACCAAGTTAAAATGCTTTTCATCTAGATCAAATATAAACAATATGAACAATATAACCCCAAATCCTATCTAAATAGTCTGAGGCTGCTTGCTCATACTTTCTCCTCACTATTCTCTATTTTACATGAGCAAAGTCAATTGTCAGTAAACCAAGGCAATGTTTATTTTAAATCCTGCCCTGGTAAACACCACATCCCACATCTGTTAGTTAAAGCCTGAAAGCAGTCTGCAGGATACTGTGAGCATATAAGCCAGACACAGGGGGCAGGGAATTCATGGTCAGATGTGGATGGGCTACAAAGGTAGATGAATTAAAAAAAAAAAAACCAAAGCAAAAGACAGATATCTCACTTTTTCTCTCTTCCAGTTTTCTAATGCAATAATTATTTTGCATCTCTCAGTAATGTCGGCTGAAATACCACAGCATCATAAAGCTTAACTGCAGTACATGAATAACAGCTGCAGTGGCAGAACACAATGGATGACTGGATAAAGCACCAAATCCTATTCAGTAGTCATCCTTAGCTATTCAGTCAAAAGCTTCATACTATCCAGAACTTTGTGTGACCTGAAATGAATAACTTTCCTTTTCCTTATTTCAGTCTGATAAAGAACTTCATTAATCTCCTTTTGATTTGGCAGAAGGTGACCCCTCTAATCTGTTATATAATATTATGCACTATTCTAATTTTTTATCAGTCTTTAAGGCAGCCATGTTCCACTAGATGAGCTGACTTAGGATGGCCCATCCTTCTAGACCAGTGAGACAAACATGTCAAAACATTCGCAGAGCTGTGAGACAGATCATTACACTTCAAAAAGCTGCAATATTCCTGGAGCGGCTCCAAGTGAGAGCTTACAGTGGTTTTTCATGGCTCAACTCCTTCGCAAGGCAAGACTGGGCTGCAGCCTGGCAACAGGGACTTGAGCAACCCATACAGGCTGCAGTGTGGCATGGCAATGCCATGAGGGAGGCTAGCATAGCTCTGGTCATGAGCCCCACTTGAGCTCTAGGAACTCTGAGGTGGTCTTCTCATCTGGCAGATCTCTGGGTCACACAAACAAGGGAAGCACCTTTGTTCTTCTATTCCTGAGTCTCTGTAGACATGTTTGCTCAAAGACATATCTTCAAGGAGAACATCCACCATTTCTCTTCCTAGATTTTTTCTAGTGGCCAATTTGCTTTTGCAATTGAGTTGCTAAGAATACTGTTTGAGGAGAAACAGAAAGTCCTGATCACTCAAATTAGCTATTTTTAAACGGCATCCCAGCTGAGACGCTGTGCATAGCAGTGTGTGAGGCGCTAATACTTTTCAATCAATATTTAAAAGATTATTTTATTCTGAACCACACAAGAACTCTTGTTCTTAACCACATGTCTTAAACCACTATATTCAGTGGGCATTCAAGTTAACAGAAATTTTTATAATTCAAGTGTTTTGACAAATTAATCCAGTGTCAAATGTATCCAATTCTTTCAAGAACTTTCATTGATTTTTCATCTTATTTTTTCCCAGCAAAGGTGATAAAAATGAACTTATGGGCATCGGCTCCACTTGATACATACCCTATCATGATAGGAAAACATATGGTCCTGAATAATCTGAAAAGAAAACATATACTTTCCTGTAGCAATTGCACAGAGTGAAAGTAGAACTCCTTCATAAAAAAAATTCTTATGAGGGTAACATTTGTTTTTTAATGATTCAAAACTGCCCACGCACAATATTCTTTTAAGATACATAATGAAATTGAGCTCAGTCTATACGAAATTTGGAACTAACATCTACCACACTTCCTGCTCTCAAAGCTGCAAGCAACATTTATTTATAGTCCCATGAGGAGAAAACTACTATCTTCTACTTACATTTCAGTCTACTCTGAAATTTGTTTGAATTTTTACTAAGCTGTTCACCCTGCTGAGACAAGATGCTTCATCCACTTGAGGAAGTCTCAGTCTCCTCCTTGGAGGATGGTAAATGACGCAATGCATCAAAAACAAAACAGCAAACACAAGATGAACTAACAAATGTGAAACCCTGTCCCATTGCAATTTCATCACCTATAAAACTGCAGCTGTTTCAATTTGTGAAACCAAGCAATTTTTTCTGCACCTGTCAAACCTGCCTGCTATTTCAATAAATTTTACCATGTGTTGGTTTTGCTCATGTTTTAACATAGCTTGAGAAATACCATCTTTAAAAGGACTAAGTACAGGCAAAAAGCAGAGTTAATCAGAGTAAAGTCACAAACTGCCAGTCATAAACAGTTATTCATATGTACAAAAGAAATAAAAGATCTTCAGTGAAAAATGTAGTAGCAGATGCAAACCAGGCACACTCAAGAGGTATGAAACACGGGCGGCTTTCTTCCTGCCATTTACAGTATTTCCCTTCTTAGCTTAGTATTTTTTCAAGGGCATGGTCACACATACAAGAAACATTGCCCAGCACTTTTATTTGTCGTGGGTTTTGCTTTTTAACAAGATGAGGGCAATAAAGATCTTAGTTTTCTAAACATAAGCTGAAGTGTAACTCACCAATACTACTTATCATCTGGAGGTCTGGAGTTTCCCACTTGTGAAGGCTGTTGGTTTTGGGAAGCTTGTGACTGAAGCAGCTTGTTTTGAGTCTCTTATTACACATACTTGATTGTGTATGAGTTTTCTTTTGCCTAATTCTTGTAAAAAGTCATTTCAGGTAGAAGCTATTGGAAGCTCACTATTTTTTCCTCCGGGAAAGCCAACATTCTTTGTGTATTTGAGGCTGATCTGGTTATACAATAACTAACTATGAGATCAGACAAAAGCATCTACTGTTGAAAATACTCTGCTGATAGGAGGATCTACATGGTTTCAGTTTGGAGCGTAAATCTTTTTACAGTGCTCCTCCTGCTCACCAATGCAAATGACCTTGCCAGAGAATAGGTAAAATAAAGAAAGAAGCACCACTTTGCTAAAAGAATTACCTTCACTGAAAGCAAACAGAAATTGAAGAAGGGAAATAGAAGGAGGAAATTCTTGAGACAGGCAAGTTAGCCAGGTTTTTAAATGGACTGAATAGTTTTTCTAGTAATGTGACCACGAAATAACGGAAATTAGACCACAGCTTAATATTGTGGACTTGGCCAGTGACTCCTCTGTTAAAGACAACATTTTCAAAAGCAACAAATACTCCAAACTCTTGGCTCCTTGCAGTCCATGTGACTTGCTCCATTCATTGGCATTGTGGAGAGTCTGGGCATACCCCGTAACTGCCTTCAATTAACCTGCTAGGGCTAAGGGCCCTATTTTTCACATAGTATACCTGTGCTGGAGAAACTTAACATGCGTGTCTGGATCAGACAGATCAGGCAGATCTGCAAAGATATTTGGGTGCAGAAACTGCTGGGATTTTCCAATGCTCACACAAGTACCTCCAAGTGCTTCATAAAGCCCGGTGTTAGGCTGGACTCCTTAGCAGCTTACAGTGGAGAATAAGCAATCTCTCCCCTTGGGTCTGTATAGACCTATAAAGTGCAAAGGCTAATAAATGGGGAAGGTCCAGGTGGGTTGGGCTTAGGAGAGAAAAACCAGAGCAGTATGAAGAACAGAAGAAATTTGGTGAAAAGAAAATTTATTTATACATTTAACTTCTGAACAACTGCCAACATGCTTGGAACTGGATATAAAGAGAACCTACCAAGGTTCTTCTCATATCTAATGACAACTCTTTCAGACTTACTGTATACTGAATAACTAGGGATGAAATGAGCAATCTCAGTGTAGCTCTGACCATTTTTTTCTTTCAGCATTTCTTAATTTTCCATAGAGATGGAAAGAATTTATTTAGTCCAGGCGAGATATTCCAGCACAGTCATCTTTGCTCCCTTAGTGCTGTACTGTGCATACAGAAGTACAGCACAAAAGTGCAGCACAAAAGCAGAGCCATAGAAAATAAACTTTTGAATCTGAAATGAGACTCTTTCCTCTCACAGGAAGCTGGTGAAGGGTATCTGCATGGAAATCACGGGCTTAGGAAGGAATGAGCACTAATGGATGCTTCTGACAAAGTGAATCAAATCTCACAACCTCCTTATCAAAAACAAAGATCTCCCATCTCCTCCAAGTGCATCATAACTCCTAATATTATGCACTAGGGAGACACTGACAAACTGAAGTGTAGGAGCTAAAAGGGAAGAGTCAGGATCAGCATAATGCATGGAGGTTCCAAGTTCCTTCCTGAGAACTGCACTGTTTCTTGCCTGTTCATCCTTCAAGGGGCTTGCTGGTGTCAGAGATCTTGGGCTAAGAGATTATTTTGTCTGACATGCTGCATGAAATATTATACCTTAAGCAACCCTAAAAAAAAATTAAGAGATGCTTATGCATCCCTTTTTCTTTTAGTTGGGCAGTGACATAGCACAGAAACTGTCTGTCCACAGGATCTTGTGTGGGAATGTGGGACTGTTCAAATACAAAGAGATATATGATATAGAAATGCTTATGGTGTGGCATAACCCTTGTCCTATCACTACATGCCCTTCTGGAAAGTCTCTCTCCAGCTTCCTTGTAGGACCTTGTTAAGTACTGGTAGGCTGCTATAAAATCTTCCCAGAGCCTTCTCCTCACACTGAACAACTCTCAGCCTGTCTTCATAGGAAAGTTTTGTTTGCTACAGTTTTCTGGTCGTCTTTGTGGCCCTTCTATGGATTCACTTCAATAGATCCACCTCTATGTACATATATGGTTACATCTAGATTTTAGACCCCTTTGGAAAATTCAGAGAGATGGTTTTCTGTCTGGAAATATTTTGTGAAGCACAGAAAAAGTCTTCAAAACTAATTGGAGATTTTCAGCAGAACAGCACAGAGTATGCTACATACATGGAACCCAAAACATGGGTCTACATCAAATCTAGCAGAGGTATTCCTAACCTTATATACTTTGATTGAACTGTAGGTCACTGCATGAGGATTTATAATGAGGTCTGTTCTTTCTTTGAAAATGATACATGCACAAATTCCAGTTTCACAGCATGATTGTTCTAAAGTGGAGAAAACTCTTGGCATGGATGGGTGGAAGAGCAGATACCTCACATTCGCTATACACACCTGGGTAAATGATAACCAGCGAAGTTGCAACTAACATCACCTCAGTGCAGCCAACAATTTGGTTGTAGAGATAAAAGGCAGAAGAGAAATCAAGGTAGTGTCCTGACAACAGGACAATAGGAGGGGCTTTTCTGCCCTACCATACAGAGGCGTGTTTTGCCAAATACATTTGCTTGAGGAACCTGTGTTGTTTCATTTGAAGCAGAGCCAGAAAGAATGAACCAGAACAGGAATAATGAACTTGACAGACAAGTGATTGTGGAAATGTGAGATATGGATGGGTCAAAAGCCCTAGTTTTAGAGAGGCAATGGAAATAGTGGCATTGTTTGTTTCTCTGAAAATGCCAGGCCTTTAGAGCAGTACAGACATTAGATACAGCACATCCACATGCCCACTGTGCCTTACTGAATGTAGAAGGGAATACTGTTACTCCATGTCAGATTTTGTAAGCCTGGTGACCAATGAACATGTATGGTTGCCGGCTGCCTCTTCAGAAGAGTTTCTAAGCATTCAATAGTATTTCTACCCATCTAGGTTTTCAGAGTTCAAGAGCAGTCTGATGGCATAAGAAGAAAAAGCCATGCTACTGAGCTAAATATTGCTCTGGTTTCAGACCCAGGGTTGAATATGAACTGAAATACCTCTGGAAGTACATCTGGCACATGGATTAGATAATGTCTATTTCTTCTCTCTTCTCCAGATGTTCTCTCAACTAGTTGGTACTTTGGAATAAGTTCTGTATCACAGCTGAATTTACTCACCAAAGCCTGCTCAGTCCCAGATAATTCTACCTAGGTGTTTTAGGCACATAAGTAAACATGTCTTGGTTCTTTGCCAGTTGCTGTGCAATAGGATGCAATGCTGGTTATATGGACAGGTAGCAAGTTTGATGTGATATGCAACAGAATGAAGGACTGTGACATTAAAAAATAGTTAGGAGAACATTTCAGCGTTTTTTCATTACCACTGTATGTGGGTGATAAGCCTAAGCATTGATCAGAAAATAAAGATCCTGAGAATCTGATACATTTCATGGACCTTTTTTCCAACAAGGCCTTGTTTGAGTGAATTGTTGCATGATCACAGAGATATGACTTTATTTGAGAGGTAGAGGTGACATTTTGAATAAGGTGCTCTGAATTATAACCATAATTACATTTATTATTAAAATATTTTCCATAAACTTTAATTTCAAGGATTCTTACAAGTGATCAATAGAAGGCAATTTTACAAGAGTTCAAACAAGAAATGAATCCCAGTTTTTAATCATTATCTGCAGGTTGTAAGTTCCTAGTATTGGGTATTCTCCCAATGACATAGCTTCAGTAGCAGCAAAGCTATTAGCTTTATTATAGGTTTTTAAGTCACAGGCTGTCCTCCTCCAACATTACTTTCCATTATCTTATCTTCAGATGTCTTTTCTCATAGTTCTTTGCGTCACAGCCTAGCAGTTAGTCAGAAAAGGTTATACATAGAGGATTCCCACAGTGATTCTGTTCTATAGCAGAGAGATTTAGCCCAACATTCCAACCAGAAAAGCTTATGTTAACGAAGGCTCTCCTTGTAAGGAGCACTCCTTTAAGTTGACCTTTTAGGAATAAGGGGTCCAAAGTTTTGCATGAATCAGAGTATGTCAAACAATGACAATGTGCTTAAAAATGTCATTAATTTCAAAACAAGCAATGAATTATCATGAATCAAATTCCAACTTACTTACAGTTAAACTGTAACAGTCTTTCATTAGATAAAGGCAAGGATCTTCTAGGAAAACAAGATACTAAAAGAACTATGCTTTTTTCACTAATCTGCAATTACTTTAAGTAGAAAGAATTTCAAGCCATTTCAGTCATCTATTCTTGGATGAAATTTTTTGCACTTCATCTACAAATGTTATTGCTGACCTGCAGTTCAAGCATCTGGCTTAATAACCTTTTTTACTTATTTCTGCTATACACATGAAGACCTTTAACTACCCCAGTAAAAAGCATTCATAGGAACCAACTGAAGCAGGACAGTCTAGCAAATATCTAATAAAAACAAAACAGGAAATAAAATAAAAATTATCTTTCCCATTTGTAGTTACAAAACCCCCTAACTCTCTCCCAATCAGCCATACGTATATTAAAAAAATGACAGTAACAATGGCTAATGATTTTCACTATATTTTTTGTGTTCACGAAGCATCAACTGAGATTTGAACCTGACTTGTTTAGGTGGTGTGGAAACTCCATCTCTTTTTCTTTACTCTGAAAAGCTTGCAATCTAGACAGCTGGACTGTTAGGATAGTTGAGAAGGCTTCCCAGGTTTCAAACACTACACCCAAGTCAGAGTTGCAACAAGAAGTCTGTTCTACTGGAGTACTGGTTTAGCACCTAAGATTGGAAGAAGGTATCCCCTTTAAAAATGCCACCTGAAAAGGTCTCATTCCACTGGGAAGCTGGAAGAATGCTGCTGTGGGCAGGTGGGTATGGAGCCTTTCCATAATGTGGACCCCAGATGGCATGTTCCAGCCCCATATCACATCTGTAGGCAGCTGGCAATGGGGCAGCAGACACAGGGCAGACTTCGAATGTTTTGAGGAGAGTCCTGATATGTAAAAGCTAACTGGCAAGCAATTTCACCATGTGTAGTCCTTCAGAAAATATAAGAAGACAACTGAACTCTCACTGCATGGTTTGTAAAATGTTACAAATATAAACAGCCCCAAAACACACAAGGAAGTAGGTTGGCATCTGAACAAGTGGCCTTGGCTAGTGAGCTGCAGCATCTGACTGCATGCGCTACTCCTTGACTAGAGCTGGGAAGCAAAACAGATTACTGCTGGTGGTGATGCTCACCAAAGGAATGTCTGCCCATATCTACAGTAAAAAGAGGCAGCCTCTGCCCCATGCACAGCTCACCATCTGTGCTTCTGGTGTTATGCAGAAGTTTGCATATTGGAGGAGATTGAGGGGGAGACATAAGAGCTATGAAATAAGCTCTGGGTTGCAGAGCAGAGTGGGCTCTGGCTGCAGGCTGTCACCTGTTCAGCCATTTCCCAGTGCGATGCAGGACATGGATAGGGTATTGCTGTGCTGGAAGACATTCATAATGCAAACATGAGCCTTGGCATTCTTGACTTTGTAGGGCAGGTAGAATCTCTGTTTATCATACTTCTTTCTTCAGTAATTTCTTAATGAACTGAGTAGATTGGAAATTTTTCAAACTTAACACGGTGTCTAGTATTTCTAATGGTACTCCCATGTAAGCAAAACTTTGTCAGGCACTTCTTCTGACCATCTGGAAAAAAAACCCACCCCAATTATTTCAGTACCTGTGTCATTAAACTGCTCAAAACTCCTGAATATCTTTAAGCCACAGCAAACCATAAAAGATGTTTGCTGCTGCTGTTTCAAGAAAAGGAAAGATCTTTTTAAATTATTTTTTTTAGTGAGAAAGAGTTACATTAAGAATCTGGGAAAAAGAGTGGCTTCTGTCTTGTATAATAACTTGTCTAAATGACTTAATTATCTTTTTTTCCTTTATTCACCAGTATATGAAATGGGAATGGGTTTTCTACCTCACCAGGATATTTTGAGACTTGGTTAATTGCTTGTAAGCTGATTTGAAAATTTATCACTGCAGTCTTCAATAAATATTAAGATGTATTGCTCTCAGATGTATTAACTGTTTTCTTACTCTCAATATTTAATCATTGTGCTGTAAAAGCAACTGTTGCAAATAACAAGCACTAACAGTTATTTTGTGATAACTTGCTTCTGTGTTATTGATTTGATTTTGCAAGCCTCATTTGTGGTTTTAGATCTTGCTTGTTTTTCCATTGCTTTAGCATCTCCATTTACATGTTTTTCTGCAGAGATGGTTGCTGTCCTTCCATTTTCTCTTTGTCTGCCTCAGCAAATTTGTTAGAAGGATATAAGCTTTCCTTTTGCTTTCCATTCTCTGACTCCTTTTTCCATGGACGCAACCCTTGTTCTCTCGTGAGCTTGTAATCGCATCAAAACCATGTCTTTAATTAGTAGATAGGGTGACACGTACACTGAGTTGCTTCAAATTCTTAGTCCTCTCCAGCCTCTGCAGATTATATTTATCACTCCACTTGGCAGAGGAACAACATAGATTTTTCAGTAGACACAGCTGTCTTCTTTCTCAGTATCTCAATTTGCATCACCTCTTCCCACACAGCCCAGGGTGTCTAAAACCCTTTGTGATGTTCTTCTTACTGACAGTTTCTTGCATCACAGGTATTTCAGAGAATTTGGATATTCAGACTGAGGTTAAACTGCACTGAGGCTGCTGAGCTGAGTTATGATAGCAGTGACATCATTGTGGGGTAGGATTGCTTTAAGGACTTAACTCCAGACTCTGTGGCCTTTAAAACAGCACTAATATGGACTTGGCAGAAGATTCAGAGATCTCATGGCTGGCTTTTCCCCAAACAGAAGCCATGCTCAGCTCTGAAGACATGTAATGAAGAGAAACCCAAGCACTAGTCAGACTCAAGTAATATCTAATCTGATCTTGAAAGGAATGAGCCAGAGCAAGCTCTCAAAGGAAACACACATACACCCCCCCCCCCCCCCATTGCTATTTGATTAGTGATGGTGGATAATGAGTACCAGAAAGTCATAGAACAGCTATGAGTGGGTCTGGAAAAGTCCAGTCAGATTCTGAAATTAAAAAAAAAAAAACAGAGGAAAAAAGAAAGCTTTCTCAGAAAGATTGAGTTGAGATAAAAAAAATAAATCTTAAGATGAATTCTGTGGTCTGCGTTTTCTAGGAGAGTGATGTACTGCAAAGGAGAAAAAGCTTTATGGGACTATATGTACAGAAACAAAACTCACAGAATCACAGAACAGAATCACAGAACAACCAGGTTGGAAGGGACCCATCGGATCTTCTAGTCCAACCATTCCTATCTAACACTAAACCAAGTCCCTCAAGACCTCATCCACCCGTGCCTTAAACACCTCCAGGGAAGGGGAATCAACCACCTTCCTGGGCAGCTTATTCCAATGCCCAATGACCCTCTGTGTGAAAAACCTCCTCCTAATCTCCAGCCTAAATCTCCCCTGACGGAGCTTGAGGCCATTCCCTCTCGTCCTGTCCCCTGTCACTTGGGAGAAGAGCCCAGCTCCCTCCTCTCTACAACCTCCTTTCAGGTTCTCGTAGAGAGTAATGAGGTCTCCTCTCAGCCTCCTCTTCTCCAGGCTAAACAACCCCAGCTCTCTCAGCCGCTCCTCATAGGGTCTGTTCTCCAGCCCCTTCACCAGCCTCGTTGCTCTTCTCTGGACTTGCTCCAGAGCCTCAACATCTTCTGCTCCAGAGCCTCAACATCCTTCTGTCCATCCCAGAACTGGACACAGTATTCAAGGGGCAGCCTCACCAGTGCTGAGTACAGAGGGAGAATCACTTCCCTGGACCCGCTGGTCACATCGTTTCTGATACAAGCCAGGAGGCCATTGGCCTTCTTGGCCACCTGGGCACACTGCTGGCTCATGTTCAGTCAGCTGTCGACCAACACCCCCAGGTCCTTCTCCTCCAGGCAGCTTTCTAGACAGAATTCTCCTAGTCTGTAGCTCTGCATAGGGTTGTTGTGCCCCAAGTGCAGGACCCGGCATTTGGCCATGTTAAACCTCATGCCATTGGACTCAGTCCAGCATTCCAGCCTGTTCAGATCCCTTTGCAGAGCCTCCCTACCCTCCAGCAGATTGACACTTGCACACAGCTTTGTGTCATCTGCAAACTTGCTAAGGGTACCCTCAATGCCCTCATCCAGGTCATTGATGAAGACATTGAACAGGACTGGACCTAGCACTGAGCCACTCACCACACCTGAAGAGAGAGCAAATTTTAAACAGTTCAATAGAAAATGAGATAACATGCAACCTGCATTTACCAGTATGCCAGACTTGCCTGACATCTTACTTTGCTGAGGCAAATGTGGGTAATTTAATCCATATGGACTTTGGTAACTCAGTAAGACAGTGATAACTCATGGGAATTAATTAGTCAAAATGGAAAATAAGGGTACTCTTACAAAAATAATTGTGACAGGATTGAACTAGCTAAAAGTGTATTGCCAAGAGCAAAGCTAGTAGTGGAGCTGGGTTTGATGCAGAACCTAGACTTGTGCTCATGAAACTGCCAGTGACACATGAGAGAAGTGCTCAGCAGAAGAGGACCAGATTTCCTACTCTGGAGAGGAGAGGGATGGAAAGTGAAGAGGGCTCTGTGAGAAAGCTTAGTGAAAGAGGAATATATGGATGCTTTGGTAAACCCAAAGAAACCGCTATGCCAGCAAATGTGACAGCTGTCTTTGTCTGCTAGGGTGACTGGGTAATGGAACTTACATTACTTAATGGCCTGGGTAATGGAACTATCCAAAAGGAGCTGGTTTATTTAGCCTAGCCAAATACAGCTGAGAGAAGAAATGACTGCTTTCTATAAATACATCACTGGTTGTACATATGAGCAAAGGGCAAGAGCTATTTAAGTTGTTGAATTTTGATGGTACAAAAGCAAAGGGGAATAAAATTGTCATGTGTAAAATTAAACTGAAAATGGAAGAGGATGTCTAAATTTTCAAGCAGGGTGATTTTCCCAGAAGTAAGAGAGATCTGGTAAATTTCAAGCAGCAGACTGACAAACTTGTGGTAGGAATCATGAGGCATGTTTGCAAAAAGAGACAAAGGTTAAAAAGTGTGGATGGGAAAGGACTCACAGACATTTTCTTGTGTAGTCATTGCCAGTTTTGTCTTTTGAATACTTTTCTGTATGGTAGCTGAGAAACAAAATATTAGTAGTAGTCCCACCCTAATCCATACCTTGATTTAATGGGAAGACAGAGGAAAGCAAAGTTCTTTACGGAAAATCAGTACTTGGGTCTTACACAGTTTCTCATCAACTTTCATATTTCATCCCTTGTCTTTAATTAATAGGCTTTTTTATATAAGGGTATTGACAGACAGAAGGTGATTGGTCAGTTCAATGCATGTCAATAGCACATCTGAAGCCTGACTGAGTTATTGGGCCACCTTCATCTTAAGTACATTTAACCATGACATTCGTGGTCTGCACTATGAAGTTAACATAATGGCATTTGGGATTGTGCTGGGCAAGACTGGGTGCTTACAGCTTTGGCCAATGCTAAGAATCATGGATGCTCAGCCTTCTCTTCTGAGAGAAGTTTCCACTGCAGCAAAACTCGTCTCGCTTGCAGTCAGCCAGGACACCTGTCTCTGGAAATCAACTTTAAAATTGATATATTTTTGTGACATGGGCTGAAGCAGCTAAGAAAAAGAGCAGTCACCCTATATGAAGCTGCCATTTTTCTAAGGTACAGTCACTTTCAGCGCTCATTTATTTGCTCCTAGGTAGGCTCCCAATTACCCTTCAAAAATACTAACTTCAGTCCTGAAGTGGACTTCTAGACCTGGAAAAGCAGCAGAGTAGAGAGCAGCCTTCCCCAGCACAATCTGTCATAGGGCATATAATATACAGCAGGTCAGCTGGAAGAACTGATTCGAGGTAATTCTGCAGTCCCCTCAGTTGCTCATTGCCTTGAGTTCTAATCCAAGCAGAACTGTCATCTTCACACATGATGATGTTTATGAGTTAGCCTGTTCAGCTTGTAGATGGAGAAAGTTGCTGGTGCGTAGTGCCATAAATATCAAACTGGAAAGGAGAAAGGCATGGTGTCCTCAAACTACATAATTGGAAAAACTTCATAGAAACAAATACAGGGATTTTCTCTTCCTTCTTGCACATTCACTGTAGATTGACCTAAATTGCTAATAATTGTAAATTTTCTCAGTGAAAAAGGATTATGGATATTCTTTCCATGATCAGGTTTCAGAGTAGCAAACCATTAATCCCTGTAAAAAATGTCTTCTCTAAGACATGCCCTGGCATTTTTTTCTGCTTCTTCTTTTCCCTTTTATGGAAGACATTTATTTCTTTTCCCATTTATCATTCATTTATCTCCTTCACATTCTGAATAAACTTGTATTTGCTTTTGGTCCAGACCTAACAGGATAATGAATTTCTGTGTTCATTGAGGTTACCATATCATCAGACAGTGTTTAAGTGGCACAGGTAGTTCATCATTCATCCAGCTTTAACCATGTTGGTTGTGGTGTAAGACACTATGTTATTTCAAAATTAGTGAGGTCACACATTGCAAAATGTTATCAAAAAGTCATTGTAGGGGAGGGAAATACAGTATAAGAAGGCAGTGCAAATACTACAAACATCCACTTCCCGAAACCATCCAGCAGGGATTGTAGTATGTTCCAATGAAAGGCCCCTCTGCCCTGGAATGCTCTGTTGGCTGAATAGCAATAGCGTATTTGCAGGTATAACACATGCAGTGTTCTTTTGAATTGGTATGGTTCAGTTCTGTGTGCAATCCTTGTAGCTCTGAAGGATGAGATCTGTGAGCTACTCCCAACAGAGGGATGTAGCTTCTGCCAATTAACGAAATCATTTAACACAATTTTAGGAAAGTTGAAATGCTGCATATATATGAAAAAGCAATAATTCTCAGACATCTGTAGCCAAACTAAGTCAGTGGGCTTTTCATATTGTATCCAGTATGCAACATCACTGAAGAGGGCAAGAGATCGCAACAAAAATGAAAGTAATTATGTGCAATGAAATGATAATGTCTTTTAATCAGAAGGTGATCTTCTTGCACTATGATCTAGGAGTAGGTGAACAATAGTATTTACAAATTATCTTCACTGGAGTAATTTCAGATTCCCTCCTTATGCATATAAATGTCCCATCTTCTCTCCTCTTCTCTTTTTAGATTTTTGTGTCATCATTAATTAAAAGAAAATATTTAATTATTAAAATATTATCTTGATCCTAGTCGCAATTAGTTGTCATAGGTCTTGCAATGAAAAAAAGACAGACAGTGTAAATTATCTCGTTTTCTAATCTGTGTTGGTCTTAAGTAGGTGAAATCCATATCTGTCTGCTCTAACCCTGCCAGCAGTGAGTGCTACAGGGTATTCTGCAAGACTAATAGTTTCTATTTTTTTCTTTTATTTCAATTAAGCATGCTGCCTTTTAATTTCAGCTTTTCCTTCCTGTTCTCTGACCTCAGGACATGATTAGCCAATACCCTGAATCATCTGACACAGCAGGCAGCATCCCAGAGGGTCAGTGCTTTGTCATCAGAGAAAACACTAGGCTTAAAAAAAATTCTGGTTCTCAAATTCAAGTCAACGTTTGAATGCACTTTCAACCTATTCTAACTCCACAGTACTCTGCCAGTCGTTTCTGCACTCTTGGCCAGAGTAACAAAGAGGATTGCAATTTATTGAAAACGTAAAGCTCAATGGTAAAGGGGAACAATGAAGATACATCTGGTACTTTCTTCCAAAAGAATCTAACAGATTTGAAAAAAAGAGTACAAATTCCTGAACTTCAGGGTGTTCTAATCTAGACTGACACGTGTTCTTTAGAAACAGACTGAAAGCAGCTATGCGAGAAATGTGAGGGTTTTTAGGAGACAGATACAGTGACTTTAAACTTGAGGGGCTTTAAACTTGAGGTCCCATCCCTTGTTTCATCATAATCCCTGTCTGTGATTTGGGAGAAACCTACGCAGTACCCAGATAACAAATCTGCATCTCTGGGTTTCAGTCACTCATCAGTAAAGCAGTGACAGCAATACCTCACCCCACAGTCAGGTCTGCCAAGGTTTTTAGGGCAAGACCTGTCTCTCACCATCAATATAAGATGTATCCAGTAGTTGCTGGTGTGGATATGGCCCACTGATGCTGCGTGACTCAACTGTCAAACAAATAATGAAATCGTACACTAGACTCAAATCAAGAAACCTAGCAGCTATGCTTCTGTATGCACAGGATTTTGGTTGTTGTTCAGACAGAGTGAACACTGGAGCATTGGTAGGGAACTACACTGACTGTTTTTTAAGCATCTTACCCTGTCCTCTCAGTAGTTAAATGCAGTACGTCACCAGTCAAGCAAATGCAAGATATGTTACTGGGAGCCAGTAACATTACAAATATGTAGGTTTTCTTGTTTGTACATGTTTCAAGCACTGAGTAGGAACAATGATATACTTAATGTTAGTTTGCAGAGGATTTTCTGGGAGGAAGACAATGGGGTAAAAGAAATGTTAATGAATGCATACATCTACGGTCAGAAATGTATAGGGAGGGAATTTCCTTTGTGTCTCTAAATTGCTTTTATTGATTTCATCTGTCTTCATCACAATAGCAAAAATGCAACAAATGATAAAATGAAACCACCCAAAATCTAAAAATGGCTATTTGACCTGACCCACTGTCTAGGACTGTACCGCTATTCCAATATCTTCAAATGTGACTGCAATTAACGATCTTTTCCAATGACAAATTCACTAATCATTAGTATAGCTAATTAGCATAGCTAAAACCCCCAATTTTCTCTGCCTCTAGAATGAAATGATTTAAAATCTTCCAGTGATAACTTGTCTTAACTCTAAACAGAGACAGAAGACAACTGCCAATAGCTAACTGTACACAGGAAATACAAAATACTTTGTTTCCACTTTAACAATACATTTATATTAAAACCTTTGAGCAATTTTGAAAACTAAATAAACCATTTTGATAAGCTGAATATCAAATATACCTGTACCAATAGTAACACATTTAACAAGAAGCAACTTGAGATAAGAACCGTTTTTATGGACTGAGTTTACATAGTGGCTTCCACGAACTTGGAAACAACAAATGTCAGCAAACAACACACTTTTTTCCTTTGAGTGACCCTGCTAGTACTTTCAAGTTCGTCTCTTAAATCTGACAACTCAGTGTTCAAAAAGGTTTGACCCTAACTTTCAAATGACTGGCTGGTGTAGGGTTCACTCTCTTTAATGGACTAACCATATTCTTGGCATAATGAAGAAAGAGAATGAATGGGGATGGGTGAATGAATGAATGAATGAACAAACAAGTGAATGAAGCAGTTTATCTGCTTCTACTCTAGTCTGTTTAAAGAAAGGGTGGTCATTTTAATCATTCAGGAAATCATTTCCACAGGGGAAATGATTATTTCCCTTTTCTCTTTACTTCTCCTATCTGGGTCTTACTGAGATATACTGCTGCCACATGGAAACTACTTTACTGCTTAAGTTACACAGTCGGTGTGCAGCACCATCACTATAAAAGAGTTAAAGAAACAGGACTTAACTCAAGTGATGAGATAGAGTGTTACATTTTCATTTCCTTGAGGAAATCAGCAGTCGAATATAATATGCAGCAGATCTTTTACAAAACCTGATGTATATGCCCAAGTCAAAGAATATAAAGGGAAACCAAACCACGGTCTTATTCTTTTCTCCTGTGTTAATTGTGAGTACAGGCAAATTACAAGACGGGAAATATTTTGCTGATCTTACAAACGCCTCTGTTTTTTTTCATTCCCCCTTCAGCAGATGATGAATGGAGGTGGGTAATGCCGCACTTCAGGCAAGTGAATGAAAGGTGTGGAGGCAGTCATACCCCTAGGTGGATGTGGAGGAGGGAGTCAGAAACAAGCTGCAACAACCCTGCACTCTGCTTTGGAGTGTATTATGCCAGTCTGAATAGCTGGTTGCATTGCGTCAAGCACTGTGGGCAGCCGTGATCAAGATATACATTCCACAGCAGGGACTGCTGACGTAATGCCTTTCAGTCCCCCTGTCTCCCTCCCCACCTCCCCTTTGCCTACAGTGCTATTGCCCTGGGTGTTTGGTAAAACTGCCCATGCCATGGGCTCATTACCATAGGAAACTGGCATTAAAACACCTTTCTTCTTCAATGACTTTCTTGCAGCTCTAGCACATTAACAAATGCATTAACAAAAAAAAAAAAAAAAGTAAAAAGAATTAAAAATTAAAAGAAAATCTTACCCTCTTTTTAAAAAACTGAAAGGCTGAGCATTTCTTGACTGGAAATCCATTCATGTCTTTGTTGACCATTTTCCACAGTGAAAGCTACACAGTGATAGATCCAGCGTGGCACTTGCTTAGTGCATCTGTTTTCTTCTGTATCCCTTTAGTTAATGAAGACAGAGCAGGATGGGAGACTCATCAGTATGGCTCAGGCAGCTGTCCTTTACACATTCATCCCGATGCACCAGCTACTGCAGCAGCAGCAGCAACCAGCAGTCTTTTCAGCGTTCAGATGCAGCAGGCTATTATCTTCTTAAAAACGTCACCTAAATACACACTCCTCTGAAAACCTGTGACAGCTTTCAGAACACAGGCAGCAGATCTCTGGCAAAGTGAGTATCACATAAACCCGGGTCCTTCTGTCCTGTTAAATGCTACTGGTACCTCATGCTACATAAGCAGTAAGGGCACTGTGCTCAATTTGCTGTTCTCCTTCTTCAGGTGGTGTGATTCACTGTTTGAGATGAGAGCTGGTTTTGATTGTGCAAATTCCAGTGGGAGCTGCAGTTCGGCAGCAGTACAGAGAGAGAGAGAGAGGGAGAGAGGGAGAGAGAAAGGGGTTGAGAGAGAGAGAGAGAGAGAGAGAGGGAGAAATGCACAGGCAGAGCAGCTGAACAGAAATAACCATACAAAGGATAGGAGGAAGACTCAGGGAAAGAAGTGCTGAAAGGCAATATGTTTCCCTTGGAAGAGTGACAGGGATAGCTCTCATTTTCTATGTGGGCAGTCTTTGAGTCAAAAGAAGAGAGACATAGGTCAATTAAAAAAATGTTTCTGGAATGTTGCTTTCCTTGCAATGATTAAGACAGTGCTGGCACATCAGTACTTTGGACAAAAGCCCATCCGATGATCAATGCAACACAGGGTATGTGGCAGGACATGTAGACAAAAAAGCACTAGAGCTTCATTGTGAAGTTCAATGAGCTTAAAGGAAACCAGTGTTTCCTCATAAAGTACGGTTACCACTTGTAATGCAGATAAATATAAAGCAAGCAGACACAGACAAATTTTTTCAGATATTTCCATTCAAGCATATATAGTTTTTAAAACCAGAAGGGCTATTTCATTACAGAAAATTAGGGCTGAAAGGGATCTTGAAAGGACACCTTGTTTAACCTCCTTTTCATTTAATTCAGTTGAGTCATAGTTCACCGAGTCCAGTGAATCCAATAACATGTGTTCAACTAAACTGTAAGATATCTTCTAATTCAGTTATTTTCCAGCAAGTTTTGGAAAATTAAAATAGAGACTGCATTACTTCCTCTCATCATATGTTCAAGGTTAAAAAAATCTCAGTATCAAGAAAGGACCTTATTTCTGATATTGATCTAGCCTCTCATTGTAGCCATAGCTTCCTGTCCAACCCTTTCCTATGGGACAGATTAACCCTTTAGTACAAAGTATATTTGAGGGTATATTGAGTACATTTTTACTGTTCTACTGTAAATCAGTTACTTCTCAAGCATTTCTATGGTTAGGTAAATAGACTGAGTATTTCATATCTTTCAGTGGAAGCCATTTTCACTAATCCTTAAAGATATTCTGTCAGTCTTTCAGCGGAAGCCATTTTCGCTAATCCTTAAAGATATTCTGTCAGTCTTCCCTGTCCCTTCCATCCCTTTTTTGAAGATCCTTGAAAAATGAGAGCACGATGTTATATACACCACCCCAGCACAGGTTTCTTCTTATTGCATGTAGGGATAAATGACTTTTGCCAAGTCAGTACAATGTATTTCCCCACTTTGTACTTATAGTCTTTATTAAGAGTTTTTTTGTAAACAATCTCTCCTCTCCCCTCCTCTCCCCTTCCTTTCTCTCCCTTCCCCTCCCCTCTCCTACCTTCCCCTTCCCTTTTTCTCCTTTGCCTGTAATTGCAGCAGCTGTTACAATAACACTTCAACAGAGAAATATTTCTCGGGCCCAGGACGACGGCCCCATCCCTAGTCAGATACCAGAATACTCCCTTGAGAGCTACGTGATCAAGGTCCAAGCAACACAAAAGACATAATTTTGAGTTTCATTGTTCTTACAGGAATGTGTGAAACTGTGAGCTGGAGACCCAACGTGTCATCAGAATCATTCCACTTTGTACAAGTAATTATCACTGGAGCGAGGAGGGAATGAACTTTCCACTCTGCCTCTCCATCTGTAGCTAATGGATTTCACCAAGGAGCAATTTAGCCCAGACTCTGAAAACTGACCAGCAATTCAGAGCACCCAGTTAGAAGCACACTGAAAGGTTTTTCAGAAAAACTGGAATTCTCAACAGGCCTCAACCAGGCCTCCCTGAACTGAGCAACCTCCACCCTGCAGTCTATCCTTCAGTCTCCAGTCGTTTGGGAAAAATCTCCCATTAATCCTGTCCTGCACTTTAGAGTTATGATACCTGTATTCTGGTATTTATAGATAGAGAAGTAGATAATGGTAAGTGTCCAATTTTGTCATCTCCCAGTGCTTTGAGAACCATACGTTTTGTCAACTAATCTGATACGTAAGGAAATTTTTGCTGAAAACTCTTTCATTCAGGCAAACAAGGTAGCTTGCTGTGTACATACATTTATTTTTGAGATCTTTCATCTATTCAGCCACAGCTTTGATCTGTCTCTGAGCCTCAGATATTTCTCCTGAGTGCTGTTCTTATGCAAAAACATTTGTGTCGCCTCTAACTCCACCATGAAATTTCCAAATTGCTGGCTGAAGCTCTGTTCTACTTCCAGCCTTCTGAACCTGGCACCTTGCATGCTGTTGGTGGTGGTGACTGCCACTGTGAATATATTTCCTGGGTCCTGGTGCCAGGGCCCTGGCCTCTGGACCTTTTCTGCTATTTGTTTTATTTGAGTGTTGACCTCTTTTAAGCTGGACAAACTCTGAACTTAAGCCAAGTACATTTCTATAAGAAAGAAAAAAACCTGCAGCTGTTTTTAAAGTAGCCTGGTAATTTTAAAGTACTGTAAGAGTTACTTTTTGAGGCAGGTGCATTACTACTGCAAGGAGAATGAGCTGAACACTCTCCTTGCACTACTCAGAGCCCTTCTGGCCTCTCTAGGGTATCCATATTTTGATAAGAATTCTTCTCAGCTGGAATCCCTTTGGCTCTGTGACCTGAAATGATTTTTATTAGCAAACTTTTTTTACCACAAGATCAGAAGAGTGGCTCAATGGTTGCAGGGCTGATATCTAGCTCAAGAGGTCAAAGGTCTTCAAGAGGACTACAAGGGGAATCCTACATATCTGTTTTCACACCAGTAGGCAAAGATATAAAACCAGAGAGATTTTCCTAAGTAAAAGTGTTCCACTTTACAATGGTGCCAAAAGCATGGCTTCATAATTAAATCTGATATAAGCATAAAACTTCATGTTCACTGCATTTAATTGCAAATAAAAGGCATAAAAATTGAGTAGGAAAATATGAACTTGAGTCAAGCCAACCCCCTCAGCGATGCTTTATTGTGACTGCCATGAAACACCAAAGGCTTTCATCAACTTGGTGGCTTGCCAGATGTCCCAAGCACTTTAAACAAGTCCTACAGGTACTTCATGCTTTAATGGCCTTTAGCAGTTTCCATTAAACTGTCATATACTCACTCAACTATAAAATAAGTTTTTTATTAGGGCAGTCAGAAAAGAATTGCACAGATATTCTAGCTCCAAAATTTTGGAGAGCTGCAAAGCACACAACAATATTTGAATTTCTCTGAAGCAGCCCCATAGGTGAGCATCAAGGTCTTTAATCACACACCTTCTTGAAGGAGTAGTATAAAGTCAGATTAACATAGTATGCAGAGGGGGCTAAGCATGGACCAAAACTCTCATTCTACCATGACTCTAACAAACACAGCATCTCAGTATTTGATCTTGCCTTTAAACACGTGTAAGTGCAAGTATAACAAGTAATTGGTGGTAAATCAGTCCAGGGCAAATCACAAAACAAGTAAACTCTAATAATGACTTTGATCAGTTATAGTCTTAACAGCCTAAATCATCTTCTCCCCATGCCTAAGAAAAACATTCAATGTGAAGCCTCACATCTTTAGTATCAGAGACTTTCATGTGATTGCCTTTGCTGTGCTTTCAAAATTGCCTACATCTCTGACAAGGGCTAAAAGCCTGCTTTTCCGATTATTACCAGTATTTTTCTGGTTATGGGCTCTTACACAGCTGCTCAGAATCTGTGACTGCTCCTTCCCTCCACTCCCTCCCTTTGTGGGCAGGGAAAGGTAGATATCTTCCAGAAACTATGGATTTGATATTTCACCCTGATATGCAATGATGAAGGACAAAGCTTTTCTCATGGAGTACCAGTGGAACATCTCAGAGAATAAGAATGAAAACTGAAGACAGAAGAATGAACATTTGATGCTTCTAGTCCTTATTCTATCTCAGAAATGGGACTAGTCGATTCTGCACATGGCTTTCATCTCAGCTCTGTCTTAGGGCAATTCTTGACACTACATTGGTTGCTCCTGTAGTTAACAGACTTGTCAACATCTGCCTTATCTTGTGGGCACTGCTCTTATATCAGCTCTTATATTTTCTTGATCTTGTATCACTCACAAGAAACACTCATCCCTCAGCTCCTAGTTGCATTTGCCACTGTCCTTCGCTGCCACCTGTGCTTCTGATCACATGCAACCCAAATTTTTTGGACTGCATGGTGCTGCTTTTTGGCCAGGTATTCCTGCTTGCTCCTTGCTATCCCAGTCGCTGCAAGGAATGAGTCATTGCAATGACTGACACAGTAGCAGCCCCCATGTGCACCCACCATGTTCACATACCAGAAATTAAAACTGATGATACAATATATAACAATAGAAGGATAACATAAGTTGTGAAGAAATAAAAGCATGATTAGCACTTTGGAAGCTTGTGCAAAACTAACAGCATGTCCACTCTTGGTGTTTCAGTCTTCTCCTTTGAAAGGGATTTTCAGGGGTTCTTTGCTGTGCTGGCAAAGACTTCTGATGTTCAAACTTGTTTTTATTTAAAGAAAAACTAAAACATGATGGGACCCCAGGAAAGTTATGGTACTTTCCTGCAAAAGCTTAACAGTCATGGTATTCTAGGAAGGCAGAAGGAAGAGGGTAGGCGGATTTCCTCATCTGTGAGAGATGAAGAAGATCCTCCTGAAGAGTGCTGCCCAGAAATATGGCACATCCAGGGGTCTGACCTGATTGTTTATCCTGGCCTTTTGCAGGCTATGCCTGTTGAATAGAAAAGGAGATCTAGCTGCTCTCCAGCAGTTCAAACTTCTTAAAAATGGCTTACAACAGTTTTTATTCATACACAATATGAGAAGCAATTTGAAGGTCTGATAGTCTGAAATCCTTCCAGGCCTGGAAGCAATTGTTCCATATTTCACAGGTGAGCTGAAATCCCCTTCTGTGCAGCTGCATGTAGTTCCCATTTCTAGCCTACAGAGAGCTGGAGATATAAAACCTATTCCACAGGAAGAAAACATCCATCTATATCCTATAGACCACAAAACAATCTCCAGAAAATAATGAGCTTTGCTAGCTGCTGACCTGAGCAGAATTCAAACTGTGAAAATTTCCATGACCAAGATCAGTCAGTTTAGCCTAAATGGGTAGCTGGTTTTTAATTTTTGCATACTTGACTTTTGCTGTTTGATTATTTCAGGCATCTCATTTCCTCAAGTATCACTTAGAGGAGGGATGAAAATAAAATGATACATGAAACAGAATAATACTGACATTTAGAGAGAGAAAGAGGAGACCTAGTTCTAAAGCAAGCAAGATTTCACTGGAATATACAGAGATGCTTTGTTTGTGCCAGGATTCTGTTTCTCTCAGAAAAGTCCAATCTAGAAAAAAACACTGTAGAAGAAGGTCATCTTTATTATTGCAGGCACTTAATTAGATTTCCTAATAGTATCTTGATCGATCTGTAAGGTTTTTAGAGATACAGAGCCAAAAAGCATTAGGGGGAAAACCCCCCAAATTTTATGGAAACCTTACTGAGTCAACAATTTTCCCTGGCTCCTTTTTTCTTTCTTGAATCCATTCACAAAGTGAAACCTCCCTTCAGCTCCAGCAGCACTTCGTGGCAGAGGCTGCCAGTCAGTGCTGAGACTGAATGAGCTCTCTGTGCCTGCTCTCTCTATAGCTCTCTCCCATTCACCCACAGTGTGCTGGCTGGTACAGGTGCCTGTCTTGGCACTGCGCTTGTCGGGTACAGCCCAGCATCACTGGGATTTTCCCAGATGCTGGCAAAGCACTGCTGGGTGTGCAGCCCCAGCTGACAGATAGAACCTGTCAGGTAGAAGAAGGCCTGTAGAGAATTAAAGCCCCTACAAAATGCCTTTGCAAATGATAAATAAAAAAATTATTGGAATAAATGTCTTATTATGACTATATTTCACTCACAGTCATTTGACCCACTATCCACGTCATAACATTTGCAGGAATTGGGTTTTATGTACCACATAGCTGCTGAGCAGACAGATGTTGGTAAAGATCCAAGCTGGGAACGACTGAAAGAGATCCATGATGTTTTGGGGGCAGAGGTGGGTTAGAAGCTGCCCCATTTATTTGAGAGGACAGGAATAAAATCTTCAAAAATATCTGGTTGCCCCCAGAACACTTGCTCTCCATTTCCACCATTTATACTTCGAACATGGAATCATTACTAATTTTCTGATGATGTTGAAAATGAACAAGCTCTGTAGATGACATTGCCAATTTTCATTTAGTAGTTTAATAGTCTAAGTTTCCATTGAAGGCTAATTTAAATGACTGCATTCTGTTAAAAAAAATAGAAAAAATCACAATTAGGACATACACTTCACCAGAACATTTGCCAGTGTGGTCAAGGACAGTTTTGTAGGCAGGTATATGCAGTTCCTACATGGAGATGCTGTTCATTTTCCTCAGCAGGTTTAGCACACATGCTTGAGTACTCATGCTGTGGAAATCTGCTCAGTCTGACTACCAGGTGGAGAAACAAATTATAGCAACCATCCCTTTAGGCCAAAAAAAATCTACTGATTGCCACAGTAGTTAGGTATGAGTTCTCATTGTCCTTCACTTTAGGGGTTTTTTTTTTGTCTGCGTATCACCTACTGTTATCATCTGCTTAGTTCCCAGGGTGTTATTTCTGCTCTAGTCGGCTTTTTCACTTGCACCACAGACCCAGTAGGCACAAACTGTATTGGATTGCTCTTATGAAACTCAGTGACTACCACATTCAGTTTTTGCTGCCCGTTGTCCCTTGTCATCTGGCCCTTTGGGGAGTGTCTTTTGACATATCCCTCTTGATTCTCCTTGGCAGTGTATTCTAGGTCAGTGCCTCCACACTCCACAGTCCCTGTACTGTAGCAAATTTCTCTTTATTTATTTTAAAAAACCCAGTTGACTATTTTGGAACAGATTTTTTTTTCCAGCTGCTCCAGTCAAGTCAATAACTACATTTGATCTGTAACCTAAAATTCCTTTGTTTCCCTCTGCTTTGCCATATACAAATGAGACAAATACCCAAAATTTACAAAGCCAACTCCATATAGCAAATAGCACATAGCCTGCCTAAAATAGGCTTGCTTATGACTCTTTAGCACAGAGGTGATTAAAAGACTCAAATGGGACCAACACCAACTTAGAAATATTCCCAAGAAACCTGATCTCCCAGAAGCACAGATGAAGTACCGTCATAATTACTCATCCGCTCTTTCAGTTGGTTGGGGAAAGGGGCATGGAAAAATAGGTTATTACCATTGGCTCATAACATCTAAAAGTTGCAACAACCCACGTGCAGTTCAGTTACAGTGGCTGTCATGAAGGGGAGACAGAGCCAAGATCCACCCTTTCTCCACCTCTTCTCTTCCAAACTTTTAACTTCACTGACTCCTATTGCAGTCAGATCGGAGGTATGAGCTGTCCGTGTAGGATTGTTTTCAAGTGATATTTTTCCAAGACACACTGTAATGCTGACACATACTCTGATTATCCAAATAGTCTTAGAGCCCTGCAAAAGGGCAAACTGAGTGCTAATGGAGGCTGATTTTTACATTATATTGCCACGTCTGTTAACTTGTGTCTACTTTGAAGGCCTCTTCTGGGCAGCAGTGGGGTTCACATTAATATTTGCCATTTTCTCAGGAAGAGAGGGGAATGAGTTTCCTTTACAGAACACTATGTTTTTGGCGGTTTAAAGACAAAAGATGCTTGTATCAGAAAATATTTGTGTACAGGGAATTTAAAGACATTCAGGGAACATTACGACAGAATTACCTGACTCTGTTTTCATAGCAAACTCAGCTATAGCAAACCTCCATTTATAGTGAAGCAAATTAAAGTCACTAATTGTTTCATATGTGCAATGTGGGAATTGCAGTTTCATTTATAATGAAACTTTGATTACACCATAATTGTTCTGGCAGAAAAATGACTCCATTTTCAGAGGCTTCTGCTGTGTTTTCAGATTGTGTCTGTGTCTGCAGCAGTTTTTACATTATTTGACTAGCATTTTGCAATCACATGTTTCCAGGATCCTCAAAATCCAGGCAAGTTCAACAGAAATGCCCTTCTTTTAGGTGGAAAAGCAAATAGAAATGCAGAGTTTTGGAGAGCTTGGCAAGTCCTTACTGTTCTGTGCAGAATCCCAGGGGAAATGTCAATCAACCCATGCTTTTTACTTTGCTCAGCAGTCTTCTGCACTTGATATGTCTTCTAATGCTCTTCCTCTTACAGAAAGACACTGTTCCCTTGCAGAAGGTGCTTCTACCACTTCTTACCAAAGCTTATCTAGAAATTGATTCTACAAAGTAGAATCATGTGTGCAACGAACATTGAAATGAAAAAAGCATAGTTGGAAAGGCCTTCATTAAGTTGTTCCTAAGGTAATTAAATGCATAAATCACATTCTTCCTTCCTTTCTCCCTCCTGCAACATGTTTTTTCTTCATGCTCTTCCATGAAGATCACTGCCAAAGTGGTTATTGGTATAACTTACAATGTTAGAGTTGTGGATGTGTCTCCCAGAGGTTTGCACTGGTGAGACAGCACTTTAGGACTAAACTGTAGCAAGGATCTCATTTTCTTGGATTTATGTATCCAATGTCAACAGGCCTGAGAGCTTTACAGAATAAAACATAATATTAATAACCTGAAGTTTATCAGCTGTGCTTCCTTTACAACTTTTCCATTGTCATCTCCTATCACAAAGCAACACTATCTATTGGGTGGCATAGGAACAAAGCAACTGTACACCTCTATTCCCATATAAACAGTGCAGTAGTTATACACAGTACAGTGAGAGAAGAAGTATTTGTAATTAATGTCAACAGATATGGGTGTGAAGTGGCTGACAACACTGTGTAATTGTGATCTAAAGCAGAGAGATTTCCAGTTGAGATCCAGGGTGTTGTTTTCATGCCATTGGTGCCAGGATTGAACCATGAAGTGAATATTCACATCACTGGAATGAAAAGCATTCAATTTCCTCAAGATCAAATCTCTGTATACTGAAAATGTGAGGATATTGTGGTGGACCACCTTCTGGGCATACTTTTGTGAAAATGAAACAGATTACCAGGTGACGAGAACATTAACACCCTAAATGAAGCTGTTTTGCCTGAGGAATTCAGCCTTTTCATATTAAAAACTCTTCCACAATAAGACTTGTGGTTTTTTGTAGGATTCAACAGTTATATTGCTTTATTATTTTATGTGTGACACACCTTTGGACAGAAAAAAAATTACAGAATTTAAATTGAAAAGTGGAACCGTTTAAACGCTGATTATTTAGGTTTTCCTATCCTTACATTTTGTACATACTGCTGATGTTTCACTGCTTATGTTATAAATCATCCATGTGGCACAGTTATTCACTTCTATATATTTGATCACAGCATTGAACAAGATGTGTCACTTTTTTACAATATCTCAGTGTTTTCATTTAGAGAAAATGCCTGCAAAGGACTTACAATCATCTGAAAAAATCTCAATGACAGGAGTTTGGTGCAATCAAAAAAATCTGTCTTCAAATTTCTTTTTGTGATTTACATTTTTCTCTGAAGGTTTTTCAGCAATGTTATGTTTATGTCCTTGAAATTTCAAGTATTCTGCATACATAAAGGCTGAATATATGGTAAATCATCCACATGTCTCAGTATGCCATGAAGTTTCAGGTAAACTAAAAACCTCTTTTGATCAGTTATAATAAATGTCTTGATTCAGATAATGTAAAAAATATCCATTAACATTAGTGTTGAAGCACATCCCATGATTGATTATGTCAAATTGCATTCTTGATCAAACATGCAGATGACTGATGATAGAAGAAAAATATAATTACCAAATATGATTGTAATCTATCATAAACCAAAGTAACATATGGAAAATTATTCAGATAATGTTTTAAGAATCTAAAGAGAATCCTTACTCTATTATAATGTCATAAGCCAGACACTGCTGTGAAAGGGAAAAAGGTAAAACTAATTAAAGCATTCTCATTAAAAAGCAGCTTTCATTAAAGTTCCATATGTCAAAAATGATGCTATTCAAGGAAAAGTGTTGGTTTTAATAAGTCTCAGGATAATTTAAATTCCAAATTGTCAAAATAGGGGTTTTTGTCTTTTTGTAGAGGAAATGTCTTCTTTCTGACACAAAATTACTATTTTCTTTAACAATTTTCATTAATATATTGTGAAAGTTTTAAAAAATAAAAGTCAGTCATCAGAAAAAAACCCTCATGTTTTGATTAAATCAGTCTCTTTTATTATGACACCACACAATTTTTTTGATTTGTCCTGAGTGAGCCATAAAATCTCAAAAATTCCTACAGATTGGAAAACTGCTTTGCATTCATCTCTTACACATATGTCAGCATTTCCTTATCTCAGTATGTTGTACCATTGGTTTTAGTCAGGAGTGAGGAGACAATGTCAGTATTGTGAAATCTATCAAAACATCTGAATTCTTTATTTAGGGGCATATGTTTTGGACTGTATCTTTTCAGACAGATGTAATTTTAAATGTTTAACATTTTGCACTCTCTTTTTTTCCTCATAGACCTTATTATATTTCATAAATAGCTATTTCATGATGTCAGGCTTTTCTCTGTCATCCAGTGATAGACAGTTGATACACGAGTGTGTTATTCATGTGCAAATCCTTTCATTTTCTGTTATACATGTCCACTGCAGGTTCTGTGATTTTTTCACATGCAGTTCCTTTGATGTTAAAGAAATTAATTCGCAGCCACAAGTAATTGACTGAGCTTCCTACATAAAAGCATTTAATATACTACTTTTCAACCCCTGCTCTCCCACATGCCAAATTCCAAAAGGAATGTTAAAATTCATACCTTGCTTAGCAGAACAACAAATCTAGCCTTGGGAACGCTTAAACAGATTTTTAAAAGTAATACCCAGACAGGTAGCTTTTCAACTACACGCTGCTTATTTGGGTGTCTTTAGTTAAGACTATGGTGTCAAGATAACCAAAGAAAAATGTGCTGCTCTGAAATTACTGCAGGAGCTACATGATAAAAGCAAAACCTTAACCTTCATATTAGTTCACTGTACCAAGACTTGAGTCAGAGGAAGCTACCTGCTAAATCAGCTTCAATTTCACTGGAAACTAGATGCCAGATTCTTTTTGTGAGCATAAGAGCAGTGTGTTCCCAAAGTGACTAAGACTTTAGGTGACTGAGGTAACACTTGCAAGCTGTGTTGAGGTGAGACACAATCATGTCCAAGGTTACCGACTGACAGAATCCTGGATGCTCTGGCACCAGCACAGTTACTCAGTGTTGCATCTTAGCTTTGAGCTTCATGAATCTACAACTGCTTGGTGTTTGGTTTATTCAAACCACAAATAAAACAATCTCTCTGTATGCCATGTAAACCAATCCAGAATGATTTCAAGGAAGGCAGCTGCTGGTGTAAGAGAACCAGACATTAAATGCAAATGGCTGATGACTCTGGACTGGCAACACAATGGAACTGTTACCAGTTGCCCCACCAACCTCATAATGTCACTCACGCTCTATCTAGAGGGAGGTTCAGACTGCTATTGCTCACAGGGCAGACACCAAGTTTGTGCAGGCATCATGTCATTCATTTCCCTGTATGGCATGGGCCAGAAAAAGTGGACATGTGAAACCAGGAACCAGTATCATACTGATACATATCTACCACTTATTAATGAAGTAAAGACTCATATGCATGTTCAACAGAGCAGTTGAGAGGACACAGTGCAACACGGTAGTGCTTTTAGAGCGAACACTGATCCTTTCAGGTGTCTAGTAAGAAAAGGAACAAACACTTCATAACATCAGTCTTTCACTAAACCCAGAATCAATAAGCAGCACCTTGTCACTCACTGACAGATCCTACAGTTCTACACTTAGGCGAATTAACCTAACTCTGACTTTGACCAAGGTCTCCATTCTGTCACCCATACTGGAAACTTCAGAATTAATCTAAAAATATTCAAATCGATTGGATTTTCCTCAGTACCTGGTCAGGATTAAACTGGGCTACATAGAATTTAAGCTAAAATACACCCACCCACTAAAACATCCTTCCAAATCTTCCCACAAGTCACTCCCAAAGGAGAAAAATACTCCCTTGGCACTGAAACAGCTGATGAGAATTATCAGCAAAATCAGTAGCAGGTGACCTCCATCCCTTCTGAGTGCAGATGACTAGTACAGGACAGGGAGGACACAGGATGATGCATAGTTGTGGGGGACGTTCATGTTCAAGTTAATGCAAGTTCTCAGTCTCTGGCTGCCAGCATTCAGGATTAACAAAAAAACACTAAGTCTTAATCTTGCTTCATTTTTCTGAGAAATAACTTACTCAACTACAGGCAATAGATTGTGTTGCGTACGCAAGAAGGAAATCACATATGTCATTAGAATCTGTCATTAGAAAAATAACTGTCCGGTTCATCATGTGGAACATTTTTCTGATAGCCTGCAAAGGGACCTTAAACTGTCCTGAATATCACATGGATTCCTAACGCACTGTATTCTCAATTTATTTTCTCAGAAAAGGAAGGGATCTATCTAAAACATGTCACACTTTCAGTAACCTGTTTCTTAGAAAGTGGCATCACAATAGCCTCCTTCAGATTACAAGCATCCAGTTTCTAGCCAAAAAATGTTCTAATGCCTTCTACATCTCCACAATTGTTGTTCTTTTTATTCCCTGTCTCACTAGCTAAAAAATCGGGTAAAAAATAAAATCAAAGTATAAACCCCATTTATCTTACTGGGATGAAACTAAGCGTAAGAGTAACATGGAGCTACAATGACATCTTCATGACAGAGTCACAGATGACGATAGTTTAGCAGCTCAGTCAGTGCAATGCATTAACAACTAAATTCAAAGGCAGATACCTCTTTTACACAAGTTTTTATGTGGCCTTCAGGTTGTGTTAAACATAAGAAAATTATTTCAAGCATGTGATTTCAAGCGCATAGCAGAACAGACACCGTTAGAGGATTAGTACACACGTCCATACATCAGTATCTAAGGATGTCCATCTGAAAGACATCTAAGTAGATTCTGACCGGTGGTGGCCATCCATCTCCTACCCCTGAATACTGACATCCATAGGTCTGGCCCTTTCTCAGCACTGTCTCCTCTGAGATACAAGGTCAAGGGGTAAGAAGGTCTCAGCATTTAAAGGTTCAGCCTTATCACACCAATCTCAATACCAGGCATCCAAAACTTGTACAAAAATTTGTATCAAAACCTGACCTCGAGGATTCCCCCACCCCCATGCCATTCCCCAGGAAGCACTGATACACGTGATAACACTTCTGCAAGTGAAACAGGAGGTAGACACGAGAAGGAGCCAGGGACTAGGATGATTCCACAACCTGGATGACACTTGAGCTGACAAAGAGTCTTACCTTCTTCCAGTGGTCTCTGTGTCTTTGATCTGCTTGGGCTTTTGAAAATTTTGGAGCAAAATTACTTTTTATGAGGGATCCTTTAAAAAAAATCCTTATGTCAGTACTTATATTGAATTATTCTGGCAGGAAAAGACTTAATATCTCTCCTCCTTCTATATTGTATCATCTTTACTTACCACTGAAAAAAAAAACATAGAGAAAATGTTGGACCCCTCACCACAAGAAGGATGTTGAGGCTCTAGAGCAAGTCCAGAGAAGAGCGACGAGGCTGGTGAAGGGGCTGGAGAACAGACCCTATGAGGAACGGCTGAGAGAGCTGGGGTTGTTTAGCCTGGAGAAGAGGAGGCTGAGAGGAGACCTCATTACTCTCTACAAGTACCTGAAAGGAGGTTGTAGAGAGGAGGGAGCTGGGCTCTTCTCCCAAGTGACAGGGGACAGGATGAGAGGGAATGGCCTCAAGCTCTGCCAGGGGAGATTTAGGCTAGAGATTAGGAGGAAGTTTTTCACGGAAAGGGTCATTAGGCATTGGAATAGGTTGCCCAGGGAGGTGGTTGATTCACCTTCCCTGGAGGTGTTTAAGGCACGGGTGGATGAGGTCCTGAGGGACATGGTTTAGTGTTTGATAGGAATGGTTGGACTCGATGATCCGATGGGTCTCTTCCAACCTGGTTGTTCTATGATTCTATGGAAAAAATCCTTTCTTGTATTTCACATTTCTTTTATTGTATTTTCTTTTTTCCCTTTAAACATCATACCTCCAAGTTTTAGAAAAGCTACCAAACAGTAACAACAGGAAAAAAGTTCTTGTTGTCCCGCAGTAATTGATTTATTCCAAATTAAACTACATTTGATATGGTATGTTTCTCAAAATAATCCTTTTTAATTTTGCCAGCCCCACTATTCAGTTTTGCAGTGAATATATGAATACATGTATTGTTTCTTATGAACATGTATGACTTCAGAAGAATTAAGATGATTTACATATTTTAATTTTATTTCATTTATTTCATCAGTCTTTAAAGAAAATGTCAAATGTTCATAATTTATCACAATAATGGTCTCACTTCCCTCTTTTAGGCTATATAAGAATTGCTAATTAATAGAGTGTAACCATTCTGAGATATCTACTAATACTCAGTCTTAGATTTAAGTGGTAGAAATCTCAACAGTTTACCTATAGACAAGCTGACTCTCGGTATCACACCGAGGAGTTCTCATGTACCACAATGAACTGAAAGAAAATGTTGTTTGTTTATGGATTTACAACATAAAGTTCATTTGCATTTATTCTTGCAACCCCAAAATCAAATGCAGTAAAGGTCTTCTTAAATAACATCTAGTGCTAATGTTCTCATCTGGTAGCATTTCCGATAATAACCAGGAAAGAGTTTAAGGTAAGTAGGTAGCTTTTATTTGTGATTTGATTGACAGAAATGCTGCAAAAGGGGGGGCAGGATACATTAGGAATGGCATCATGTTTCCAAGACATATGGGTCTATAAAAATTATGTCTCTTTTTTTTTTGTTACATTTCATAGAAGTGCATTCCAAATATCTGTTAGCTTGCTACAGGGAGTAAATCAGCTGTCCTTCCTCATTCTTTTGTTCTGGCACATAAAATTTGTACCATTCATATGTATTTTGACAATCACAAGGATGACACTGCAAAGCAGGAAAAAGTGTCTTTCCATATTCACCACTGCTCTAAGCCAGGAGACTTGGCATCTAATATTAAACACCTGATTTCATACTTGACACATATTAATAGTGACTTAGACTTAGCATCTCGCAACCCATATTTGTCCATTAAATAACTTTGACTCTTTTGTAATGCAAACTAGATGAATGATAGTTTCCCAAGCGTACAGAATTACTCATTATGTCAGCAGCAGTGTGTGATTTGTGTTCTTGGCTATGGCAGTAAAAGGTCCTGCAACTCCCCTTTGTGCTAGCTATGTCTTCCTCGAAGGGGGGAGAAGAAAATAGAGGGTTTTTTTTCACTTCCTTTAGTCTTTGTTGTTGTTGTTGTCATTAAATAGTAGCTCCTACCTCTGTGCAATAAAATGGAAAAGAAGCTAATTAAATTCAAGGACTGTAAAATATTCAGAGCTGAAAAGGAAGCTGCCACAAAATCCATTTACACAGCATATTAAATGGAAAATAGCAAGTGCAACTGGAGAAATTAATAAAACTTGACCAGTGGAGTCTTAGATAAGATTCAAAAGGCTGTGGAAATTCTTTAGGCTCTGATGGATTGAACAAAATGAACCTCTTACATTCTGACTTGTCCCTAAATGAGTGGGATAATTAAAATGATGATAATATTTATTCAGCATGGGTTCATTTAATTTGGAATAGGGCTCAATAATTCATAAGCTCTGTAAAAGTGAGAGCTGTTGTGTGCAGTTCTTTAAACTGGGTTGGGGGGATCTCAACAGTTTTTCATGCTTCTTTTCAGTTGCTCAGCTGTGCATCTTCCTCACTGCACACTGAGGGTGCACGATGGATTCAACCCAGATTGTGTGGATAAGCAGTGGGCAGCCATAAGATTTGCCTCTGCACACATCTGCAGCTGCAAATGCTGTGCCAAAGCTGCTGGGGTGTTCAGCAAATGGATGCCAGCATTTGGGGCATGATGGAGTACAAGGAGACATTGCCAAAATCTAGACATAAGCAGGTAAGAGAGATTTTCCTTCTCATACACAGAGCCAGTCTATTAGGGAAACTAAAATAAATGTTTAAGAAAAATGTTTCTCTGGTAGAGAAAACAGGACACTGACAGCAGAAATAAAACTACTACAGGAGTCTTATACAAAACATTATCTTAAATAGTCAGAAGTAACTCTGAGTTCCAATGATATCTGCACATCTGTGTTCATAGTCCTCTAAAAGCCTTACTGCTTCTCTTTCTTCTTTTGCTTCAGACAGTCACATGCCTATGAAATGTTTTGCCTGACTTGGGAGGGAAATATCCTCCTCTGCTTTTCTATGCTAGATTATCAATTATGTTAAAGACTTCACTGCCTGCTAATGAGAGAAGGAGAGGATGAGCTTTCACTGAGAAGTTTTCTTTGAAGTGAAAATCCTTAGAACTCTCTCATTTCCAAGGATGCTATAATCATCTTGATGGAAGAAAAAAAAAAAAGGATTCTGGCTCTGTACCTATCTTCCTCCCACTTTACCCCTCATTTTCCTTCTCCCTTTCCTTCATGCACATGTATATGTGCGTGTGCATGCACTCTCTCTGTAGGGGCTATGGAAGTAGCAACCCATGATATATTTTTTGAACTGCACATCAACATCCACACAGGTACAGTTATTTTCACAAAATGGCCCATGCCTGTAACATATGCACACCAACACTCACACAAAACTGAAGGAATTTACTTTTATTCTTTTCAGTACACTTTTATGGTTTTGACCTTTATTTTCGGCAGACATCCTGTCAAATCTTTTGCAAAAGAATTTTATATACACAAACATTTACTCTAAAGGAATTTAGAATTATAAACAACCACATTCAAGGAGACTACTTCAAACATGAATGCTTTGCTATGAAAATACTTGCATTCTTCACTTGAGGAATAAGATCTGCATCTTGTCTGACCGCTTCCAACCAGGCAGCACAGCTTGAGTTGCAATTATGCACCATAATTCCCTGTGATAGAAGTCTACTGACAATAATAAATTCAAATGCATTCAGATAAATAAATTTAAAATAAATTCATATTGCTGAAGGATGCTCAGCAAGTAGAAAAAAAAGAAAAGCCCAGTAGCCTAATACTTTACTTCTTGGGAATAGCTCTCTCTGCCCTTCTGCTGATATATTCTTAGAGAACATTTTAATGCAGTTTCTATAATTAGTGAGTACTTCATAATCACCTTCCAGAGAATAAAATCTCTCAGAAACACTTGGGTTGATTTTGCTGCAATTGTACTGTAATTGGTTCTCGTATCAGCAAAATGAAGGTTGTGGGCAGGGGGTTCTACAACATTACCAGGAGGCATCAAGGTCAGTTCCTTTGGCAGGCTACATTTCACTTATTTGAGAAATACTAGTGAAATCCTCATATCACTGAAGACCCTGGGCATTTTGACAGCTGCTCCTCCAGCAATCCAGCCAGGGGAATGGCTTCATTTCATACTGGGCAAAGTGGGAGGAGCAGTGTGGTATGTGGGGACAGAGTCAGGTGCTCCTTTCCTTGTGCAGATGAGGAGGTCACCTGTGAGCTGTGCCCGGGACTGAGGAGGCAGAAGGCAGCTCACTCCCAGCCATTCCCCTTGTGCCCTGAGCCAGCAAAGCCCCTCCAGCTACTCTTGTTCTGTTCTTAGTACCTCTCTCCCGGTCACGCCCCGAGGCTATGATGTCTACAGGCAAAATGTGTTCCTTTAAATAAGATTAACTGCTTGTGATAGCATGGAGAGATTACCATGTGTTTTTAACCCTTTGAGGGTCCTGGGACAGACTTTTGAGAGTCTGTGGAAGATCCCCATAGCATAGGGAATGCTGCCACTGTCACTTGCTAGCATGTTTTCTATTAAGTTTGCAAGCTGAGAGATGTGGAAAACGCTGGCTGGATATGTATCAGACATATTGTCATGCTTGGTAAGTATTTTGTCAAGTGTTCTGTCAGAGTGGAGCGTGGTAGAAAAAGCCATGGAAAGTTGGACAAAGACTGTTGTTCTTGCAAATATATTTGAGCTTAATGTTCATAGCCATAAGAAGGACCAGAGCTTATGAGCCGTATTTAATTTGAATCAACCTAATGAAGAAAATGTCTAGAAAAGAAATTGTGTTATGATTTTTCTTCTGGTACTGTCTGTCAGGTGTTTGAGAACCTAAAAAAGAATAAATGACTAAAAAAGCCCCAATAAAACAGTTTTAATTTTAATGATATTTTGTCTATCTTCTTTCTCTACACAATTAATTTTATAAGAGAGCATTGCCCATTAAACAATACATTAATTGATTACAGCTCACTTCCTGGACCCCAAGGATTCCTGCTCCTCCCCCTGTTAGTAAGCATCTCCAGAAATTTCCCTGGTTTTCAGTTTGAATCAAAGAAGTCTTTTATGAAATTTCATGCTATAATGTATTTCACAGAATCACAGAACAACCAGATTGGAAGGGACCCATCAGATCATCGAGTCCAACCATTCCTATCAAACACTAAACCATGCCCCTCAGGAACTCATCCACCCGTGCCTTAAACACCTCCAGGGAAGGTGACTCAACCACCTCCCTGGGCAGCCTATTCCAATACCCAACGACCCTCTGTGTGAAAAGCTTCCTCCTAATCTCCAGCCTAAATCTACCCTGGCGGAGCTTGAGGCCACTCCCTCTTGTCCTGTCCCCTGTCACTTGGGAGAAGAGGCCATCACCCTCCTCTCTACAACCTCCTTTCAGGTAGTTGTAGAAAGTAATGAGGTCTCCCCTCAGCCTCCTCTTCTCCAGGCTAAACAACCCCAGCTCTCTCAGCCACTCCTCATAAGGCCTGTTCTCCAGCCCCTTCCCCAGTTTCATTGCTCTTCTCTGGACTCGCTCCAGAGCCTCAATATCCTTCTTGTGGTGAGGGGCCCAGAACTGGACACAGTATTTAAGGAGTGACCTCACCAGTGCTGAGTACAGAATTGCTCAGAAGTCATCTTACAGAATTTAAACTACTCAGAAGTACTCTATAAGATTTAGACTGTGACAGCCAAATGATTTAGACTCTGATAACACTTTCTGTCTCAAAAATCAGAGCAAAGAATTTATAACCAAACGGATCTGTGGTAATCTGATTAGACCAAGCTTGACCCTTAGTATTGGTGTATCATACACCTTATGTATAATACAACACATAATAGTGTAGTTCTTCGATTTCCTCTATAATGTGTAACACAGTCATCATTCCACAATTACTGGAATAAGTGGAAAGATATTTGAGATAGTTAAAGGTAACTGCACAAACACTAGGCAGCATTTTTGAGATGTTAACCCAAAATGTGGAAGGGGACTACATCTTTCAAGCACCTCAAAGTAGCTAGTCCATAGGGTGATTAGTTCATTGTTTGGAAGTCAGGGGAAGAGCACTTGTAAGACTAACCTTTCACTCAAGGATAAACTAGATTAATGGTTTACAAAATGTTCTGAGTTCTCTTTTGCCCACAGGCTTTTATGTAGGCAGGTATGTGAGAAGTCTGTTTGCAGTACTGCAGGGTTGGCATGCACTACTTATTTAGATTCATACCTGCAAAGCCAGTAGTGATTTCATGCCATCAGAATGAACTTGGAACAGATTTCCCTGCTATTTCCAAGAGAGAGAATTTGTGAGCAGCCCTCCTGGGGGAGACTGGTTCTTTCTTTAACCTTCACACATTTTGAACTGCATGCTTTTGAGGGGGGTGTTAGAAGGACATTGAAGAACTTTGGTCAATGTATAAGACCAGATTCCAAAGTCCCAGATTCTCTGTCTATAACTAGTACAGAGATCCTGTGCGGCCTGGAGCTTCTCATCTAACTTTTTGTGAATCCCACATTACTTGTTCTGATACTATAAAATTTGTCCATCTTCCAATTAGATAGCTGAGTATTAAAACTTCTTTATACCCTAAGACAGGACACATACTATGTAATACAAGAAAGGGTTGGGACATCCACTTAATCACTGCTTGTATCACTCTTTCAAATTATCAGTTCCTAAGGTGTAAGTTGAGACGAGCACTGCCCTGTGAGATGCCAAGCAGTAGTATTTCTGCTAACCAAGCTGGCAGCAGAGGGAACTAAGCAGCTCTTGGGAGAGCGCAGAGAATCAAATCACGCTGTAGAGTCGAGTCAGTGTAGGTACACATACATACACATATATAGACATGTTTACACACACATCAGCCAATTAGTCCAATAAACTAACTAACATTTAGTCAGGTTTACCTTAGCTATGCATATAAAATTATTATCTAAATCACACATTTCCCTTCTTTGCAAGGGAAGGGAAATTGTCAGAGAATATATTTAGAGGTGATCTATGCCCAGCAGGGTGCTGCCAGCCCCTTTCCTGCCCTCTGTTTACAGGATTACCTTTCCAGAAAGTTTTTGCCATAAAAAGCTCTGACTTTCCTCCCTAAATGAAGGTGGCTATCCTTTTCTTACCAACAGTTTTCTTCTTTCACTGTCTCCAGTGCTACAGCTTTCAAGAGGTGCAAGGTGAACTCTCAGACCACGTCCTTTGGCTGTGGCAGTGGTTTGCCATTTGGCCATTTGTCTGACTGCCCAGTAACTTCTAGAAAATCCCTTTCTCTTTTATTACAAAGGGCTTTAGTTATCTTTTCTGCTCAGTCATAAATGTGTCTTGCACTTGTGGCAGGTTGAATAAATTCTCTACCTGTATGGCAATAAAATTGTCTTTAGATGGGAACCTCCCATAAATAATAAGTTTTAATACTTTTTCACATTCTATAACAATAAACTGACACAAAGGGCAAAAAACCCCTTAAAATTTACCATAAAATGGTTTATCATTATAATTTTCTCACACACAGGGCCAGGCCTACCTTTCATTCAAGCTGATGCAAAATAAGTCACTTACATTATATGATCTTATTTTTGATAAATAATAGCAGAAGGAAGGAGAAAGAAATTCAGAAACATACAGTAAAGAAGACCAGACTCTACACAGAGACTTTTCTATAAGTGCCATGGAAAAGGACCTTGGAAATGTTCAGTTGTGTTTAAACGTACTGTGATATGATGCCTTCTAAAGCAATCACCCCCTGCCTGTTCTCTTTGAGCCAAGCACCCACAAATGCATCCTAAGGGGTGAAAAAGCTGTTGAAGATTGGTGTAGGAGGCCCAATTGCCACACCAACAAAAGACAATGACAGTGGCCATGGCTTACTGGTTTCTTGAGCAGCTATTGGAGATGAGTACCAAAAAAGATGCTCACTGCTTTTTCTCAATAGACTTTCTGAAAAGAACAATCAAAGAGGATTATTGGCTATTAAAAAGGAGACCATGTAATGCTGTAGAATCAGCCCTTGAGTATATATGGTCTGAATTCATTGAACTCCACACATTTCTGTAACGGCTTTCCCTTCTAACTGAGGGACAAACATGCTCCTTATTTCTATTCCTACTAGAATAATTACAGTATATTAAAACACACCAGGCAGGTCAGAGCAAAGCCTGTTTGGAGTCTGCATTTCAACTGCACATTATGCACTTGCACTGTAATATATTCAAACTGACAGAATCGTTATGGTGAATTAATCTGAATTATGTCTAGACGCATATTTACAACAAGCATCACAGAGACTGGTGGCTAACTGCTCCAAGGAATTAACAAGAAAATCCCAGGCTTAAATCTTAAAAATAAATGACTAAATTGATGAATGAAGGAATAAATGAATTTAGGCCATGCTTCAAGGACAACATCAGGATCTTCTCCCTAGAATTTGACTAGTTTACATGTTCCTTTGACAGTTTATAATTTTAATTATCAACCTCTCTGCTGTAGGGACAGAAACCTGATGTAAAGGTATTGCAGGTTCAGAAACCCACACAGGGAGAGCGCAGGGAAGTCACATAAAGTCACAGGAAGCCTCATATGATTTCTGCTGCTGCACAGTAAAAGTGTCTGGATGTACCCACACTTAGAATGAATATCACGAATCTTCTATTGCTATTTTAAGCCGGGTGGGTCAGAAAGATTAGCTATCATTTAAAAATCAGTAAAGTTAAATATATAAATTAGCATTGTTCCACTACTGCTGGTGATGGGAGAAGGAATCTTGTATTTCACATTGTTATTATTTGTTATTTGTAAGGACAAAGGCTTTAGGAACAAGGATGATTGCTGTCATCATTTTCCACCTACAGATAATAATTTTATTACCCGTCTGTAACAAATCCACAAAACTGCTAGTAATTAACTGCAATTTTATAGGCATTATATACAATACTTCATCCTAAACTCACTGCAGAGTAAAAGCTTTTAACTGCAGGGTAAGGGACAGCATAAGAGAGGTCTGGTGTTTCACCTGTGGTGGTAGCTGTTACTCTCAGGAGAGCTCTCAGAGCAATTAGGCATGTAAGGGATACTTGATCCAGCATCTGTGCTGCCCAAAGAATCTTGAGGTCAGCAGAAATGACCATGCTGCTGTGTTACAACAGCATTCCTCTGTGGTGAAACAGGAAGAACATGTTCCAGCTCCCAGGGAAATTAAATTATTTCTCCCCTAGCATGAGGATAGAGTCAGAGGAGGGACCGCCTCTGCCAGTCCATTTCATTTTGAAATCTGGATCTTTCTGCTGCAATGCAATCTTTGTGTGGCTGTCCAGGAGGGCTGGGGAGGTGCTGGGGAAGATCAGTGAGCTGAGCCCAAACAGGGAGGAATTTGACACCAGACAAGAGAAATGTGAGACCAGAGGCTGGTTCAGCATCAGGGCTCTGCATCCCCCCATGTGCTGGAAAGCACTATTAATTTTTAGAGTTAAGGAGCACTGCAACAGTAAATTCAACTCCCTGAAATACCTTTTTTCTCTATGGGGAAGCAAGAAACCTTAGCATGGGCCATAACACGTCTAAACAGCTTCCATCCTGGAGAAGGCTTTCACAAGCTGACTCAGAGTGTGAGCAGAGCTACCATCTATGCAGATGTGCCTGCAGATAAACCAGGTGGAAACAGTAGTACAAGTATAGTACATGCCCTACAGAGATGAGGTTGAGGTAAGAGTCATGGCAACATAGAAAGGTCAAATTAATTTCTTAAGATTGTCCAAGAGACAAACCCAGTGTTTGAACCCTGCCACCTCCTGAAATCCAGGTGAGTAACTGCAAGTGTAGTGGAGGTTTGCCTTCAGGAACACTACTGATGCTACCTCTAATATGCACTTTAAACATACTGTTCAAAGTATTTAATAGGTATTTAGAAAGCAGAAGTCAAGACGTGAGCATATAGCCCTAGTTAGCCACTGCTAGAAGCTGGTTTGCATTTCTAGTCCCTACTGGTTAGGGCAGGCTAAAGTAAAAATGCAGTATTTTCAAAGTGGAGCCCCAAAGATGACTTGTAGGCTGCCTAGCAGAGTGTAGGGGGGAGGTATAAAGACCATAATTTACTTAGTTTACTGAAAAAAAAGAAGCCTGAGGTGAATTGGGTATTTTGTACAAGTGTTAGCACGTGGGATGAATATCTGAGACTAGAGAGCTTTTAAACTGTTAGTGACAAAGGCATGATAAGATCCAATCACTGATAAATGTCCTTTGGTGGGAGAAACTCCAAATCACAAACTGTAATCAGTGGCAAGGGTGTCACGTGATTGCCTTCAGGCTACTAAAGAATTCCTTTTCTCTTTCTCCAACATATACTTTGACTACTTCCCCAGCTACCTACAACTTTTCAATGGATCAGATATTGTTCAATAGTCAGAAACAGGACAGCAGTGTGCCTAGACTCATGAAAGACAGTATATAGTCTTAGCTTTATACTTTGAATATTTTCCTCTGACGTGCAGGATCATGCAGATGGTCAGATTTGGGGTAGGAAATACATTTGATAATGCTCCAAAAGATAGTCAGACAGGGATCTTGGAATTATTTTGCTTTATCTTCAGCAAGGAGTGCAGTTTGCAGGCTGGAATTCCTCACTGTCCCCAAGGGGCTTCAGGGTATAGATACTTAGTTCTCTCTTCTTTGCATGTGATGCATAACATTTTCTTCCAAGAGCTGCAATACATATTATAACTCTAGTCTTTGGAACATGCAGGAATTCAAATTATTCTCTTAGGCCAATTAAAAGACATTGCTACCCAAATTAAACATTTAAACCAGAGCCCCAGAAAATCCCTCTCAGCCACTGTCCCATCTTGAAAATGCCCATGCTTCTCATGCAAGTGCCCCAACTAGAAGCGATGAGCAGCTTGAAGCCTGTTTCATTTCTGTCCCAACTAGGACCAATAAACTGGAACTCTTCCTGCTCATGTCCACTTCATAACTTAATGTTGCAGGTGTCCTCAGAAGGTCCCAAACTGAGCACACTGACTGAAACATGCAGTGGCAGTCATGTTTAAAACATAGCCAAAGAAGAAGGAGGTCTTTATGTATGTGATAAAGTGTGAAAATGCCCAGCTGAGATATGATCACTTGACAGAGGATTAATTGTCCTTTCTCTTCTTGGGGGAAGCGAAACCTCACATTTCCAAGGGAAGAAATCTTAGCTTCTGGCACTCCTTTGAGCACTCTAGTTACATAAGCATTTTACAAGCAGGAAAACACCAACATCAGTCATGGTTCTGAAGAAAAATGTAATGTCTCCTCACTGTACTTGAAGGAAGAGCACTGACCTACCCTTTCTAGTGTAAATTAAGGCCTGGGAATACTGAATGAAGGTACTCAGATACTCACCTGCAAGAAGAAGTGGAGTACAGTAGTTTTAGTCTTTTTGTCAGAATGCGCTATTAGTCGGACTTCCCTGCTGTTCCCTGCACTGTATGAGGAGCTTGTCCTAGGATTAGCAATTAACTATGAGCTTAGACATGAATGGTAATTATTCTGTGGACCTGAAGCATAAAGATTTCTAAAATTTCCATCCAGATAAGAGAGAAATAGAGAAAGGCTACACCAGAAATGTAAAACTATATTCAGTATAAGGATATTTCTGCAAACTACCCATGAGAAATACCTGAGTTTTTACAAAAACTTTTGGTAAAAATGAAGCTGTTCTGTGAGCAGTAGAAAATAAATATTTGATGTCAACCAGTAATTATTGCCATGCTTCTTTCATTCACATTTTTAGCCTTTTTTAAAATGGAAACATATCTAACTGAGCCGTCTGTGTATGTAATTCTGTTTCCCCTTAGTTTTTTAACTTATCAATTTGAATCAATTTCAAGATAAGAATTAAATCCTCAAGTGTTCTCTCTGCCAGAATATTATTCAGGATCAGAGCTGGAAGGTGAAATAGTGCAGGGAAATCTGGACAGGGGTCAGAAAATTTTACTGCTGATCTCTTAATCAGCCAAGAGACATAACCCTATAAAATACCTGATTTTGTGTTTTGCATTCATTGTTTTTATCTGGCTTTCCCTTTCTTTCTGTACATAATATTCACAGTTTGTGAAAGTCTAAGCCTCACTTCTCCAATAGCTGCTTGTTCTTATGACCCTTGGAGGAACTTTGCAAGAACAATATATTTGAGGGTTGTCAGATGTGGTTCAAATCATCCGACAAGTTCTGTGACTACTGAACAGGACAATATATGCAGGATGCAGTCCTAACAAAAATGGGAAAGCTAGTCAGTCCTGCAGACATGAATAAACCATCTGATACCAGCGAGAGATAATAAAGGAAGGGCTCAAGCTACTTTATCCACTCCAACATATTCCCCTTAAAACAGCAGGTTGAATCTCAGGCTAGCAGAAACTAGTTTATTGCTTTAAATGCTTCATTTGCTGCTTGTGATTCATCAATAGAAGAGCAGGCTACAGCATGCAGGGAGGTTTGTTTGGCCAGCTGTGAGCCTGAGCAAGTCCAGACTCATGTGACCAGTCATCACTTTCTCACTGTTAATAAACCCATGCAGAGCTCTCTGTTGTTCTTGGGAAGAGTGGATGAGGATGGAAGGGAGCATGTGGATGAAATACAGTTCCAGGACAGTAAGCATCACTTGATCAACATATGGAGAGGCATGGCAGAAGAACATCTACAATGTGCCATGCATAGAGATTGCTATGTTCTGACTGGCTGAGTACTACAGGTATATTTAAGAGGTTGCAGAGTAACAATTGGCTTTTGTATCCAACATTTGGGGTCAAGAATCTTGAGATTATTCATTCACGATGGTCAATGTGCATCCATTAAAAAAGGCACATTTGTTCCTTTTGTCCAACTTTTTCGTGCCCTTATGTATTTAAAAAAACTCTTAACATCTTACAAAAATTAAACATCTCACTTTCTAAGCAACACAATCAAAGTAATTATAATATTGCTTCTGCTTCTCTGCAGATAACTCATCCTACCATGCAATAAAAACTCCTTTTAAGCAGTGCACAATTACACAGCTTATATGAGGTCTGATTCAATTTTCAGTTATTAGCCATGAAAGCTACTACTGTACAAGCTATTGTTTCAGTGATAAACATTCGGTAGGTAATTGCATAACTTACATTAGCTCAGTGCCACATGTCAGCTAAGGCATGAAGCATTTGCTCAGGAGTAGCTGTGTGTTAGATTGCAGTGTGCTATTAGACTTCTGCTGAGAAAAATTCTGCAGGCCCTATTTGCATTTATGCTAATGGCTTTCTGCTCAGTTAAAGCAGAGGAAGGGAATCTTAAACCAAGTGCAGTTATCTCATTTTCTCTCCTCCGGGTCCCATCACACTTCCTGAGCTATGTGATTATAATCTACATATTTGGATATTGGTGAAGAACATCTGTATGTTGTCATACAGATGATTAAATCATTGCAAGCGCACACATGAAGCACAGATAATTTCTGCATGCACAGTAGTCTTATACATGCTGGGATGTTGGACTTGCTGCTTAGATCTGACTCACAGTAGAGCAAGTATGTAGAGCAAGTACACAAATGTAGCAGAGATCAGACTCTGCACAGATGCTCTGCAATGGCTGTTTTCCTATCTAGGAAATCCCTGACCACAGCGGAGATCCTCAGTGGTGCAGCAGTAGGTGAGGATTGGGACCAAGTATGAAGAAAGGTGAGTGTATGTGGCAGTACAGCAGTTCCACTGTGACTAACTCATTTTAATTTAAATCAATTTAACATTTCACTCCAAACTGCTGGAATGTTACTTTTGGCACAATGCACCCACACTTCCCTCTGTCTTTGCAGATGTTGTTTGCATGTCTGACAGCCGTGCCACCTTCCCTGATGTCCTTTGCTCCCTGACCAGCTACTTGACAACCAGCACAAAGCTGCCCCTTCTACTGACCTAAAGCCTCTCCTCTCATCTACTAATGTCGCAAGGCAGCCCAGGAGGTAAATTAGTAGCTGCAGGGGCTGGCGGGTGGGGCTACCCATAGAAAGCCCCCATAGAAATACCAGCACGCTCCAATAAAACCCAAAGCCATGACCCGCAGGCAGAGGTTGTTTTTCGGAGAGCGTGGCACGTGGCTGTATGGCCGTGCGCAGCAGGACTGCTGACGGTGCTGCCCAGCAGAACACAAAGAGCTCTTTGTCTGGCTGCTGGTGACTTGTCCCAAAGCGCTGCAAGACCAGCGTTGCTTTCTGGTCTTAATCAATTCATCGGTTGCCCATGGGTTTATCCCTGCCTCTGCTCACAGTGATTTTAACTAGAATTCAACTACATAAGCTATTAAAAAGAAACATTCTGGCAAGGGGAGTGAGCAGTGGCTCAAGGCACTTCAGGGATACTTTCTCCTCCGCAGGGCTTCAGAAGGCCAGGCACGAACTGCTGGGCACACAGTAAAGCTGCATGGCTGCATTTCACATTGACAAGGCTGGCTCCCACCTTGGCCGGCCCAAACCACCTGCACCTCAGAGCTGTGCAGCGTGCTGGGAGTCACCTGCTTCCCCCAGCATCACCATGGCAGGTACAGGAGGGACAATGAGGGCAGCCAGTGGTGGGTGGCAGTGGCAGGGGGCAGGAGAGATGGCTGGATACGGCTCCAGTTACCCAGTTTGGGAACCAGCTGTCATCTTAACAGCCCAGCCTCTGCAATCAGATAAAGGATCTGCTGATGCAGACCAGTAGGCAAGAAGCAGCTGAAGGGCTGAGCTTGCCTGTGCCTGTTGCTGTGCCAGGTCCTACTCAGGGATGGTTCAGGGACAACTGTGTGGCTGCTGCCACCTCCTCTCCCCACTGTAAGACATTTGCTCAGGGCAGAGGGGAGTCATATCCTGGAAGCACCTGTTTCTCTCCCTTACAGTCAAAGTGAATCAAAAGGAGTATCTTGGATGCAGAGGTGAGCAGTATCAGTGTGCAAAGGCGTAAGAGGGATCCCAGCTCCTATTTTTATCTTCTGTTAGGTTGGCTGAATCTTCCCAGCAAAATGATGAACCAGCAGCCGCATCTTATGGATGTCTTTAAACCGAGTTTCTTTTTTTTTTTTAAGAAGGACATTTACGTCCATACAAAATTGAACAGATTTGCATTAGTACCAAGCAATCCCAGCTCCATGTATTCATCAAGACTTAACAAAGGGCAACACTCCTGGAAAACAGGTGGCTTGTAACAAATGGCCCAGCTGTCAGCATCACATCAAGACATGCTGTCCTGCACATAGGTCACCTACACAGTTGTGACTGCTCTGGACAATCACAACAGCCGCAGCCCTTGGCCAGCACTTACACTGCATAGTGCCACACCTCTGTGCATGGTTAATGTGTGAGGCTGTCATCAGGGATGCTGGACAAGGCAAACGGAACACACAAGTGTCTTTTGGTCTTGCCAGACTCTTTTGGCCTTGACCTCCCTGCCTGACTCTTTTGGCATTGAACTCCTTGCCCTTGAATGAACAAGGTCTGCACACCCCCTGCATACCAAATCTGAAGGAAGTGGCACTAATTTTCTACTATAAATCCACTTGTACCTGTTTATCTTTCCCAGTAAGTGTATCAGCATCAAATGTATCCTCATGCCTCTTGCCTCCGCCACCTCAACAGTGTGTCTGCCACTGCCACTCATATCCCTGCTGAATGCTGGCTACTTTTCAGATTGCACTAGAAACCCGTTTAAGTAAACACACTTTAAAAAATACTTCCTCTAAGATTTTTTTAAAAATTGGCTTAATCTTTTTCTGTAGGGTCTTAAGGCAAGTTTGTAAAAATGCTTACAGTTTTAGTACCGCTGAATCTCAGTGGAAGCACAAGCTGAATTTCTAAATTCCTAGCTACATGGGTTTCATTTGCTTCTATTTAGTTCATTCTTCTTGGGAAGCAATATAAATAGGATGAATGTATATGGCACAGAAGAAGACAATAGCTTTTGATTGCAGCATGCTCTTGCTGGTTTTATGCTCTGCTGGCCAGTGGGATAACACCAGTGTGAAAAGGAGCTCAGAACTGCTCCATCCTGGGGCACTCCCAAGGGGTAAAGCAGACATTCCCTATGGATCACCCTAGGATGGAGAAGCTATGTTACACCAGACACAGGTGGTGGCCAGTGGGTGCAACTTCTTATAAGGTCCCAGGGTCACATGGTGTCACAGATGGCAAATCCACAGTCCTCTCCTACACATCCCAGCTCCCCATGCCATAGGCACTTGGTCAACTTAATCTGTGATCCACTGACCAGCTGCACCTGGTGTGTGGGATCACAGAAGCAGGGTGCTGCTCAGCAGGTGTTTGTGATACAGGGCATCTAGGAGAAGGGAAGGGAGAGGAGAAAAGACAAAGCTACCAAAATTTGCTTTCCCAGTTCAGCATATGAGATTTTATAATTCTAGGCAGCATGATTATAGGGGCTGAGTGTAACAATACAGGTACTGCAGGAAGGATCAAAGGGGCCATGCATCTCCCTTCACCTTGAGCATGTGACTTGTTTCACTGGGAGCTGTTCTGGCTTTTAATGAAATTAGATGGTCAAAGCAAACCAGGGGGATTTGAGAACATACCATTAAATTGAGCAATTTCTTCCTCTTATGTTAAAAATAGTTTTGCTATGTTGACCTAAAAGCTAGGTTTTGTTCATCAGATCATTTATTCAGATCTATAGTCCACAGGATAATTAAAATTTAAGAGTTAATTAAACCAGCAATGATCTGAGCATAAGTCTATAAAGGAGGCAGATACCTTATATCCCTTCTGAGAAGCCATGACTTCTATCACAAGTAATTACTTTCCCCTGTGGCGTGCATGGGAAAGACCTGTTTCTAAATGAGGACATTTTCTATTAAAAACAGCAGGAGAAATGTTCAGACACTAAGGGCTTCATCTGCAAGGCTGATTTTTCAATGAAATCAGCTCTAGTCTGGCAAGGCAGTGGTGCAAATGTTTATTTATAAGTATGTGAATAGTTCTATTGCCTTCAATGCCATCACTTTTTCTCCTGAAGTCGGGCATGTCCTTAAATGCTTTATTCAAGCAGCCCCAGAACACTTGCTGGAGTCTCGTTCAATTGGCAGCACACAAACTAAGATTCTAGGCATCATGGTCTTCAAAAAAATGCCAGCAATACACAGTTGCCAAGGTCCTGGAATCTAGCAGTTGCTCTGGCAATGGCATGACTGGCAAGTGTGTTGTGATGGAGGTAGGACTTGGGGGGATAGAGTACAGAGCTTTGTAAAGAGTCATGCATGTATTAAAGGGGAAATATACTGAGGATGCATTCAAAGGGTGAGAGAGTTGAGCTGTAGGCTTTTCCATGGGACTGGGACAAAGTGGATTGTAGGGCTTTGTGGAAAGGTGGTGGACTCATCAGAAGTAGACGATGGACCACAGTGAGGTTGAGAGAGAGGTGCTATAGGGTTTTGTGCAAGCCTGTATGGCTGAAGAGCTGGCTATAGGGAAGTAAACTGAGGACTACATGGAAAACTCCCTGGCTAGCAGTAGTCACTGCAGAGCAACATCTGGGGACTGTTTCTCTTACCATAAATACTGTCAATTTTTCTTCCTTTACAAGATGAGATACTGCACAGATTGCAAGGTGATTTATAGAATCATAGAATCGCCAGGTTGGAAGAGACCCATCAGATCATCGAGTCCAACCATTCCTATCAAACACTAAACCAAGTCCCTCAAGACCTCATCCACCCGTGCCTTAAACACCTCCAGGGAAGGTGACTCAACCACCTCCCTGGGCAGCCTATTCCAATGCCCAATGACCCTCTGTGTGAAAAACCTCCTCCTAATCTCCAGCCTAAATCTCCCCTGGCGGAGCTTGAGGCCATTCCCTCTCGTCCTGTCCCCTGTCACTTGGGAGAAGAGCCCAGCTCCCTCCTCTCTACAACCTCCTTTCAGGTTCTTGTAGAGAGTAATGAGGTCTCCTCTCAGCCTCCTCTTCTCCAGGCTAAACAACCCCAGCTCTCTCAGCCGCTCCTCATAGGGTCTGTTCTCCAGCCCCTTCACCAGTTTCATTGCTCTTCTCTGGACTCGCTGCAGAGCCTCAACATCTTTCATCAGGTGAGGGACCCAGAACTGAACACAGGATTCAAGGAGCGGTCTAACCAGTGCCGAGTACAGAGGGAGAATCACCTCCCTGGACCTGCTGGTCACACCATTTCTGATCCAAGCCAAGATGCCTTTGGCCTTCTTGGCCACCTGGGCACACTGCTGGTTCATGTTCAGTCGGCTGTCAACCAACACCCCCAGGTCCTTCTCCTCCAGGCAGCTTTCTAGACTTCTCCTAATCTGTAGCTCTGCATAGGGTTGTTGTGCCCCAAGTGCAGGACCCAACACTTGGCCTTGTTAAACCTCATGCTGTTGGACTCAGCCCAGTGGTCCAGCCTGTTCAGATCCCTTTGCAGAGCCTCCCTACCCTCCAGCAGATCAACACTTCCACACAGTTTAGTGTAGTCTGCAAACTTGCTAAAGGACCACTCAATGCCTTCATCCAGATCATTGATTAAGACATTGAACAGGGCTGGACTCAGCACTGAGCCCTGGGGAACCCCACTTGTAACTGACCTCCAGCTGGATTTAACACCATTTACTACCACTCTCTGGGTCCAGCCATCCAACCAGTTTTCTACCCAGGAGAGTGTGTGCCTGTCCAGGCCAAAGGCTGACAGTTTCTGTAGCAGAGTGCTGTGATTTAGGTCATCTCAGAGCATGGATTAATCATTCAGGATCCAGCTGTAGATGTGGGCAGTTTCTACAGCCTCTCAAGTTCTGGAAATACAGCTGACATGGTGATTCGAGAACGAGATTGTGGAGGAAACAGCTTCAAGAAGCCCTTATACTTCAGATGAGGCAATGACCTAAATGCGTCTAAAGGGTACAGGGAGTGGCTTGTGCTGTAAACAAGTTTGTCAATGCACTTGAAAACAGTCCTGAGGAAACAATACTATTTTTTTAAAAAATCAACAATTAATAGATTGTGTTTCTTCTTTCTTACAGCTGTGAGCTTCTTACACTTCAGTTCTGCCCCTGCCTACCTAGCAACAAGCAATGAAAGCCATTATTTGGCTGATTCCTCGTGTTTCAAGATAGGGAATAGCCTCCCTGTCTGATTCTCAGTTTGAGAAAGCAAGTATGCAGGGGGTTGAATAAGAAGATGGATTCATCTGAGTATCTGTTAACTACTGCTCTTTGCTCTCTTCAATGAAGAAGCGTCTCTTTCTGCAAACAGTCCCATGTCTGTAGTCCTGGAGATCTGTCTGGCTCCTTCTTGTTTGATCCAGAGGATGAGTGGGTAGCTTGCCCAATCAGCACAGTGAAGTAGCACAATTTAAATATTGACTAGTCCAAAACCTGAAGAAGCTGGGAAACGTATGGCAAAAGCATTAATGGGTAATCAGTGAACAGAAGAAAAATACTCATTGAAAAGCACTTAGTGCAAATGATCCTTTGAGCTTTCTTTGCAGTAAATACAGAGTTTAGGTAGATATCTATAGGTTTGTATGTCAACATTTGCTCTTCCAAGGTGTTTGCTTATTCATATGGTATTCTAGCCTATCCAGCAGGGTGGCAAAAAATATATTGCATGAATTTCATGCCACTGAATTACTATTTTTGGACACACTTGATCTTTTGCTAATTCTTACCTGTAGCAGGAATACATTTCAGAGCTCTCATTTCTTCACACACCAAGCAGAGGCATAGGCTGTTAAAACAGGCTTTTTCTGATTTTCTTTGCTGACTTAGAAAGACAAGAGTTTGAGTACTATCAGGGCACTCTGCTTGGAATCACTTAGCTGAAAGAAATCACCCAACATTCTCCGAGTTGGTTTGGGATTTTTTTAGCTTTGTTGTTTGCATGCAGACATACTTTGCTTTTAGATTTTGTAGACTAGGGCAAATAAAGCAGGCCTTCATGATGACATTGGTGTCTTCCCCTGGAAGAAAAAGCCTGCCTATCACCTGTGGCTGGAGTTAGAAATCAGCTAAACTCCAGGCTTATGTGGAAAGGCACAAGAAGTGTCAATTAAATGAACTCAGAAATCCCTGTAATGACTATTCCTTTGGGACTCATGAGACAAAATGGACTGAGTTCCGAAAGTTTTCCATTTTATGTTATGAGTGAGCTGGTTTGGGACTACCATTGTAGCTGAACTTGCTTTTTTATCATTTTTTGTGACCTGGTGGAAACGGAGATTACAGAGCTGGCTGAAACCAGATATGGATGTGAAGGAGAAGAAAGGCTGTGTAGTCACAAGACTACTGCATCATATGACAGGAAATATATATGCAAAGCAAGGAGGGGCTAGTGGCAGAGAAGGGAAAGAACCCTCATATTTCTGTTACAGGTCTGCATCATTGTACTATTTAGTATTGTAGTGACCCCAGCTTTCCTGGGGAAAGCACATGTTTTCAAAACAGTTGACAAAGGGTCTTTTCATCCAGCAATGACTAGTTAATCACCTAAACAATCCTACTGAGATAGTGGGATGGACTTCTTGCCAGGTAGGAGTCACATATGTTCACATTCTTACAGAAACAGAGGGTCTCTTACGTACCCTTCCACACTTCCACACATTGGCATATACAAATAGCTAAAGAAACCAGGCATCATTTTAACTTTCTAAGGTAAAGAATTGTAGAGGTCTAGCAGAGCAGGAAAAGAGACCCCCCAGTGTGGGGGTTGTGCCTGGACCCTCTCTGGATCATGCCATAGGTAGATGAGTGCACCAACAGTTTGAAGAATCATTCTTCCTTGTGTATACCCCTCCACCTTTTTCTGGCCACTACTACCTCTCATTATGTGCTAGCAAAATCACTAATGGATCTGTGCACAACTAGATTGGGAGGATGGAGCAGGCAGGGAGACATTGGTACTCTTACTTTTTGTTCAAGTTAGTTTTAGTACATAGCATCTCTGGGACCCAGTTGCTGTATGGATGTGTGGACAGCAGAAGGGAAAGAAGGTGGCAGCGAGAAACTGAATGTGAAGGTGGACAGGTTTGCATCTTTACAGTGCATTTCTGGCTTAAAATGACCATGATATCTATTCAGTAGTCTATTTTCTCAGGAAAACTTATCCTCTTCAGTTATTCAGGTGAAATTTATGGGAGGAGAGTGAAAAATAAAGCTTTATATTGAAAGTTTTAATTTTACTATGCAGAAATCACTTCCATGCATCTATGTACCCATCCATCCCTATCATTACTGTAATACCTGAATACATCTTACTAACTATCTAACTCACATTTATCAATGGATTTTAACATTACTCTGTATTCTCATGCAAATGTAAAGTAGTTAGATTCTCTGTTGTGTACCAGATAAATAGGCAGAGTATGGCATGGCTGCATTAATTTTTTTAATCAACTGCTATTATGTTGTTAACATATTGAAAACAAAGTGGCGATACAAAGGGAGGAGTGAGGGATGCTGAGCCCAGCATTTCAGCAATGCCCTTGAATTCTTGCTTTACCTGTTCACCTGTAATTTTAGCTTATCAGAAGCACATCAGAAGCCTTAGGTAGAAATACAGACAGGTCACTGGGCTTGAAAAAATGAAGCCATGGTCTCCCAAAGTGCACAAAGCAAAGACTGCTTTACTGACAGCATAGTGGAATGTTTTAGGCTCTATATATTTATAGAGAGATAAATCCTTAAGCTGTACAGAGGAATGTCTTAGGAATTTTCAGTGTGCCTCTCTCCTCAGCTAAACCACTTATTTCTAAAAGCGGAAAAGAAACTCATTCTTTGTCTGCACCCACTCCTCTGGCTTATGGCTAGAAACACCTGCCAGGATAAACAAAACCTAATCTTCAGTTTAGCAAAGTTAGGCACCTCAGTGCACTTGAGGGTCTGGGCTCCGGTCTCAACTGTGAAGATGGGGTTTCAAACATAGAATTTGCTCAACATATTATGGTGTTTCACAGGGGTACCATGTAGCCCTCAAACAACTTCAGTGATTCAGTTGTATTGAGATAGAATCATAGAATTATTTGGGTTGTAAGGGACCTTCAAGATCATCTAGTTCCAACCACCTTGCCATGGGCAGGGACACCTTCCACCAGTCTGGTTTCCTCAAAGCCTCATCCCTCCTGGCCTTGAACACTTGCAGGGATGGAGCATTCAAAACCTTTCTGGACAACCTGTCCCAGTACCTCATCACCCTCACAGTGAAACATTTCTTCCTAATGTCTAATATAAATCTATCCTCTTTCAACTCAAAAGCAATTACTCCACGTCCTATTACTCCACTCCCTGATAAGGAGTCCCTCCCCAGCCTTCCTGTAGACCCCCTTTAAGTACTGGAAGGCTGCTATACAATCTCTCTGGAGCCTTCTCTTTTCTAGGCTAAACAAGACCAACTCTCTTATACTGTCATCATATGGGACATGCTCCAGCCCACTGGTCATCTTCGTGGACCTCTTCTGGACTCACTCTAACAGTTCTTCCTGTGCTGAACACTCCAGAACTGAATGCAGTACTCCAGGTGAGGTCTCACAAGAGCAGAGTGGAGGGAGAGAATTTCCTCCCTCAAACTGCTGTTCACACTTTTGATGCAGACCTAGATATGGCTGACTTTCTGAGCTACAAGTGCATATTACCAGATCATGTCGCCAGGGGAGGTTCAGGCTTGACATAAGGAAAACATTCTTCACTGAAAGGGTCATTAGGCAATGGAACGGTCTGCCCAGGGAAGTGGTTGACTCGCCTTCCCTGGAGGTGTTTAAGGTGTGGGTGGATGAGGTACTGAGGGGCATGGTTTAGAGACTGGTGGGAATGGTTGGACTCGATGATCCTGTGGGTCTCTTCCAACCTGGTGATTCTATGACTCTATGATTATTCTATCTCATCCACTGACACTCCCAAGTACCTCTCTTCAGGTTTGCTCTTAATCCGTTTTCTGCTCTACTGGTACTTTTGTTTGGGATTGCCCCAACCCAGGTGCAGGATGAGCATGTACACATCTGGCAATGCTTGGGAAGTCCAGTCATACAGTTATTTAGTAATTTATTTAACCTGCAAAATTCATGACGGGTGTGAGTATTAGAAATCCAGAAATATTCCCACAAAGCATTCAATGTCTCCTGTTAGAGCACTGGAAGGGAAAGAGCACAATATATGACAGTACATTTGCTGCTGATTGCCTTTCAAGCCTACTGCAAATCTAACATGATGTAGAACAGCAGATTTTTGTCTTCCAAGCAGGTAAAATCTGCAGGAAATGTGAAAACTTTTGGAACTCTCTCTAACGATTCTCACTTCTCCATCAAATGTTTATTTGCAGAACTATTGCTCCACAGACAGACTGGTCAGGAGGCTAAAATAGAAAGAAGTAGCAATTCATCTCATGTGACAAGTAGATAGCCTTATGACCTCTCACACTTTCTTGATTATCTTTCAGAGTTTTCAAGTAATAATCGGTATGTGAGAGACAGGACCTTAACATTTTGTGTGCTGTAGTTTGCAAGACAGTGGTGTGCAGCAATATAAATCATTAAGACACTAAGAACTTTTCCCTGTGTATGTAGTGGCATGTATTATTTGAACCATGAAAGGCATGTAATTTCAACTGGTTAATCTCAAGACAGGATCTCATAATATTACCAGAAATAAGGATGAATGATCCATATAAATACCACTAAATTGTATAAAACATTCTACAAAATTAATCCTGATTTAGACTGAACTACAATGAAAATTCTGAACCATATCATGAAAGCGATTCAGTTAAGAACTGTGATCCAAATATCTGCTCTTCTCATACGTGTTTTCTCTCTGTATCCAACTGTAATTCTTGCGTTAGAAGCAGAGACTGAGTTTGAATAAGCAGAAGCTGATATCTTTTGGGAAAGGACTGCAACCATAGAGTAGAACAGTCCTTTCCAAAAATCTTAAAATTCACACAAAAGAATGAGAGTTTTACAGGAATATTACTACATTCGTTAATGTTTAGAAAATTTCACATCACCACCATGCTGTAGCAACCATGCTTGCAGATTACTAGGCTGTACTTCAGTGCATTGCCAGATTTACAGGGTTTTATGTTTATCTCTGTAATTTCCAGGCTTTAAAGAAGCGCATCCCACTCCTTTGCTGAGATAACCTAGAAAAATGTACTTTACCATGACGCTGCACAACCTATTTGGCTGCAAATGGAGAGTTTTACCAAAATGCTATTTGTCACAGGGTAACAAAGCTCATGTTTAAGAAAAAACAGTCTAGAGCTTCATTTTCTGTCCTGCCTAGAATGACAAAATGGAATGCTTAGAGGAGTCAGAATTGGTAGCTCCCCTCCAAGTGGCACTGCCAGGGTGGCAAATGTGGCTTACACCAGGTCACAGGAGATGTCCAGCAGCTCCCTACCCTCTCCTTCAGATCAGCATCCCGCCCTACTGAAAGCTCTGATAAACAGCAGATTATTTCCAGACCTTTAAAGGCCAGAGATAGCACCTGGGTGTGGTACCATAGCACTTTGTATTTAATACTGGCATGACCTTGTATTTAATAACTGCATTAAGACAGTACATACATACAAAGTTCAACATGTGCATGCTGAAATAAATGTTTCCTCTGATTTGTGATAAATGAACAGAGGTTTGTCATTCACTCTATTTTATCTGTTTTTTACCTGCTGTCCTCTGAGACTTTTATTTAGTGGCTGGTGCTTGCAACATGGTGGTTGCCTGGAGAATTGTAAGTACTTGTAGGTAATGTTATTTAAAATGAAAACCCCAAGGCTGAAACAGAAGGGGAAAGGTCTTTCTGTTTTACCAAAGGTATATTTGTCCCTGATGTCTTTCTTTTTTCTACTATATGATATCCTAATAAACTGAATGTTTTGTTACGAGCACCAAGGATCTAATCCAATTTTCACAAAAAGCAATGGAAAAAAAAATTTGGTTTTCATGAGTCTCAGATTATGCACCAATTGTGTTTTCTCTCTCTGTCTAGCATATATATATGATTAAAATACTGCAGATGTGCTTTTGATTTTCATTACATGTTCTTTAGATCATCTTATTCTTCTGCTGAGCCAAATTATATCATTAAAACAAGTGTTTATTCCAGATTTTTCCCTTTTGGATACCTTTTCATCACCATTTTGAAATCCTGAAAGTTGTTCTCCCTAAGAAAAAGAAAGAAGTCTAATTTTTAATTCTGTGAAATTGAAACAGAAAAAAATATAGCAACACAGTGTCAGGGACAAGAAACTGTATTTCTGCTTCTGAAACATGGAAGAGAGTTATTTTTGCTAGACTGTGTGCCTCTGTCTTGTGTCTACAATTTAAATATTCATTGTCTTCAATATTTTCTTCTCTTGTCTCTTAGCTAGTGCCCCTGTCCTTCCCTTTTCAGTCACCTCAACAAAGGAGCTCTTTCCTTTACTTGAGGACACAATGCATCTGGCCTCTTATAGAAGTCTAAATATGGAGAAGGCGAATCATAGAATCATATAACAACCAGATTGGAAGAGACCCATCGGATCATCGAGTCCAATCAGATTCAGTAGTTGCCTGTTCCTCACCATTACCCTCAAAGGCACTTGAAACAACTGAAACAAGTACAGATGATAGAATTTGTAGGTATCTTGCTTAGGTTGGATATTGCTCCTCTGGGCTGTTACCCTGTCAGAGGACAGACAAAATCTGGTCCTAAAGAAAGAGTGAAAGTCAGAGCTTAAAGCAGGGTAGAAGAGTAAGTTCTCTGAATCCCATAAAACTCTTTCAATGACAGTTTAAATCACAATGACTATTTCTTAAGACTGGCCAATGAAAAAGCAGAAGATGCTTGTTCACTTGGAAAAGACATCTCAGTTGCTCATCCTTCATGGTGAACCTCTACACATATATGAACTTGTGTAAATCCACCAAATAGCTTTGAGTGTAATTCACTGTTCTCTTGCTTGAGAACTAGTTTACTTGGAATAATACACTCTTTTTCTGACATATTTGTATGACAAGTACAGCTACATCACCGTGCACTATCTGAGGTAGTAATCCATAGTTTGTTTACATTTTGTCATTTTAATGGAAGTCTGCGTGTTATATGATAAATGATCAATCTTAAATAATATTATTTCTACCAGTGGTTAGTACATATTTGGCAGCATGTATATGTTTCCTTTAATTTTAATTTTAATTTTAATGATTTACATCATTATCAGGTGCCATTTTGAACATTAGTCTGCTGCGAAGTAGTTACACTAGTATTTTTATGTAAGCTCAGCTTCCGAGGCTGCAAAACATAAACAGAATCATAATGAATGCATCCATACATATTTTTGTTAATTTTTTTCAATCACTTTTCACCTTCATGTGCATCTGGTCTAAATGCTTCTGTATTTTGAAAGTGAGTGGGCAGAAGCATATATGTGTGTCTGGTAGGTAAGAGGATTATATGTGCACCTTAGCAGCAACTGTGAAAAGTGTTTGAAGCTTGGGTAGTATCTTTTTGTCACTCTCATGCAGAGAATATCAGTAGAATCTGTTAAAATTCTTGCAGTGAGGTAAACCAGCTTTTTTTTTTTTTTTTTTGATTGCCTGCATGTGTCAAGCGCAGTAAGAGCCAAATTCCTGCCCCTTGTCCAAGTCTGGAAAGGGATGTTTGCCTTGGAGCCTCCCTGATTAGACTATGCAAGGAACTGTGCTGGAAGTGGTGCAGGAATGCACTGATGGTTGGATGATTACTGGAGTTGGTTTCCTCTATGGTCTTCATTGTTCCAACCCACCTTGACAAAAAAAAGGGATGACTTTTCATCTGAGCCTGTCTTCCTTTTAAATCCTGCATTGGTTTCCTAATGACCACATATCACATTCAGATTCCTTGCAGTGACTTGGAAGACTTTCTGTAAGTCTCTAGACTGTAATTTTAAGTGCCTCTTATACTTGTTCACAGTTGTGTCTCAATGACTTCATCCTCAGTCTAAACATGGGTGACCTCTTCTTCCCACGCCTAACCTATTCATAGTAGAAGGGCTCTTGAAGTCTAACTTACAAGACTTCTCTTTCCACTACTAACAAAAGCTTGTTTCTATTGTGTTGAATCCCAAGCTTGCTGAATTATATCTTTAGAATGAATAGAAACATCAACAAAACATTACTCGTGCCAGGCCCAAGCAGTTATCTTTTGAGGTGAAGGCTATGGTTCTCGTACTCCTTTAGTTTGTAATCATCATGTTGGCTGTTCTCATTTCAGCAGCAAATCTAAATGTAAATTTTAAATGCTTTGCCTCTTAGACTGCCTATTTACTGAGCCAAGTGCAGAATACAATTTTGGTCCTGCATAGTTTGGCTATGGGTTAGGATTACTTACAGCTGGTGTGACACACTGTTCCTATCTTGCTGTCCAGGCTTTCTTGAAGGATGTGGCCTCTGCATTGATTTCATTCCTGGGTACAAATTTGGGTATTGTCTCTGATCGTTAAACCAAATCTGGAAATGGCTTCTTAAAGGCTGCCTTTTTGCTTATGTGAGACCATGGAAATAGAGAGCTGCTGAGATGATTCATAGGAACCCCTCATTTTCTATGCAAAAATGTTTCTTGAAAAGTAAATGCCACAGAAAGAGCTCAACTCCAGAGGTCCCTTTCCTCTCACCTTGAATTAGCCAACCTGTGGAGTTAACAGACATCTAGTTCTGTCTCCTCTGGTGAGGAGGAGGGAATGGATCCAGTGTCTGAAAAGCTGAAAGTAAGCTAAGTGGGTATGTTTTGAGGGCCAAGCAAGTATGTGTACTCAGTAATTAACACAGAGAATTTCTGGATCAACTGATCAGGTGTACATTTGTCCAGATCATCTTGAAAAAGAAAAGAAGAAAGAGAAAAGCAGTTAGGCAAAATGCATATTAAAAGGTAGCACTAAGATAAATTTTGACTGCTGTGCTTAGCAAAACTGCAAACTTTTCGTTTAACTAACTGTTTGCTGGCCAATAGCATTAGGCTCATATAGCACCAGAACACTACATAATGACTTCCCAGGCTTAGTTATTATTTTTTTAAAATCATTTGCGGCCCAATGAAATGAATTGAATTAAATTAATTTAAAAATAAATACAGGTAAGTTTTTGTTTACAAATGTTAAACTAAAATAGTTGAACTGAAATAAACACATTCCTTTATTTTCTTTCAAGATGAAACAATTTCATTAATTTGAATAAGAATTAATTAGAATAATTTTTGAAAGAATAAGATACATAGATAAATATGTTTCCCATTCTTCCATATTTAGAAATGTTTAAGTGAAAAATCATGCCTGTCTCTAGGACTGGGACCTCTTATCTTTCCAAACATGTGGCCTTCAGTGCAATAACTGGGCATTTGTGCCAACAGACACAGAGAACATGAGATGAGCTTCACGAGCACTGATAATATTTTCCTATAGTTTTGACTACCTGGTTCCAAACAGCTGTTTGCTCTGATGCCCACCTCTTCCAATGCTTTTCATTGCCTGTTCCCCCTTGACTTGTCCCTGATGACTCCACTCTCCTTCTTGCTGTCCTCTCTTTCCATCCATTGCTTTATCTTTCCCTTTCGCTTGTCACATTCTTGTCCCTGCCCCCAGTGAAACCAGGACTGTGAAAGTACCAGTATTTGCTGCTATGAATTTCTGTGTTTTATCTTCCTTCTCAAGTATTTGGTTGTCTTGTCTGTTTTGACTGTAAGCAATTCACAGTGCAGACTGTTTTCTTCTCTTTGTTCATATGTTGCCTAGGACAGTACACCTCTGCTGCTGGTAGATCCTTTACATGAATAAGTATGTAAACAGAACGAAAAACAGTTTCATGTACTTATCTTGATATGAAATGGTAAAGAAGCACTATTCTTGCCCCCAAAACTCTCCCTATATGAAGCAAAATAATTCTGTTCATCTGCAGCGGGCTCTTTATGTGCCTAGTTTATTTTAAATGTATTTTGGGTTTTTATCTTCCACTAGCAGCCTTATGTGGCTCTACATATAAACTTTTCTAGCACAATAACTTCTCACTCCTATTTTTCTTTCCTTTCTCCTGCAGACCAAATTCAAATTTCTCCATCCCCATATCCACAGCCTTATATAAATTCTCTCTTCTTTCCTATTCTGCAAACCTAATTAACAGCAGAGTCCTGCAAGAAGTCAGCACACATAAAAGCTGGGGTAGACTCCTGCATTGCAATTTATTTTTAAGCAGTGACAAAATAAAGCTGATAGAAGTATTCAGTGTATCCTACAGTGTTTCCTTATCTCCTGTGAGGATAGTCTCACACAACTGCTTGTCATCATTTCTCTGACTCACTCAGCAAAGCTGGGATTGGAAAAAAGTGAAAAGAACACAGTTTCCAAGCTTTAAGCCTAATGTATTCCCCCTAGTTCCAAACCTCTGCTAAAAGGGCTTGCTTACATTCTTTCTCCTCAGTCCGTGAAGTCACTTATATAAAGTGCTTTCCTAGGTCGCTCAAAAATCATTTAATTATGGTCCATAATCTTTAACGAGCTTTTGGCACTATTTGGTAACTGCTTGAAAATTTGAGGAGGGCAAATATAAGGTGCACTGTGTAAGTGTGTGAGGGAAAATACTTTTTGGGGGCTCATCATTTATAGCTCTGAAGAGATTAGGTATGAAAATAGTACCATCTCAATTAGCTGCTGGTCTGGATGATACTGGCAAGCTGTAAATAAAAACTGTCTGCGTTTTGCTGTACTGTGAATAGGCTGCTTTGAGGCATGGCTTGAGCTGGCTGTCAGAGGCTCAGAAAAACCCGAGTCTGCATGACAGGCTGCTGCCTCGCTCAGCTGTTGGCAGTTACCTAATAGTTTGGGGTTTGGTTTCCTTTTTCTTTTAAATTAGCTTGTGATAAACTTCAAGTTAACTTTAAACTGAGGTCAGTCTAAGGCTAGGTATATGATATATGTGCATGATATTAAAAACATCTAATGGGTTCTGATTACTTTAACTCCTGTCAATCTAGTTACAGACTTTATACAACTATTTTGGTCCCACAAATCTTTAGTCTTCCTAGTGATAGGATAAGAACAAGCCTCTTGGCTATTTTTTTAGATCCTGGATTTTTTTTAATATCAGTGATCAACACATGGTGTTCATTTCCCTCCCAAAGTGGAACCAACAGAGCTAAATGCAAACACAACTGAAGCATGTTTTCTACAGACTAAAAGCTCCCAGGCAAGGAAACCTGCTGAACTTAAAAAATAATAATGAAAATGAGAGAGAATGAAAAAATACGAGAGTGTCTCATTTTCCTATATATTTCTAAGTGCACTCCCAAATGTACTTTTCCAAAGAAGAGCTGAATACTACCTGTAAGATCTTGGCATGATATAATCTGTTCAAGTGACATCTCCAGCCTCTGATTTCCTCAGAACTTTGTCAAAACCTGTTTTCTCAGAGTTTTTTTGGAGGAGAGTTGACCAAATGAAAAGTCTTTCTACTGAACTTTAAAATAAAGTTGATGTTGAAATTACTTATGGGTACCACGTGATTTAATTATATTTCTACTTTGGAAAAATATTAGAATAATTTTAAACTATTAAAATACCCACTTGTGTCATGGTGTTTTTCTAGTTAAGAAATTAGTTTAGTATACACACAAAAAAAAAGTTCAGACTTTTTAAATGGTGAGAATCAAAGTTTGTTTAAATATTGTATTCATGGAATATTTAGATATACCAAATGAAAACTTTTTTCCTAACCTTACAAAAATAGTCAAATGTTTCACTTTGGCTGAGGGTAAACGATTGAGCTCTAGAAGGTTCTTGTAAAAGCATTGAGTGTGAAAGGGCATTTTAGGTGACATCTTTTCATGTTGCAAATCTGCCAGATATATTCTTCACTCGCTGTGAAATGGTCAGGTGTTAATCAGCATTACCCTATTAGCTGCAGAGTAATGCCTCCCCTGTGCCTGGGGTGCTTTGTTTACACAGGTGCCCTAGCTGGGGAGCTGAATTAATATCCATTTTCCTTGGCTAAAACGCTTGTTTTTCATGTCTTCCCTGTCTTTTTGCAAACATAAATGCAGAATGTCTTTTGGACTTGTGTTTACAATTAGCTCTTTCCACACAACAGGATTTCTCTCTTACTGATGCTGGTTCATTAGTATATAGATATGTTTTCATGCCTTCACCTAAGAGCCTGATCCTTTCCCCACTGTAATAATTGAATGTGCTGCCATAATTTTCAGTGGAAGCAGCGTCTGGCCCTACATCAGTACTCCCATTTCCTGAAGAAGTTGCAGGCTTTCCCAAAATTAGTGATTAGACAGTAGTTGCTCTCCATTAAACACAACATTGAGGGGTGTAGATTTTCCTAGTCTATAGTTCTTGGTGTTCTCATTCATCCTGAGCATGATCTCTCTCTGTTGACGCTACTCAGTCTCTCGTAATATCCAGGCTTGTGCTGGCCTTTTCACCAGCCAGCCACTGCTTAATACACTAACTAATTTATTTTTACCATTAGCTCAGAGTTTTCAAAAACAAGTCAATTTTTCTCTTTAGTAGTCTTTGTTTCTAGTTTGTATTTCTCTAACTCTTTATGGAAGAACAAACCAGAAAAATCTGCTTTGTATTTAGCTCAGAAGGTGTGAAGGCTGTTTTGCTCTGTAAGACGCATTCAGACTCTATGACATATCCTCTCCCCAGTGACTTAGGAAGGATTTATAAGTGAGATAGGCCTTTTATTAGAAAATTATACCAACTTGCCCTGACACAGAGTCCAATTAAGCTGAATATGAAAGTTCCTGGGGTTTCAGCAAGATTTGGCTCAAATTGTGAAAGAAGCCCTTTTCTAGGGTGTTTTCTGCTGCAGCAGAGAAAAACTCCATCCAACATCATGCAAATAAAAGAAGTCTTAGATACATGAGCATTTGGCATACAAATTACTTTCTTCTGCCTTCATCTCCTTTATTCTACCTACATTCAGTTTTGACTAGTTCCCTTCTGTGGAGGTCATAACGAAAATGTATCTGAGAATGGATTGAGCTGCTGTTTTCTTTTTGTAGAGCATAAAGAATATCAGTCCAGAAGGACAGATTTTATCTATGGCTTCTCTGGAACTCTACTTTGCAGTGGCAGGTGGGATACTAGGTAGCACTTGGGGGCAAACTAGGTAGGATATATGTAAAGATGACCTTGTTCTATCCTAACCAGTCTTCATATCCATGGGTGATAAAGATTGTGATCATCATAGGTGTTTTACCACTTTGTTGAAGAATATTTCTCACATTTCTCTGGGGATGCCTCGGTTTCAGGAGTTGGAGCAAGGAAGGCAGGGGTGAAGGGATGGCGACATGGCTTGTAGCACAGCATCCAATCTCCATCTGTCTCCAGCCCCTCTGAATGCTTGAATAATTTTGACTGGTGAGATTTTTCTGCTTCAGGTGTGAAGGGAACAAAATGGCTGCTCCATCTTTTTGCTATCCCTTGGCTAAAATTAATATGGAAATGAAGGTAGGGCAGTTGGCAGATTGGATAGATGTGTGATGGTTGGATCAGCTGATTTCTAAAAGCAGAAATGAAGTGAAGATAGCAATCATTTCCTTATCTCTGATTTTTGAATGTTTCCTAATGCATTTGTAAGTTGCCATCTGTAACTGCTTTAAAATATTGTTATCAAGTGCTGTGTTTTTTGAAATTGCTTCCAAGGGGAGAGGTTTCTGAGATGCTACTGGATATAAAGCAAATGACGCACAGCTGAATTCCTTACCTGCTTCTTTCCTGTGCCATTCCAGTGACACAAGAAGCCACAGGCATGCACTGCTCACAGGTCCTGCATCCCAACTGCCCCTCCCTTGGCACCTGCCTGCTTCTCCTTCCTTACTCCATCCTCAGGCAGCTCTGTTCCTCCTTCCTCATTTTACTCCATAAAGTCTTACCTCTCAGTCGTCATATGATGTGGTTCTAACCTCTCACGTGAACCTCATAATCATAAATCATTAATTACAAGACTTCTTCTACATGAATAAAAGTCTGGTGAGGATGCTTATTATTTAGATGACAGAGAGAGTGTTTCCTGTTTATCTGGTTCTGCTTTTACAAAGTATTGTGCTAAAAGTAAGTGCTTTGGCTGAAACCGTAGCTTTCATAGGATCATCCTGATTTTGCCAAGGCGAGTCTACATCCTGGAACCTGCAATTACACTTTAATGCCCTGGAAACTATTTTCTTGCTCACAAAAACTTATTTTGCAGTGTTATGGTATAGGCATGCAATGTCATCACCATATGCTGTTCTGTTGTGATGTCATTGTATTGCAAAGTGACACACTGGCATTTTCAAAGCAAGAAGAATTACAACCCGAAGTAAGAGATTTGGAAGATTTCTGTTTGTTTTTAACCGTGACTTGTAAGTAAAAAATAAAACAGAAGTTTAAAACATATTACAAAAGTCTTTAAAGAGAATTTCAACAAAATGTTGTTCATTAGTCATTCTTCTCTTACTAAGTTGCTTCATAATTATTGTTTAGTACATAGGAAACTTGCTAATTGCTTCTATATTGAATTGTCTAATTGAATATTTGGCTTAACTAAATAATACATTAAGCACAGCATGAAAGGACATGATGTGAATAGCTGACTTTTCTGGTAATGAGGAATATGCCTTCAGAGAGAGGTATATGATAACAGCCTCTCTGCAGCAAATGTGCAAGGAACTGATCTATTTCTGTATAATTCCCAAGAAAAATGCTGCACAGAAATAGTCTTCTATCATTGATGCAATTTTTATTCAGCTAGTTCTTATTCTTACATTACTTGCTTCTTAGTGGCCAAGCTGGACCGCATAGAATCTCCTTTTCATTTCTGTACGTAGGGAATCCCTCTCTTATGCCAGATATAGACTGTAGCAATGCCTCAGAGGGGTTTCCCCTTTCCTAGCAATAACTTGAGCTCTCTGCTATCAGCACAAACAGATTTGGTTTTAAGCACTAGTTACCTCAGGTCAGGACTATTTCTAGAGGCTCACAGGCCAGGATGAGCAATTTCCTCTCTGGTAATCTAACTGAGCTATTAAATCTAAGATTAACAGTCTTCCTGCCTTAAATGGTCTTAGTGTCTCTGTCTACAGTCTTCTGTGTTAGAAGAACAGTCTAGCAACAGCTTTACTTTCAAGAACATACATCCAAATGGTTGAGCTTAAATTATTCCATCAGTCATCTTAAGGAAAACACTGTATATACTGTTATGATCTCTTCATTTATTCACTGTTATCCATCATAAAGATATAGCAATTCCTTCTAGTGATACACAGTGCTTTTAATTTGAAAGTAAATATATTACAAGGTGAATTTAATTGCCTATGGGCTGGCACATTAAAAGGATTTCTAATAAAATATCTGAAATGCATCAGAAGCTGGAAGTAGAGTTTCACAGCTCAATGACTGGTCTGCTCCAAACAAATGAATTGGATCACTTCATTGATTCAGTTACAGGCTTCAAGATAAGGTGCTTTCAGGTTGCTATTTTCAGTAGTGCTGTGGACTCTATTAGAGACCAGAATATAATATTAGCCATCCAGCTATTGAATTAATTACTTAAGATCACCTTGCAGTGACAGTGCTTAGAAGATTTCAGCCATTGTGTACAGGCATATGGAAAGAGGACTGTATTGGAAACAGCTTTCAAGATTATATATCTCCAGGACATTCATGGCTTTTGAAATTCTATGACACAATCACCTGAGTGTTTGCCATTGTCATCTGTAGTTTCATGCATGTCCAGGTATAGAGGCATTCAAGAGGACACTTCTACCAATAGCAGAATAATAGGGGAAAAGGAACCTCAACACTTTGATGTTGTCATCAGAGTTGGTTTTGACACTGCATCAAGTAGGAGTAGGATTGATCTTGAGACAATAAGCACAGACACCACAGATACAAGTGCTTCCTGGATTTTTTTTTTTTTGCATTGCATTTTGCCCTGTGTTTGACTATCCTGTCAAATGCCAACTTCCCTTCTTGTTAAGGTCATACCATGAGAATAAAACCAGGCAACATCTTGTAAGCCACTAGATTTTAATCTTTAGAATGAAAAGTTAGAATAAGACAATATAATTCTTGGGAGAGTGAGTCAGCATCATTTCCTGGCCAAATTCTATTTTGGGTTATTAGTTTCCCTTTGTCTGTATTTCCCACACTTTCACAGATGCTGTAGTTTACATCCAAATTCACAGTACTCGGATGCACTCTTAAAGGTCTACTTCCTTACCCTGCACAGGTAACCATACTAAGGTAGTGGCAAGAGTGATTATTTCTTGTTAAATCATAGAATTCTTCACTCTTGGGTTAGTCTTTATCCAAAAGGTACTGTATAAATATGGATTTCAAAGGACATGTATCATTCTTTATCACCTTTGTTATTTTATATATCTTTTTTTCTTTTGGGAAGGAATACTTTGAAATATTTTGTAATATCAAATGTTTCTAATTCTCCTTCATTAAGAATATAAACTAAACCCTGTGATCTCCAGTAGGATCTGAGCTGGCATGTGTTCTTTCATGTAAATCTAACTCTTTGAGATCTTTCAAACAGTGTCGATAAGACTAGAGGACAGAGTTTCTGAAGAATCTCAAAGTCACAAGCAGTATAAAGGCATATTGACTTGACCATGCAACAATATTTATTAAACCAATGTCATATTAGTGGTAGTAGTGTGACTTTTATAAACATACTATAGAACTCTAATAAAAAAATTGACAAACAGCAACGTTTATCTTACTGTAATAAAAGTAATTATATTTAATAGAGAAACCTCAAACTCTGTTTACCTATAAAGCATAAGAAGATTGTAATCTGGCAATAGACTGTCCTTGATTTCTTTCATCATAAAATAAAAATGGCAACAGATGAATCTCCAAAGGAATGAGCCTCTCTTCTGAGATGCACTAAGTATACACAAGCTATGCTTGAGTCTCTCAGTGCAGTATTTACAGAGTCTTAACACATCACTATATTATGCTGTAGATCTGGTGTTGCATGCACTAATAGTGGGGTAAGAGCTTTGTACACCCGAGGCATAGTCAGTATTCACAGAAATAGTGCTATGGAGCTCTTAGATCTTTGCTGAAATTTCTGCCCTGCAGCAGACCAACCAATGAGCAGGAAAGAGCTGAGGGGTAACCCTGAATCAGCAGGTCCTCTCGCGGTTCCAGAGGAACCCTTCTCTACCCCTGGGCTGTGCTCCTCCCAGGTGCTCTGCTAAAGGGAAAAGCTAGCACCAGCCAGCTTGCTGAGCTCCTCCAGGCAGGCTCTCCTTCCACAGGGTTTACTGACAGACACCTCATTGGCAGAAGTAAACATGAACCTTATGTAAAATTGTTTTCACATGTTTACAGGACACAGATTGTTTTGGTATCATGATTAAATCCCAGCCTGTGTCTATTCGATTTCATCTGTGGTGTCATCCTTCTTAGATGACCAGGATGTCTTCTTCCCAGCACGCTTGTTATGCTGTTTATGTAGGACCATGGTCAGGCAGACTAGGACTCTTTCAGCATTCACTAGATATATATCATTACTTTGTCTGTTTTATTTTTCTAAGAAATGTAGTCCTGGGGCTTGTTCCCATTCTTCCTGTCCCACAGTGAGTGGATGTTAGCAATGTACCCCCTGCATGGAATGAGGAAACAATGCTTCATTTCGATAGGGCATAACTGAGCTCTTACTACGCCTCACAGAGGTTGGCTCAGCTCCTCTCCAAACTTTGTTGTTGGATTTTCCACTTCCAGTAGAAACCTGAGTTTATTCCAGCTGCCTCTGCTGATCGATATGCAGACACTGGTTGTTACAGATGCAAGATCATGGGGTGAGAGGTAGACTCACATCAAATGTGTCTGGAACAAATTAAAGAGTTTTTATATTTTGCTTTGCTTCCCCACAGCTACCGTCTTATTCAGAATATAAGAACACAGCAACAGAGGTGGTGCGGAGAGGACAAGGACTCATCTCTTTCATTTTGAAAAAGGACTATGTCATTGTCATTTAGACTTGAGCCTTATTGTGAACGGAAGTATTAGAGGATTAGTGAGTCATTTATACCCAGATATACCTCTAAACACTGGAGTGGCTTTCATTGTAGTTCAGGGTCATCACTTGCATGTGTGTGCAGAGACAAGGATTGTCCAGTGTGACCACTACACCAAGAGAAGGGTTAGCTAATGATTTATTTCAAGTGAATTAAAAGACTAGGGGAATCCTGTGTCTGAACCGCTTCCTAAAATAACAGTGCTTACTTGCTGTGACAGTAAATCCTAGATTAGCATGTTGTTTTCCCTTCCACCCTTACTTCTATTTCTTAATCTTGTAAAAAGAAAAATAGTCTACTACTCCTCAAATAGGATAGTGAAAATGACCGTTCAGAAACCTGTTTTCTTCTGAAAACACGTGAGATACAAAAGAAAGCCCAAATCTCAAAGCTCATAGAAGCTGACAGGAACAGTGCCTGAAATTATAAAAACGCATAGGACTTTTAAGAATTGCTGAAAAGCTAGATGTAAGAACTGCACAGGAAGTGCAAGCAGGGACAGGTAACCTGGGAAGAGTATAGGGATGCTGCCCAGTTGTGTACGGATGAGGTCAGGAAGGCCAAGGCACAGCTGGAGCTGAACTTGGCAAGAGAAGCAAAAGATAACAAGAAGGGTTTCTACAGGTATGTCAACAAGAAAAGAAAGGCTAAAGAAAACATACCCCCACTGATGAATGAAAACAGTGACATTGTATGAACAGATGAGAAGACAACTGAGATACTCAACAATTTTTTTGCCTTGGTCCAGCCCGTTCCCCAACTTCATTGCTCTTCTCTGGACTCGCTCCAGAGCCTCAACATCCTTCTCGAGGTGAGGGGCCCAGAACTGAACACAGGATTCAAGGAGTGGTCTCACCAATGCCGAGTACAGAGAAAGAATAACCTCCCTGGACTTGCTGGCCACACCATTTCTACTCCAAGTCAAGATGCCATTGGCCTTCTTGGCCTTCTGGGCACACTACTGGCTCATGTTCAGTCAACCAACACCCCCTGGTCCCTCTCCTCCAGGCAGCTTTCTAGACAGGCTTCTAGTCTGTAGCACTGCACAGGGTTGTTGTGCTCCAAGTGCAGGACCCAGCATTTGGCCTAGTTAAACCTCATGCCACTGGACTCAGCCCAGTGGTTGAGACAGTTCAGATGCCTTTGAAAAGCCTCCCGACCCTCCACAGATAGACACTTCCACCCAGCTTAGTGCTGTCTGCAAACTTGCTAAGAGTGCACTCAATGCCTTCATCCAGGTCATTGATAAAGATGCTGAGTAAGGTGGTGAAGAAGGATATTTTGCTGACCCTCTAGCAGGGGATTGGATTGAATGCTCCATCCCACCAGGCAGCCAAGGGCAGAAGGCCACTGCCTCCAGTGTGCTCCAACTGTTCACCATACTGTTTTCAAAAACCATGGGAGGACTTTCCCCTGAGCTTGTTTTTTAAAGTTGACTCAAGAAAAGAAACATCATATGCTCTGCTTCAGACAGGATAAATCTCCATGTGGGTGGATGTTAGCAGCCAGTTGGATTTGTACTCTATTAAATGTATTCTAAGCATGTCAGGATGACTCCCTCAGATGACAGAGGTGGCAAGGAAGAAAGCTGAGTGCATGCAAATCCCCTGAATTCCCAGTATAAAAGTCTCACCTGCTGGACATAAGGCAGGAATGTGTGTACATGCCCACCTGGTCAGAGGTCAGATGAATTCAGGCACAACAATTCACCTGTTATGGTTGAAAGGTGCTTTACATGTTAAATGGCTAGAGGGGAAATCCCCTCTTAATGTGTGACCTCATATACCAAGTGTGTTGAATATTGGATGCACATTGGCAAGGCCAGATTGGTATATGCACTTGAAAAGGAAAGGGAGAGCTTAATTTGCACTGATGTGCATGGGCACACAACTAGGAATTAAGTTCAAATTGCTTCATTGGTAGCATCAGGGTTTTTGGTGGTTTTTCCTTTGAAGAAATGCAACAGCTGATACTTCAAGAACTTTGATATTATAACACCTGAAGCGCCTTTGGATACATTTCAGATCAAGCACACAGCCATGCAGAGGTTGCCTTTCCAAAGATGGAGTTCAGAAAGATTCAGATATCACAGTCCCTCTGTAGTAATTTTATACTTTTCTGCAGTTTTCTTACCCCATGCGAGTTATTAAAAGTGATGCAAGAATCAGACATGAATTCCTTGACTTTAGTGTCCTTATTTTCACTGAAATATCAGGGAAGGACAGAGAAAGACTTGATCATCCAGTGGGTCCTTTCCAACCTTGTAATTCTATGATTCTATGAAAGGTTTCCTATGAAAACTTGAAATGATGAAGGGATGAAATGTAATAGTTAAAATTTGTAGCATATGAAATCATGCTGCCATTCTCATTTGCTTGAACTTTACATGTCTTCTATTTTTATTCTATGGGGTTTTATTATTTCCTTTTGCATTATTTTGTAGTTATTTTTGTGTTATTTCATTTTTTTAATTGCTGCTGTAGCAAGCTTTGCATTCAGTGTATTATTCTCTGGCAAGAGAATGTGAATGAACTCCGTGATTCAGCAAGTCAGCAGCACTATGAGAAGGACTTCAGGGTCAAAGCAATCAACTGCTATAGACATAAAAGTATTACACAGAAATAGCACTGCAGCATCTACAGGCGGCACAAAAAAATAAATTTCTCTTTAGAGACCACAGAAATAATGATGATATATTTTTACAGGAAAAGGTAGGATGTAATTTTGTGATGATGTCAGGTCTTTTAGGCACTCAGTGATGTCATTTGTATAGGTGCTCTGGGTGGAATGAGAACAAACAACAGTTTCATTTGGAATAGATGCCTGTCAAGAGCATGGATATCACTTAACCACAAGGAACATGATGACCTGAAAAACTAAATGTCCTTCCACTCCATTGGAACTCAGTTTCTTGCACAATCTACATTTTTTTTTGGAACTGCTCTTCCTTAAAATGCAACAAAAGAAATCCAAAATCAATTTGTCATTTGGGCTTAAAATTGGAAAAAAACTAAGGCAGAGGAAACTGCCAAGCATGAGATTTCTGGTTGCTTTTGGAGATTCTTCCTAAGTGACGCATTTTGAACATGGAAACTGTTTCTCAACAGGTTTGGCACGACCTTGGCATGAAGGTTCCAGTCAGTTCCACATGCATATGACCTTATATATTTGCCTCTATTTATCAGGCAATTACTGCTCAGACCCTTAAGCTCCACAGAAGGACAGAAGCGCTTACTCTTGCTTTGTGGTTCTGAGCCTGAAGGAAATGCTAGCTTTTTCTTTTTACAGTGACTTCAGCAGTTAGTGTCTGAGGGGACTGTGGAAAGAGGTGACTTCTTTTCTTGAAAACCTGTGCTCTTCCATCTTATTGCAGGACAAGTAGGCCAGAATGGGGCCCTGAGTTTCAAATAAGGTCTCTATTGAGAGATGTCATGTCAATCCTGACAGTCTGTGAGCAGCAGAGTCAGTGCATGCTTAGAAAGCTAAGCCTGGCCATGTCCTCAGCTCAGGAGCCAGGCAAGATATATCTCCTGCCACGTTTACTTGTTTGCAGATGAAATAAAACACAGTCAGTGTGTAGGGAATGTAATGCACTAATGCACATTATCACTTCCCTTCTGAGTTTATATTGTCAACATTATTCAACCAGACCCTTATTACACACAGCCAGATGCATGCTCTTTCATTAAACCTGTTTAATCATAAGACTACCTCTGTAAAGTTTAGGATACAAACAGCATTTGACTGTTCAGAGAATGGAAGAGAACATTGGCATCCCAAGGCAGTATTTTTAGTGATTACTATAAACACAATCCAACTAGCGGTAAAATAAAAACTGGAGATTAAATGGAAATATTTTAAAAAGCCAAAGCTTTTTTACTTTAAAACAGTGAAAGTAGATTTAGGTAACTAAAAAAAAAGGTATTGTTCAGGCCCAAATAACAGATTTCTTTTTCATACCTTCCCACTTTGACAAAATTCTCAGTGACTTCATAAGAGATGAAATTTCTGAATTATGAAACTTCTTGAAAATAATAATCTAAAGGCGACTAAATTTTTTCATACAAACACGTATGTATTTTTACACTAATCTAATCTTTATGATAAATCTTTACAAAAAGTAGCAGAGAACTGCAAATTACATTTGGAAACAGACCAGAAGTCCATTCTTGTTCATTTCCTTCATCTGAAAGGTCAACAGAAAAGGCAATTTAGGTTGTAAAGCAATGGGTGTATGACTTCTGATGGTTCGCTGAAATAATATATGCATCAGCTTGTATTTTCACTTTGAGCACTTTGTCCTCATGTTGTATATGTATGTTTATGCAAGCTACTAGTGCAGAATAGATAATTCAAAAATATACACAGATACTCTTTACTTTCCAGTAAGAAGATTGTTTCATTTCTTAGGTCTCAATTTTAGCATCTTTCCCCCAAGTAATCAGTTACCATTTTCCAAAGAGGATGGCCCTACTGGGACAGCAGCTCCTGTCTCAGCCTATACCTGTCCAGAAGTGCACACTACTTCATATGTCCCTCACAGTTCTTGTTGACTAAAGCTGAGCACTCTAAATGGGATGGAAAGTCACCTCTAGCAGGGGGATGTTGACAAGAAGATGAGAATTGGGCTTGGAGAAGTTTTCAGAGCTATTTTCAGGCAACTAGAACCTGAAGCTAAAAGGGATACATGGAAAAAAACCTCAAAGAAACAGCAAAAATAAGAGTGCATGAAAGTTGTTGCATTAAGAACTTCAAGAACTTTGAGCAGGTGTCTTGCATAAGAAAGTACTGAACAAGAGATATTTTCTCTTCCACAACTTATTGACATAGTTTTATATATTTCTAGATATTACTCAGGAGTTTGCATATTCACAAGCTCCTATTTATGCCTAGTTACTCCTTAGGGCATAGATACCTGCAAGCACAGCTGTATGTAGTAGTCTTTTCAGCCCAAAGGGTCTAACAGACACTCTATGTCATTGAGCTGTGCAAGTCTGATTGCATGTTTTGATCAAGAATATTCCCTTCTATTTATTTTAGAATGTGATAGGTTGCATTTGTACAAGGAGTCTTGTAGTTAACCTTGTCCTCAGGAGACAATAGATGAGCTCTGCTTGAGGAACTGTTTCTTTTCTTGCCCCTGTATCCAAGCGAGTTGCATGCTCCCAGCATTTAAAAACTTACCCCCACACACAATGAAGACACTGACTGAGTAATAGTCCATGCTGTTTCTAGTTTGGTTTTGCTCCCAGCAGCCTGTGTCCAAGGAGAGAAAATAACTTTCAGAGATTTGCCTTGCTGTAGGTGTGGTTATCAGTGAATCAGCAAGGGAAGGTAATGGAGCAAACTACTCATTCCTGCTGAGTGGCCAGTCGCAAAACACTTTAGAGAAAGAAGCTGCTGCCAAGCTGAGGATAATTACATGTATACAACAGAGGCATGTGTGGAAAGAGAGAGTCTCCACAGCAGCTCAATTGAGGAAAACTTGAGCTTGACTTAGGAGTTGGCCAGCTGGTGTCCAAATCTCTGAAGCTCACAGGTTCTTGGTGGAGAACACAGATATGAGACTGTGTCATGCTATCTTGCTGTAGCTATAATTTCTGAGTGGCTAGAAGGTGCAGTTCCACTTAGCTGTAATTTGAACTCAGTCTGACAAACTAAGATAAATAAATACAGTAAGGTCCCTAGCAGGAGACAAGGACAAAACCTGCCTGCCAAATACAAAGTACAAAGAGCACGGCAAGTCTCTCAAGTTCATTATATTTAGTAACTCACTTACTGTATTGCATTTCCCATGCATGGTGCAAACAAGGATTTTGAACTATTGGGAATATCTTTCATAATGACCCTCTGAACCTTTTAAGAATGTTGCGTCTAGAGATCAGATTAATATATCCAGGGTTTCTTGCTGCATAAAGAAACAGGAAGAAAAAGCCAAATAAAATATCATTATTTTCTCCCAGAATGCTGTATGACTCTTGAGAAGTATGAATTTGCCCATCATTTCTCCATATGTGCAATGTTCAGAAGAATAATCCTTAGAAAAACAGCTAGCATATGACTACTTTTTTCAAAATATTTACAATTGCCTTTATTTTCAGTGTCAGAGAAAGATTTTCTGTGCTATGAAAGATCCAGAAAAGAGTAGTCTGTAGACAGATTTTTGGTTCTGATACTTAAAAATAGCCAAATAGTTTTTTATTATTTTTAATATCCTTCTGTCCTGAGTATATAGGTTATACTGCTAACAGCATAATTTTAAAGCCAATATATAAATTCTCTGGCAGACCTGCCTACTCAACATAGCTGTGATTAGTTTCATTCCAACCTTGGACTGATTCTCCAGCTTCATTTGCATCTGTAATATCTGCTGGAGTTGATACTGCTTTTCCAGTACACAGTGACAAAAGGGAATGTGGTTTATAAGACACTACTGCCTCATTTAGAAGCAACACAGTCAGTTTGCAGCCTGGTGCTCTACAGCAGAGCTGGTCACAGGCAGCATTTTTTGCTTGACAGTAGAGACAAAGCTGCTGCACCAAGCTGAGCTGCGTAGGCTGGGGAAAGATCTGGTTCAAATATTCAGTTGCAGCGACTGGGAGTCTCAGCAGGAAGAGGTCAGGGATTATCAAAGAGAGCAAGCTTCAAGGAAAGCGAGGGTACAGAAGTTCAAGGTATGTGCATATCTGAAACTTATGTAAAAGTGATAATCTTCCAGTCTTGCCACACTGGAACTTCCTGTATTTTCCAAAATCACTTCAGATAGAAAAAATATTTCTGTCAGGTGATTACATAAAAATCTTGGCCCAAAATCAATGAAGGGATGAATACAGTCCTACCTAAGTCTTGGGGATATTTGAATGGCATAGGGATAAGTTTTCCTTTCATGCAAGCTCATGGTTGTTTATTTTTCATTAGTACAAGTCACTACCCAGCTGTCAATTAAAAGCAAAAGATCTAACTTCTCATTGCATGGATTATTTTTACGACATCCTGCTTCATAAATAACTCACTGCATGAATACTTCTGCTTCTTTTGTGATATTTAACCCTTTCTGTTTGGGTTCTTCCACTTAACATGAAGCAATCAAATGTTCTTAAGGACAGAGAGAGCAAGAGAGGCCACTTTGTGTGTCCAGTGGATGAAACAGGAAGTGCAGGAATTCAGCTGCTGCATTAGTGGATATTACTTTACTTTATACAAAACATTTGCAAGTAGAGAGACTGGATTACAGACCTTCCTCTCATTTATGTGTTTCCTCTTTGTATTTCTGATTCATCAGGCACCAAAGTGATTACAGTAAGTATCCTCTAATTTATAGTACAGAGATGTTGTATGGTAGACCTATGCAGGCCCTTGACATGACATTCATTTAGCTTGTCCTGTGCCAATATGCTTTTAATAAATCTGCCTCGTACCCAGCCTCCAGTGGAATTAATACTCCTTACAGGAGGAGGAATGCTTATACTCAGGGAAGCGGTCTATACTTTCAGTATTTCTGCTAGATGTCAAGAGCATGGGGCATGAGATGACTTCTGCCCAAAGGCTTGGGTTATCTTTGAGAATATAAAATTAACATTATCCACAGTTCAGTAGATTCTTTATGGGTAATTTGCCACCTACACATACATTTTTAAAGCTCTTTGTGCACTTGAATGCTCATTTCTAAGATACAGCAGTAATATGCAATCCCACAGAGTTATTATTACACATTTTGTCTTGCAAAGACGATACTTTACTGCTGTAATCAATTCCCTCTAGGAGACTCCATAAGATTTCATATCCATGACTAATGATTTATAGTGTCAACATTGTGCACATATCTTGATCTTTCCTGTAACCTACTGAAGTACAATTAATGGAAGCTGAAATAAAGAAAGTTGACTTCCCTCTTTCTACTAAAGAGGAACCATTGCAAATAGAATGTATTTTGAAGTTTCATACAAATTATTATAAAATGCCTGTGTGTTGGTGCTCTGTTAGGGAAGGAAACAGGAAGAGGAAAAAAATCAATTTAAATAAGTGGAAGATGAAGAAGAACAAAAGCATATTAAAATAAAAACAGTTGGAGGGAATCTGACTACAATGGAGTAGAGAAGTGGAGGGAAAAACATTAAAATGAAATAATTATGCATGTTCTGTTTAGTAAACCCATCCTGACAAGATTTGTTTTATAAAGAGAAAATTTTGGCTTTGTTTTTAAAATCTCATTGCCCCAGTGACCAAATAGGCTAACATGTTAATGAGAGAAAAAAGCTTAGACTTTGTTCCTGTGTTGGAAACCACATGAGCCAATGCCTGAGAACAAATCCACTGCCCTCCACATAGAAGCAGAAAGCTGTCTGCAGCATTGCAGAGGACCAGGGTCTAAATCTGCTTGTGTTGAGGGTTTTTTCGGTTGAAGTCCCTCCTGATGAGATTAGGTCTGGAAACAACATTTAAGGATAAGGAATATAGCATGGAATTCAATAAAAATTCCACCTGGTGTGGTATTCTCCTTCATTTCCTTTTCAGCTCTGCTTTAGTGCCATGCTGCTCCTCCTGGCTACTGACTGCAACAAAACTGTCTGGGGAGAATAAGTTTTATGTACAATACCTGTTTGCAATAAAAGCTGGCTGGGCTAAAGAAGAAAGTGTCAAATAAAGCTATTCACTTACTTTAAGACTTGTCTTTACTGCTTTAACCCTGTTGCAGTGAAATGGTTTGGTCTGTTTTCATTCTTTAACATACGAATGCTACTAAACTCACAAGTGACATATGATGAGCTTTCATGTAGCACGTCACTCATTTCACTTTATAGTTGAAGTCTAGTATTATAATTATTCCCAGTACGAAATATATTCTTGACTGCTGTTAAACCCTTCCTGGAGTGGATTCTGTCTATGACAGGTTACCAGTTATGGAAAAGGAAGGCTTTCCTTTAAATTCATAGCATCCTTGCTTTTGTCTTGATTAGCAGAAACAACATTTCAGGAGAATTTTCTGACTTGTTTTTGTAGCAGATCACAGGAGCTCACAATTTACAGTCTTGTTTATGCCCTTGGAAAAGTATCTGCGTGTTCCTACCTTCATATTGAAGGATAAATATTTTGTCTGCCCTGCTAAAGACCTAATTTATGTTTCTTGCTGTGATTTCAGAACCAGAAAAAATATATCTGTTATCTTTTTACTTATGAAATATTTTGTGTACTTGAGTTGTACTGTCTTTTGTTTAGAACTTAGTTTTCTGTTGATTTGTCTTGAAGTAGTTCAAGGACTGAGTAGGGAGGGTCAGTGTGTTAAATAGTACATGAGAGAAGCACTCACACAAAACAAAATCTGAAGGCAACAAAGCTTGGATATTTGGAGAGATTGTATGATTGCCTTTTGTGAGGGCGATGAATTGCAATTATTAAAGCAGAGTGCTAGTGACTAAGTAGATGATAAATCTGTATTTTGGATAGAGTCATTCATTTTCCACTGAGGTTATGATACTATTTGTAGGTGTGAGCCTGCATGGTCTCATTTGTATGTGTGCTAATTCTGTATGTGTGTGTCCCTGTGCAGATTTGTGCTCCCACACAAAGTGAGCTTTATTTATATTCCTTGTACACATGGGATGTGTCATTTGTTTCTTTGTACCACCTCTCCTTCTTATTTATCATTTGTTTCTTACAATACTCTTTAACTTCCAAATTTAATGTAAGGTTATAAGCTTATGTGAGAAGTTACATACTTAGAGGAGTCATGTGCTGTGATTTATGCTAAGAAATGGCTCACGTGGATTCAACTTCTACGATTTTCCATGAAACAGATGCCTAACTTTGTATAAACATAGGTAAAGAGAGTAAAAGAGAGAGTTATAAAGCTTTTATCTTGTATGGTTCTACTTTGGTTGCTAGTATTTATTTACCTTTAACGTATATGTATCTCTATATATCTTGTTTGCTTTGCAACAGTTGGATAGGTATACATATGTATGTTTGAACACCAGCACTTATGCAAGTATTTTTTATGCATATATAGATGCACATGCGTTGCTTGCATAATTGTTGAAAAAGTACTAGAGAGAAATAACTGCAGCCTGAGTAGTACTGTTGTCACACTGAGTATTTTCAATAACACAGTAACGTGTGTATATATATGTTATGCATTAGTATATAGTGCCTTAAAAAGCTGCTAATTTGCCCAGCCAACTTTTGATACTGACACCATAAAACTATGCTAAAAGACTATTGAAATAAATACCTTTGTCCTTTTACGCAGAGAGATAAGTTTTGTAGTACCTAAGTTGTACCTCCTTCCCAAGAACTTACCCTCCTGCCTACTATATGATTATCATTGAGCATCCAAATGCTGAATGCCAGAGAGAGAGAGAGAGAGAATTGAGCAAGCAAAGACATAAATTAGTTACTGACTTAACATGTTCAGCATTTTGATAAGATGATTTTTGCGTGCCAAGAGACATTGCTGAGTATATGTCAAAAGTCCAAGCAGATTCGGTCTAAAGATAACCTCAGAAAACATTCCCTGCCAGCATTTTGTTGATTTTAGCAGTTCAATATGTTTCACAACATGAGATGAATTTTTATTATATATTGCTGGTAGTATATCATACTGCAAGAACCTTCAGTGATCTGACTTGAGTATTTCACCTACTCAGAAACAATTTTGCCATTAACCAGGCTGCATGAGGGCTGAGTGTGTAAAGTCCCCACTGCTCCAAGACTGAAGAACATAACAAACCTATTTGGAAGATGAAAAATCCAAGCACAATTCTAGGAAAAATGGAGCATCAGAACTAGATAAGGGGTAAATATCTAGGGTCTGGTGAATTCTGACTGCTGGGGACTGCTAGGGATGCACTTTCTCAGAGCACATCGCAGAGGATAATAAGTCTCATTTCCTGTCCCCATGACATAAAGGAGAATACAGGTCCCTATGTGGCATGTCTTCTGATGAAGAGTGGTATGCTAACATCTCTTTAAACTCTTTACTGTGTTCCAGGAAGCACTTCAATGAAAAAAATAAAAAATTATGCTAAATGATTTTTTCTACACACAAGCACAACATGATTCAGTGGGCTTTTATAGTATGAAGTGTGAAATTACCTGAAAGCAGGGAAAAGAATCTCAAAAATATGAGCATGCTTTTGATCAGGTTGTAAAATCAGCACAAGGAATAATACAGCAAAGCACTGCTCCATGTACAGACTACAAGTAATCCTTGTGCATAACTAGTAAGGAAATGAAGTCTTTTTTTGTATAGGACTAAATCTGAAGTGAAGGTTGTACCACACTTGGTTAGCCAAGAATATCTCTTTTGCTACGTTTATATAGTGTCCAACAGAGTAGAGTCTTCAACCAGACGTGGGGGTTCTGGGCACTACTGGAGTAATACGTAAAAGGATACATTGACATTGCTCTTTGGAGACCTGGAATTAAGTCGTCTGTTTAGCTGTGATCATTACATTGACAACACAGTTTGAGGTTATGAATGTTGGTCTTGCACTTAATGGGGCTCTAGAGATTCAGCTTCAGCTCTTGGCTCAAGCACAGGCTCTAGCTGTTCAGTTAATCTTCATATGCCTTTCCCTAATCTGTAAAAGTCAGATGATAACACTATTTTTCTCCATCTTGTGTTTGTTTCATCTAGTTAGCATATAAACTCTCCAGGGCAGTGATAGTCTCTTTCATCAAGTCTGTATAGCTCCTAGTAAAAATAGGCACTGATCTTGCTGCAATTCTGCAAGACATACTGTATCAGAACAATGAATACTTGCAAAATGTTTCTCAGTCATCCTAGTTTTTAATTTCTCAGTGAAGCTCACAGGCTTTCTTCCAGTCTCCTAACATGCACCTTAAAAAATTTATTTTATTCTGTGAAATGTGCTGAGCCACCTCCTAGAAATCACTTTGTGCATAAAAATTCCTCTGTCTCTGCTGTGATGCTGGTACACTTCTTTCCACAAAAAAATGGGACTCTGAAATTATTAAAGAGCATGACATACCCTGCCACCTGACAGTGCCATCAGAATGCTCCATGGTCCCTTCAGTCAATGCAGAGATCATCATTTATTGTTAAATGTTCAATTAAAAAAAATAAGAAAAAATAAGAAAAAATAAGAAATGCTTTCTAAGGTCATAATTATGTCATGCTTTCCATTTTTTGGTAGCAATTATGCTGTAGACTGACTATTTTCCCCCTTTCTGCACATTTTCTTCAGAGAACATTTAAAGACACAAAATAATTTTTGAAGGAATAGTATCTTCCTAGAACAATTGCAGTGTATTGACAGAGTATCAAAATGAATTTATTTCAGACTCAGAGAGGAGACCTTGTGTTATGCCAATGAGTGTGCATAAGCACTCCTCTTAATCATGTTTTCTTATCCTCATCTGAAGAAATTTCTTCCTTATAGCAATGCAAAAGGTTATAAAGTTATTAAATTCCAAAGATTATAAACACACTACTGCTAAGTGGAGCATATCTTTGCAGATTTTTAGGTTTCGTTTTTATCGGTATTGTATGAGACAGTGCTACACTATGCCAACAGAAAAAAAAAGCATATTCTTGAAATTTATAAAAATACTCATTCCATTTTCATTTTCTGTAGGTTCTTAGTACTATGATTCCACACTCCAGTTATGCATGCCAGTTTTGGGTTTGCTGCCTCTCAGTTCATTGAATACTTCCTTGCTGCTGCACAAGCAGTGATGCTCCACATCTATCAACTCTAGATCTTTCATTATCCTACAGACTTGTATTGAGACCCTTCATATTATTCTCCTTTCTAGGGTCAACGATTCCAGTCTTTTCAATTCCTCTGACATATGGAAGTTTTTCCGAGGCTTTGTTCATTCTCCTCAACCATGTACAAACTGTTTTGGTTCTGTTTTATTATCTCAGAAATCATGTGGCTGACACTATATACAGGATTCTGGAGAAGTCCTCAGCATTGCTTAGAGACAGACATCTGAAAGGGATCTGTACACTTTGTCCATTCTTAATTTTCAGTTGCCTTTAAGATATTTTTAGGGTGTACAAGATTTTCTGCTATTCTTCTATGACGAGATGAACCCACTTAATGGGTGAGGGAAAGGCTGTGGATATACCTAGTCTTTAGTAGAACCTTTGACATCATTTCCCACAACATTCTCCTTGAGAAGTTGGTGTTTATGATTTGGACAGGCATATTCTTTGCTGGACAAAAACTGGCTGGATGACCAAAGAGTGGTGGTGAATGGAGTTAAATCTAGTTGGCAACATGTAGTGTTCCCCAAGACTTAATATTTGTGCCAGTTCTCTTCAATATCTTCATCAGTGATTTGGACGAGGTTATAAAGTGTACTGTCAGTAAGTTTGCAGACAACACCAAGTTGGTCAGAAATGTTGATCTCCTTGTTTGTAGGAAGGGTTTACAGATGGATCTGGACAGACTGGATCAATGGGATGAGGCCAACTGTATGACAGTGAACAAGGCTGCATGTCAGGTCCCGCACTTGGATCACAAAAAACCTATGCAACATTACAGTCTTGGGGAAGAGTGGCTGGAATGCTGCCTGGTGGAAAAAGACTTGGGGATGTTGGCCAGTATCTACCTAAACATGAGCCAGTAGTGTGCTCAGGTAGCCAAAAAGGACAGTAGCATCCTGGCTTCTATCAGAATTAGTGTGGCCAGCAGGACTAGAGAGGTGATCATCCCCCTGTACTCAAGACTAGTGAGGTTGTGTCTTGAATGCTACAAGAGTGGGTCCTTTACTACAAGAAAGACATTGAGGTGCTGGAGAACATTCAGAGAAGAGCAACAAAGCTGGTGAAGAATCTGGAGCACAAATCTCATAAGGAGTGGTTGAGGGGTTGTTTATTCAGGAGAAAAGGAGGTTATTGCTCTCTACTCCTACCCGGAAGGAGGTTGTAATGACAGTTCAGATTGCACCAGGGTAGGTTTAGAATGGATATTAGGAAAATTTCTTCACTGAAAGGATTATGCAGCAATGGAACAGGCTGACAAGGGAAGTGGTTGAGTAACAATCCCTGGAGCTATTTAAAAGATGTCTAGGTGTGGTGATCAGGGACATGGTTTAGTGGTGGAGTTGGCAGTGTTAGGTTTCTGGTTGGGCTCAATTATCTTCAAGACCTTTTCCAATCTAAATGATTCTGTGATACTATAGGAATTTCCTAAGGTAGTGCAACAACGAGGTGCTCATTTTTAAAGAACCTTTTGCTCCCCTGTACATGTATTTGTTAGAGGAGGGTAACAGCGGTTTTATCTACAGTGTACATATCTATATCAGCAACAATGAAGAGTTTCTCCCAGGAAAAAAATGCCTCATGATGCTTGAAGTACTTTCAAGCAGTTCACATGTTCCTGCTTCTGTGCTCAAAAAGAAATTATGTTACTAAACCAGATTTGATTGATGAGGTCTTACCATGAGATACAAAAGTTAAATAAGTGAATAAAAGAAGCATTCTGGACTACCAGAAAGTATGCCATGGACTTACAGTCTTTCAGGTGAAGGCCTCTTCTAAGATACTACCCCCTGTAGATAAGAGTCCTCAGATAATATTCTGTCTGCAGAAAGGTTTTTTCCTTATTACTTATCAACTTATATTCAAAGTGAACTTAGTGCTACTGCAAGATGCCAGTTCAACAGCTGAAGGTCCTTCGGAGGGACACATATGCACCCACAAGCTGTTCCAGCTCCAGTGCATTGGCAACGTGGCTCAGTCCAAAGGGAACTTTCTCAACTGGAAAGAATTCATTTTCTGTCTAGTTGATATTTATATGGCCCTAATTACTGTGTTATCTAAATTATTCATAATCTAGAACTGTTAAAAAATGGAGCATTTTGCAGGCATACATGCAGTCACACACGCTATGTTCTAGAGCCACAAGAAAAGAGCACTTTCCTCACCCACAGCTGCTACTGTGTTGCCTTACTGGAGAGGACATGTAGGAATGTGTGTTTTGCTGTGGAAGACATACACCAGGTTTTGAGCATATGCATGGCAAGTATTTGCCCATGCTCCTCTCTCTTTCCTTTCCAGCTGTAAAGCTTTATCCAAGCTGCTATTTGTATTGCGGCATACTGGATATCCATCTGCCTAGTCTGCTACACTTGCCAACTAACGCATATTAGTTTGGTCTTTGCTATTTTTTCAGTACATGAATGTGCTTTCTCAAAACAAGGAGAAACTATGATTTCATTTCATAAAACCTATCAGGTTTTTAGGCATTAAACTGTAGTTTAAGGATACATTTACTCACTGACAGAGACTCCTTATCTTTCAGTCCATTTAAGTCTGGAGACATTTTCTGCTTTCCCTGAAGCGTTCTAAATATTTATTTCCTTCTCCATTTAGTTGAACAATAACACCAGAATAGCTTACCATGCTGAGATGAAAAACCCGAATTCCAGAGATATAAAATGAAAATCTCTGAATTTAATTTCAATGCCCATTCCTTTCTTCCTCTGGAGCCACATGAGTGACAAAGATTCAAATATCCACTCAAGAGGTGTCCTTGTGCCACCTGCAGCCTTCCTCAGCCCTCCATCTGGAGCACCCTGGGCAGCTGAGCCTGAAACAGGCTCTGTCCATGCTGCTTGCAGCTGCTGGAATTGCAGACTTTGACCAGCACTGCTCATGGGGCAGGCCATCCAGAAACAGTAAGCCGAGCTGCCAAGCACTGAAAAAGATGTAGGGCATGCCAAGGAGGTGAAAGGATGACAATGGGCCCATCCAGTTAGACACAGATATGCTAGTCTGAACTAGCAGAAAAATAGTCTGGCACAGAAACTGCAGCTCCAGCATTTCAGACAGCGGAGCACACCAGGCAATAAGAAGGCATAGAGCCTGCCCAGAGCTGAAGTTCAAATGACTTTGAGTGACTGAGATGGAAAGTGCTGGTGAATTGACATGCAGTGGCCTCGTTCTAGCTGCAGGTAACAACACTGTGTTGAAAACACAGCTGGGTTACTGTTGTCCAGAGGGGCTCTGGTGGGACTGAGTGAGGCTCTGTCAGCTATGAGATAAGTGGCAGTGACATCCTCCAGCTCTCTGAGCTGCTCCCCACCTCCAGGTCACAGTAGGGAACACAGACAACATTCAGCCTGCTGATGCTACGTACACAGCACTGGTGACACTGCATTTGCACTTACTTGACTAACCATGCACTGCAATCACCTGAGACACAGGTAGCCTTGGGTTTCCTCCCCTTGTTTCATGCCACCTTTTGCCACCTTGCTGTGGGGACACTGGCATAGGGACAAATCAAAGAACTGGGGGTTGCACTAGAGGATTTGGTTCATTGCACATGAGTTATAATGCTCAATCCAGCCCAAACCAGATGCGTAGAACAGGAGATGTTTCCTCTTGGCCATAGAAGTCAGGTTGCACAGTTTTGTCCTCAGGCACCCCTTTTTAGTGGTATTCTGTAAGTCTTTAACTGCTACATTTTGAACATCTCTCAAGAAATACTGCCAGACATCACATTCATAGCTTTATTCATTGCCAGCTCTGACATCACCTGCTGTTGGCAGACTCTATCAATGAGCATAGTTTTCTGGCAATCATCTGTCAGCCATCCTTCTTCTTTATATAGCTCTGTTGATCTGCATTTGAGATCAGCTGGTGTGGTTTATGAACTGTTTTCTTGAGAGCTTTCAACTGACATATTTTCCTATAGTTTCCAGTTTTAATATGCCTTGGCTGCAGGTGGAATTCTTTCATGCATGCTATTTTTTTTTTTGGAAGTGAACTGTCAAACAACTAAAGGATAAGCTAAAGAGCCTCTTTGGGGAAAAACAGCCAGAACCCCTCTAAAATGTTCAGGCAGATATAGGAGGTGGATCCTTCAAACCTATCAGTCAGTTTCCAAAATCCTCAGTGAGGGTTTGGAGGCTGGCGTTGTTTGGCTGGAGATTAGGTGGAAGCTGTTATCACAGGCTGGCTAGGTTATGCATTTCCTTCAATTCAATCCCTCCTATGCACAGAGCAGCAATGTACCTAACAGCTGCATGTTCTTTGCTTCCCTTCTAAGCCCTGCTCTGGCCAAAAAAAGTCTTTATCAGAGGACACATTTGGGGACCTTTGTTCATTAACGAAAACTGAGATGGAATAAAATTTCTTCTTTATTTCCATTGCCTCTGCCATAAACCCCTATGGAATAAAACCTCCTGGGACTTCGCAGCACTACAAGTCAATTGCTACAGGGAATTTAAATAAACAATGCCTAAGTGTGGCTGCAATAATCAAGGGGTTTTTCCCTTTGAAGTCCAGTCTGCAACTGCAGAAACTCTTACTAGCACAGCTTGAGGGAAAGAGGGTTAGTTGTCTCTGCAATTTTGTGCTCTTTTCTTGAGCATCTGCATGCTTGTCTTTCCCTTATTCATTACAACGACCTGAGGATGACAGCTAGCCATCAGCACGGGAATGAGCTTGGATGTTATTCTTGTGGGAAGTCAACATTCCCTGCAAGTCTTGCATAACGCAGACTTTCCCTCGGACTCAGTCCAGGATTACATCCTACCAGGCACTTTTCCTCTAGCAATGCAACCATATGAGGAAAATTCCCCTTTATTCCCTGTTAGGGAAACACTTCTTCCTCTTCCCTCTCAAACCTAAGCTATGTTAAAACTCTCATTATGTAAACATAAAGCAGAGCTCTAATAAAACTTCAGTGTCTTTTTATCATGTCCTAGTGTTCTGGTTTGACAGGTTTATAAAACACTCTCCCTAAAGTGTAACACCTTCTCTGCTGCAACTAGCTAATGACATTACTTAAGTAATTTATGTTATGACACTGAAGGTCACAGGTTTAAATCCTGCTGATCAGCAAAAGCAAATGTCATCGTAAAAGCAGTGGCTTATCATTGTACTCATTTTTTATCCTAGAATTACTGCTGATGAGCAGCACACATTCTGCTGGCCTGGATGCCTCAGCAGGTAAGACCTGCAATGTTCATGTTTCAGTACTGGAAAAGCAACTACTTATGTACTCATACTACAAAAAATCCACAACATAGATCATAGAATTATAGAATAGTTAGATGTACCATGAAAATACAAACTCAATTCACTATATGCCCGGATGAGCTGTCAGAAACCAAGTACTTACTTGGAAGACCTGCAAAACTAAATGCCCAGAGCTCACAGAGATTACTTAGAGTTGTGCATTTATGTATCAAAATTATACTTTAAAACACAGTTTTAATTGCAAGTGCTATTTTGTAAAGATTTAGCTATCTTTTGGATCATAAACTGAGGATGCACAAGCAATGAGAACAAAGCTAATCATATGGAGTGAAATACCAGTTCTCTTCTTCCTTAATGGTTTGCTTTTAATTTGCCTTGTTTCTGCTTGTGAACAAACATGAATCAGATTTGTTCCCACTGGTGGTGTGAAGTAATAACGTGTCACATAACTTCAGGTCAGAAGATTCACAGCATCAGCTTGTGAAACATTAATAGGGAACTCTTTTACCCAGGAACATGTACAGCTGAGTTTCTGTGTTGTAATTCCACAGAAAGGGGAAGAATTACAGCCCAGGTGAGCTTTAGCCAGCAGAGAGCCAATGTCCCAGAGGAAAAGAGGTCATTGACAGTGGTAGGCTGCAGTGAGTGCCAGACTGGTGACTGAAGGTCCTCAATGTGAGCACATATCCCAGAAGCAGGTGGCTTTCATGTTTCTCCCTTGTTTTCCCATTTTTATCCACTCACCTCCTGCCATTCTGTCTTGGTCCTGACAGTTGCCAGAGAGATAGCTAACCTCTGTAGTGTTGCAGCTAGAGGAAAACTATTTTTTTCCAGGTAAAAAGCAGGGCAGTAGTCTTACTCGTGCTTCTTGAGATAAAGACAAAAGCCAGGAAACACAGCAGAGATAAAATATAAAAAGGAAGATGGCCAGTCTTATGGTATCTCTGCAGGAGAGAAGAAAGCTGTTGTATAAAAGAGGCTGCTTGTAATGTGTGAGGATGTTGACACAGAAAGACAGAGTAGATGGTACTCCTCTTCCAGAGAGCAGCCTAACTCATTCTCACTCTCTGACTCTCCTGGAAAAAAGGAATGTTGCTAGGCTGTGTGCAAAAAGTATAGTCTCCTGTGAAGAATCATAGAATGGTTTGATTTGGAAGAGACTTTAAAAATCATCTAGTTCAAACCACCAGTCCAGTTTCCTTAAAGCCGCATGGGAGATTCTCCAGCCCTCTGGTTATCTTCATGACCCTCCTCTGGAATCACTCTAACAGACCCATGTTCTTCCTGTGCTGAGGACTCCAGAACTGAACACAGTACTCCAGGGGAGGTCTCATGAGAGCAGAGTTGAGGGGGGAATTATCTCCCTTGACCTGCTGGGCTGCACCAGACTTCTTTTGGTGCACCCCAGGATATGGTTGGCCTTCTGGCTGCAAGCACACGCTGCCAGCTCATGTTAAGCTTCCCATCCACCTGCACCCTCAAACCCTTCTCTTTAAGGATACTTTCAATCCATTTTCCACCCAGTCTGTATTTGTGCTTGGAATTTCCCTGACCCATATGCAGGACCTTGCACTTGGCCTCGTTGAACTTCATGAGGTTTGCACAGACCTACCTCTCAAGCCTGTCAAGGTCCCTCTGGATGGCATCCCTTCCCTCCACTGTGTTGACAGCACCACACTGCTTGGTGTTATCTGCAAACTTGCTGATGGTTCCCTCAATCCCACTATCTCTGTCTCTGACAAAAATACCAGTCCCAACACTGACCCCTAATGAACACTACTCATCATCAGTCTCCACTTGGACATGGAACTGTTGACCACAACTCTTTGAGTGTGATCAACCAGACAGTTTCTTATCCACCAAGTGGTCCATCCATCAAATCTATGTCTCTCCAATTTAAAGACAAGAATGTCGCGTAAGACAGTGTCAAATCCTTTGCACAGGTCCAGGTAGATAATATCAGTTACTCTTCTCTACTGTAGCCCCATCATAGAAGACCACCAAATTTGTCAGCACAATTTACCCTTAGTGAAGTCATGTTTTTTGTCACCAAACACTTTATTTTTCATTTACCTTAGTAGAGTTTCCATGAGGATCTGCTCCATGATCTTTCTAGGCACAGAGTCCACACTGACTGGACTGTAGCTCTTTGAGTCTCCCATTATACCTTTTTTAAAAATGGGAGTAATTTTTCCCCTTTTCCAGTCTGTGGAAACTTCACCAGATTACCACAGCTTCTCAGATATGATGGATAGTGGCTTGGTAATTTTATCCACCAGTTTCCTCAGGATTCATGAATACATCTCTTCGGGTCCCATGGACTTCTGCACCTTGAGGTTCCTTAGATGGTCTTTAATCTGATGAAGTGAGATAGCTGAACTCCGTCTCCCCTTCATGTGTTTTTTGAACTTAGATCCCAGTTTTGGCTGGGGTTAGCACAGGTCACCCCTGGAAGCAGCATAATGTGAGCCACTGAAACACATCCAACTGCGGAACATATTTGTGCCATGACCCAGAATTCATCACTGTATGGAAAGTCCCTGAGCTGAACCAGGAAAATATTCCACAGATATGTTAGAAAAAAGAGGCAATCAGAGGTTTGAATTCAGCATTGGAAATGCATTCACACTTTGTTTGTTCCCAGAGCTCTGAAACAAAATGCAGTGGAGATTATTTGGAGTTAGCCTAATTGGTCTATTACTACTTTAGTGCAGCAAACCACAAGGAGAAGTTTTGACTATGATTTTGAGCAAGATTCCTGTTATAGAACCAAAGTTCTTAGGACTGGAACAGTTTCAGACACTAAAGGCACTTTTTTTTTTTTTTTTTTTTTTAATATCACCTCACATGTAGCAAAGTATCTGGACACTAAGAACTGTAGCTACTTTTGTTTCTTTTATTTTTTATCTTTTTTCTCAGTTAAATGTTATGACTGTAAGAGCTGAGCCAGAGATAAAAAGTAATGTAGTTGGAAGCAGCAAAGCAGAGAAATTACAGTAACAGAAGAATTGCAGTGACAAGTTAGCTGGAAGCCCCTCTGATCTAAGGGATGTTTGCTCAAAAAACTCCCAAGCAACATCCCTGACCTTGGTTGTTCCTGTTGATAGTCGTAATCCTGGACCTGCATATCAGTAACAGAAAATAATTAAAAATAGCATAGTGTAAAAGAGTGAGAGCAGTGAAAAACGTTTATAGAGGCGGACAGGGAACAGCTGTTGCAGAGGCCAATGTGCCTGACTGACCCTGTAGCTGCCAGCCTTGACTGTGATAGCCCCGTGGAACTTGTAGAGCTTGGTCAGAGTGCCAGCAGGAGATACAACCTTATGTGCACTCCTCGGCCTTGCCTGCACTCTCATGGATGGGTTTTTTTTAACCATTAAAATGCTGGATAATTCCATGTGGTGTTTTTATATAGGGAGGTGTTTTATGACAGTGTTGTGCTTTGGCCTGCTGCTGCTGGCAAAGCTTCAAGTCCACAGGTCTGAATAATGAAGCAAACTGGCCAAAGGTCAGGGCTGGTGACGTGGGAGCAATGCAATGGGAGACCCATTTCAAAAGCGAACTTCTGATGTTGGCAAAGGTGCAAATATACACATACAATCTTTTCTTTATAGTACACAAGGCTTTGGATAAGCATCAGGTACAGCTTGTACCGGGCAGGATATTCTTGCTTGGTCCTTATGTACCACTGTCAAGAGTAGGCAATCTACTTGCTTAGCGCTTGCATTGAGGCAATATTTATCACTTATTCATAAAAAAGTAGACAAGGATGGTCTTTGTGGAAAGAAGATTTTTAATTCTACATTCAGTAAACTCCTGTTTTATGAACATAGAGACAACCTGATCTGGCACCCATGAACCTTTAGTTCCATATTTCAGTCAGCATTATTGCTGCTATAAATAAATATTATTGCTACTTACACTTTGCTTATACTAGGTGTGGCTAGGACAGGAGAACAGAAAGTAGGACGTGTAGTGCACAAATCAATTCCTGATTTATCTTGCTTTAATGTCTGTCATAACTAAATAATTTTGACAGTGTACAGATGTACTAGTTGTTATATAATTGCAAACTGTCTTTCTCAGTTGTACGGAGAGACCAATACAACAAATAGGGCAGAAGGCAGAGGAAGATAAAACACAGTGGTGGAAAGGTAAATTACTGCATCTCTGAAAGCTCCTTTTACATATTCAGTTTTTCCAAGTTGTTTTGCACCCCTTACACACACTCCCTAAATGGCTATTGCGCTGTGACTGTATTTATGGGAACTGGGGGGTTTTTTGTTACTACGCGTGGTTAATCAGGCTTAAACTGATGAAATCCTCAGTATTGGGAGGAAAGGTAATTAGTGTGGGCCTCAAGTCAATAAAAGCTCTTCTAGACTTGTTTCCCTTTTTACAGAAGCTAATTCTAGGCTCTATTCCTCCACTTAGCCCTAAATGTCACCTGTGAGAATTGACAATACTGGGCACAATTGGTGTCAGCAAAGGCACCACATTATCATAGGATGCCCTGAGTTGGAAGGGACCTACAAGGATTATCAAGTCCAGCTACTACAAGGATTATCAAGTCCAGCTACTGCCTTTGCACAGGACAACCCCAAAATTTGCCATGTGTTTGAAGACATTGTTCAAATGCTTCTTGAATATTTTCACGCTTGACACCATTACTGCTTCTGTGGGGAGACTGTTCCAACGCTCCACCACCCTCTGGATGAAGAATCTTTTCCTAATATCTATATCCCCTGGCACATCTTCCTGCCATTACCTTGGTCCTATCATTGGTCACCAGAGATAAGAAAGCAGTGCCTGCCCCATCTCATCTCCTTGTGAGAAAGTAGTAAACTGCCATGAGGTCTCCCCTCAGTCTCCTCTTCTCAGGGTTGAACAGAACAAGTGACTTTAGCCACTTCTTATATGGCTTCCCCTATAAACACTTTACCAGCTTTGTGGACTATGTCTGGACACTCTTTAGTACCTTTATATCTTTTTTATACCAAAGCTGCTTTGCAGGCAAGAACAGAGTATAAATCGAATGCAGTGGGACTCGGAAACGTTCTCTGAATTTGGAATTTTAAAATGGTAACTCACATCAGTGAAACTGAAAGAGAAACTTGAAGCACAGTGATTTGAAGCTCTGCGCTAATGCCTCATGCTGAAAACTCCCAGTGGGGCATTTACAAGGTGCATGGTACCTCAGAATTGAGAGTGCAAAATCACTTAGTGTCACATGCTCCATGCTAGAACAGTTGGGAACCTCTTTGGAATTCTTTTGTTCTAATATTATTTAAGATATGGGTTTAATTATGCCCTTAATGAGAATACCTAAAATGTACAAAGGGTCAGTCACCCTGTAAAGGAACAGGAAATAGTTGCAAAATGCATAGGGAGGGACCAGTGTTAGAGAAGTCCAAGGAAATGCCTTGCCTTAAGTAACTGCTGATGTCTTCTGTGACTAATGTATTATTGTTCATAGAACAACACAGGTTATACACTTGCCCATACTGCTTAATGAGGTATTGAACCAAACACTTCCGTATTTTCAAGAAAACTGTTATTTTTCCTCCTAAACCTAATGCATAAGGCCTAGATTCAAGAGAAAACACATTGTCTTTAAATTCCTATAATGTCTGAAATAGCATAAGATATGAAATGATGAATCATAAACAATCTTGCATTTCAGAAACAAATACGTTTTGTCAGAGCAGGTGAGTAGAACTGGCACTGTGCAACCCTGAAATTACAACTCTGCTCCTGTGCTCAAAATTGCACAAAACCATTTGCAATGTCTGACAGATGCAAAGACAGAGTAGCAGTACGAATGCAAAGAAATGCAAATGTTGCATGGGAGGGAAATAAAGATGTTCTAAACAAGTGTCTGAACATGAAAAAGAAAGAGTCTTAGTGCATAAGAAAGTAAAGGTAGCACCCACAATGAGGAAATGCATGGTAAAACACCCAGGAGGACAAAGATCCCAAGGAAGCAGTCATCCTGAAGATATGAAAAGACAAGAAGCAAAGGAGATAGAAATATAATTGTAGAGGAAAACTATTGAGGTCTATTCTGGAGGAAAAAATAGCCGAGTTTTTTTAATTTAAGTATTGGAGTACTGTATCAATTGTTGCAGTGACAACTAGAAATAGGAAACTGTACAGTAGGCAAAAGGTCAGAAGTGAAGAGAGATTTGTGAGTCACTGTTCAGGTAGCAATTATAAATACTGGAGTGCATGAGGTCATGCAGAATTGTACACATAGGAGTCCATATTAAAATTCTCATCCTACTTCCCCTTTCAGTTAGCTGGATCTATTCCAGTTCAAAGCCAGGGATTCTTAAGACCTTGGTTGACTTCCACCTACTTTCAGTATCTCATTCTTAGATTCCTTTCTTCTTTCAAATTTACGCTTTAGCCATGTTGATCTAATAGCACAGCCAGGCCTTATACTCCAGAAAGTGCTTCAAACTGTCTAATGTTTACACACAGAAATTTCAGGTGTAACACATGAAGCACCTCCTCCTTGCAGAAAATACACTATTGAGGTCAAAGCTCTGGCATTTCAGTGGTGCTGTGTGGACATAACAGGTATGTTACCACCACGAAAGGAGGACAGGTAAGCATCAGCTGACTTTCTGTTTCTTACATGCAGAAATGTCAACTGTTTACCAACAGCACAGTTTCACAGCAACTATATCCATATTTTACAGCAGTGCTCAACCTAACTTTCTGTGGCTTTTCAAAAGTCAAACTTGCAAATTCCTTTTCTAACTTCCTCAGCACTGATGCTGCAGTGCAGATTTCAGGGTACAAGATCTTAGAAACTTAAATTTATCCTATCCTGCATTAGTTTACAGAGAACCACTAGGCAGCTGCTTATTGAAAAGAGGAAAAAGAAGCTCTCCCAATTAAGTCTCTTTCTTGGAATAACTTTCATATGCATACATAGCCTGAAAGAAAACAAGTTCTACATGAGGAAGTATATGGAAGAAGGTCATGACCTTTCCACCAAACAGATATGATCTTGTTCCTCTTCAGATTACTAGTTAAATTCCCATCAGCTTCAGTCAGATTTATAGTGGTATGTGAGGAAAATCCAGAATGGCTCCCTGGACTGCTAATAAATTTGATGCACTTAGTGTCATTTTAAGAAGTTTGTTGTTTAAAAAAGATGATGGAGATTTGGAAAATGGAGGAGATAGAAGAATCATAGAATCATGGAATCACCGTGTTGGAAGAGACCCACCAGATCGAGTCCAACCATTCCTATCAAATACTAAACCATGCCCCTCAGCACCTCGTCCACTTGTCCCTTAAACACCCCCAGAGAAAGTGACTCAACCACCTCCCTGGGTAGCCCATTAGAGAAACAGAACTATTTTGTGTGAACCAAAGGAATGCTCTTGCAACATGTTCTTTAAATAATAAATTGACATTGTGAGTTGAAATGAAATGAAAATGTTTTTCTTTCTCAATGTTATTTTGAAATTATCATTTTTTTCATCTTTCTTCCCATTAAATGGATAATTTTCATCAGAATTCAAATGTTCTTATGAAAAAATGCTACCTTTATACTGCATTTTAAACAAACAATGTTTTTCACAGAATTGACAAGCTTTATTTATTTGTTTACTATTTGGAATTTCCAAGCATATGTCAGGTATATCATCAAAAAACAGGAACAGCTGTTCCTTCTCTGCTGAGTATAATGAGTAAATTTAAAGACAATGCTGCAATTCCCAGCTGGTCATAAAGTTTTTGTGGTGAGGATGAGAATAATCTCCTCAGGCTTCAGGACCTACCTGGAAGCCTCTGGAAAGCAGTGAAGATGACAGGGTGGAACGATCAGGATTGTGATCCTCATGTCTGGCTAGCACTTTTTTTTTTTTTATGAAGGAGCACAGATATAGGATGAAGGTCAGTTAGAAGGACAGTTTTACCCATGTGGGACAAACATGACTCAAGCAGAGCAATCCAGTGGCCCAGACCTGAGCATACCAAGAAGATAAATTCAGCTATTACTCATACCCAAGAGCAGACCCTTCTGTAGCAACATCAGGAGGCCGAGCAGTACGGCCAAAGGTGACCTCAGATGCCTCTGTGTAGGTATTTGAATTGCTCCTGGGGCATTCTGGCTTCCCCACTTCCTGCCTTCCAACACTGTTCTGATGGTTGATTAGCCCTTGGGAGTAGCACTGAAATGTGAAGCCGCAGACTAATTTTCCAGGGAATCATCCTCTCCTGGAGAAAAACAGCTTCCTGGTCACTCTGAGACAGAGGAGCACTGAACCGTTGGCCATGTTCAAAAGCAGGTTGTAGCTCTCTATTGCCAGAGAACTAGGACAAAGGCACACAGGCAGCAGTTCTCTTACTCATGGTTTGTTCTTTCATCTTTTGATTGTGGCTGCTAATTAAGGTACTAGTATGAAGATGGTCACTTTAAACACAACATCAGATTTGCCACTGGATCTTTGGTGAACCTTGTGGTGTCCAAAGAAAGCCTAAGTACCAAACGAAGAAACCTCTTTTAAGAGATCACAGTCCTAACAAGAGAGAAAACAAGACAAAAGATCATAACTTTTAAGTCTGAATATCTATATAGACATTTTATTTTTAGGTATTTTTTTACTCCTAATCTACCTTACTTCAAACTGAGTTTCTCCATTTGGATGTGCTCAGCTCCCATGATTCCCACTCAAATCAATTAGGGCCACCACGGGAGTCTGAAAATGACCTACAACATTTGGAGACTCTAATACAATTAATACAGCAAGATTCACAGGGCTATGTAGCTTGACCATCAAGTTGTATTACATGCAAACTACAAAGGAAGAAAGGCAGTAGGGAAAATGAGTCTATACGTAAGCTGCTATAGCACTGGATTGTATAGTTGCAACCCAGACAAATTAAGTAATTAAATGTGCAAATTCAACGTCAACTTGTTAAGAGCTTGTTTTCATTCTAGTTCCTACATTGCTTTAGGACCCAGACTGAGACTCTTCAGTTGTTAACCATTCAGTGGATTGCACACTAGGATGATTTCACTAGCAATTTCGATTTATTTGAACTCAGCCTTAGGGAGAAAAGCTGACAGTATAATCAATTTCAGGAAGTTATTTGGATGAAAACATGAAGACACAATGGGGCTATTTTAAACTGATAACCAAAAATAGTTATAGCTTGGATCTTTCCATCCATGGGCTTTTGCTATTATTTTTCAGTGCTGTGCAGCATAAATAACCTATCAAACTGTCAAGTTGTAAGCTGGTTTTGTTTTGTCAGCATGATCACTTCCTGTGCCTGTGAGTGACTACCTCCTTCTGATCAATAGTGGGAATTCTTGAGGAAGTTTGGGGTCAAACACATGGGATGACTTCAATTGGCTGATTAAGGAAGTTATCATTGAAGATGATGATACAGCCTGAGGTGATTCCTCACACATAGCACTTAACTGGATGTGCAATGTTAAAGAGACTCGCCATAGCTTATAAACACAAAATGACCAAATCAGGAAGCTGTGTCATGCCTCCATTTTGCATAATTTACTCCTAGAGTTTCAGTGGTTTGTGATTCCCCCATAGATTAATGCATTAGTATGTAAACTTCCTCTAATTATACCAAACAAAACCAGTGATGCACTGCTTCCAGGAGGATTTAACATCTAGCAGTTGTGGGCAATTCAAAAAGTCAGGGGTTTTATGCTAGCTGCTTTAATACTGAGATAGACACTGGGCCTTCCAGAAATTTCTCTTTTCCATTCATCTGCCCATCCTTCAGCCTTATCTCTCCTGGTCCCTCTTAGCACTCACATGCCACTTGGATGGTCCTTAAAGCACTAAAAAGCTTTTCATGGAGCTGTTACTACAGGGAAAATAGATCCAGGATACACAATTTGATGACAAAACGAGTGACTATTGGGCAGCGGCTACTCTTTATTCATCCTTCTTTTGCCTGATTTTATTATATTCTGTTACTTAAATGAAGGTCTTTCTGCTGACTGGCATGCATTTCCAGGTTGGCTGCTAGGGATTTTGGTTTACGTAATGTGCCTTATCTGTTTTTTTCCCTAGTCAAATGGTGGGGAAAATCCCACCCATATCAAATATTTAGACGATATCATTATCTGCCTGTCTTTTTATTTGCATTGAGCATCCTTTGTTTGGGACTCAGCAGAACTGTATGATTCAGGAACAGGAAGAGTCGAGACAGACAGACTGGGACTGTACAGGGAAATGAGGAAACTCTAAAGCAGAACAATGTGTCCCGTATTGTGTCCTCGTTTGGCTTCAGGATAGTAAGTGCTGATTTATTCTCTAAGACTTGGACAGGAAGTGCAAATATGTCAGCCAAAAGAGTTTGGGATATCTGGGCAGCACCTGTGGATTAATTTGTGTTGTTAATATGCTGGTTTCCAGCCATCTAGCTCTGCAAGAACTACAGACCCTATTACAGGGACAGCAGTCACAGAGGGACTTTTTGGTGGTCTGGGACCAATACTCTGCTTTCAGTGAGAAGACCACTTCTAATTCTAATAAGTGCTTATTGGTATTTTGAAGGGAATATGCATTTTTGTGAATGTTTAGCATGTGGTTTCCACCAAACCAGCTTTGCGTTGGTCCACTGGTATAAAATAATCTTCAAATGATCCAGAAGTACAGATCAATCATTCCCACAGGAGTATGATAGAATTATTTGGTGCTATTAAAACTGAAGGATATTTCTTAACAAAAAACTGAATGCAAGAAACTTTCTGAACTTCTGAGGAAAGTTTTAAAAACAGTAGAGGAGATTACTTCACAAGCAACCAAGTAATTACTTGAGATTTGCTTTCAAGAGGACAGGGCATACGATGCACAGGGTTAAGCTGGTAATAGCCAGCAGATACTAGCTAAAGAAGCAATCCATCAGGACCAGGCACTTGGTGTTTGAGTGTTGGTTATTATGGTAATAACCATTGAAGTCAATGCGAATAACTGTGACAATGGCATTGTAGAATTCCAGCCTTATTTCCATATCAAATCACTTTCAGTGACAGGTGAAAGGGTGAGGCTCCTGCTTGCCAGGCACACAAAGTCACAATGGGCAGCTGAAGTTATGTTGATGCTTTCTCTTCATGTGCCAGCTGTGATCATCATACTGAAAGCCAGATTCTGCCTTCAGACACAAGTATGCAAATTTGTCATCTTAAAGCTTTGTCATTGTTCCTGGGAATGCAGCAGTAACCGCGCTCAGATTGTATCTTCAGTCACAGCTTGGGCAATCTTCACAGTAGCTTGCACAAGAATAAAGAGACTTTATTTAGGAGTCATTGCAACCAGTTTTGCATCAGATGAAGTAAGGGATATCTACATCTGTAGCCAACCTGGCTATGCTAATGTAGTTTTTTGCATCTCTTATCATTATTCTCATTAGCAGCATCACAATCAGCACTAAATACCGTTTTGGATATTTTGATAAGAGAAAAGAAAGATGTCTTTTCCTGTCCTCTCCCTCACGCCAAGTAATTTTCCTGGCTGGAGTGACATCTGAGCAATGTATTCACAAAGTAAAGATGCTGAGACAGTTTGACTGAAAAAGTAGTGAAATCACAGCCTTAGGAAATAGACATAGAGTTTCCATACACAGATGGAAATAACATTTGTAAATGGAAAATTCATATAAATTATTAGCACAAGGCTTGGCTGAGGGCTGTCACTAAATATCACCTGCTAGTGCAAAATAACCTACCTGATGTAAATGCATCTGTGAGAGCTGAGTAGGGAAGCAGCCTGATAGGTCATTCACGCTAAAGTTCCTGCTTTTAGGGGTTGGAGATGTGCTTAAGCACAATCAATCCACATTGGGTAAGACCTGTCTACAGTTTGTCTTTTGAGAATCATTCAAAGGTTTGAGCAGAAACACCAGGCCACCAGGGCAATCTCTTGAGTTTTGACAACTCCTTCAAGAACTTTTAGGAGAAGGTCATGTCTAGGATGAGACCACATCTGCCAAACCTGAGATTTTGAAACTGAATGTGGTGCAAGGTACTGGGCAGGCCCCTTTAGTGTGTGGGTGTCCATTGTCATTAATTGCCACCCTAGTCTGATATCTCCTTTGTAATGGGCTTTCAGGTTCTTACACATGCTCCAAGGCCTGATCTGGGGTATGGCTTGTAAGTTGTGTCCAAAGCCTCCCTCTCCTTGCACTCCAAAATTAGTGATCTGTCTTATACACCTGCTCTCTTCTCAAGAAAATGAGAGACCTTGAGCTCTACAGTTGAAACTCTCTTTCCTGCATCCAGAGGAAGTGACCTATCCACAAGATTTTGTATAGTTAACAAGATAAGGCTATGGAAAAGCCAGGAGTGCAGTGTCTCAAGGTGTAAGGAAGAACATATGTCCCTACCTAATGCTTATATCTACCTGGCAGGCAAGGTGGTTCTGGACTACAGACCCAGCTCTCTCAGCTCCTCATATGTTAGATCCCTTAGGCTGCGGAAAAGCATCAACTCTAAGAAGCACTCGGTATCTTTACTCATGTGAAGCACTGAGAGTCATCTTTGCACACTAAGGATTTTCTTGCAGTCTCCTTTCTTTGCTTCCTTTTGGTTTGAGTTTCGGGGCAATTCTATAAACCCTAAATCAAAGGAAAAGTTTCCATCATCTGGGATGGACATTAGATCAGGCATCGTCTTACTGGAAAAAGTGACAGCACACTTCTAGGACACAAATAGCTGGGCTGTATGTTTAAAAGATAACATTGTATAGTTTTAAGCTCTGTGTGCAGGATTTGCTTTTACCAACCATCAAGGAACAGCTACATGTAGGGGGAAATGTGACTGCAATTAAATAGTTCACAGAAAAGTTGTATTATGATAGCTCATCTCTCTAGTTTATGAAGCTCCTAGCAGCAGATAATATACTAACAACACAACAATGGTATGTAGTGCAAAACCAGGTGAAAGGTGCGATCTATGTTATTTTTAAAATCTGAATTAGTTGTCCATGTTGACAGTTTGACTAGAAAAGATTATTAAGAATTCCTTGGGATTTCTTTCCTTCTTGCTTCTCCTGCATGAGCTTCCATTTCTGAACTATTTCAGTTTCAACTGTCCTGTTAATCTAACTAGTATTTCTTGTTTCATCCCCTTTGCCTTGTAAAATCAATGATGTCCATGTGCAGATCTATTCAATAATGACCCATTTTACAGTAGCCTATATTTGAAAAAAAAAATTGTATTTTGCAGTCAGAGAGTAACGAAAACTTTGTAGATTTCAAACTTTTGAAACACATTCTGAATAATTTCCAGATGGAATCAAAATCCAAATAGGAATGTGTATGATCTGAAAAGACTATGTTTATCCCTTACAATATTATAATACATGAACTTAAAGAGAAAAAAACCAAACTGGTCTTTCCTCTCTCTTTCAGGCAGCTGTGTTCCAGCACAGTAACACTAAACTTTTGGATTAGATGCATTTGTCAACACACGCTTTCTTGATTGCTTCATTCCCTTAACAATTATTAGCGTATTTCCTACAGATGCTATATTGTGATAAAGAGCTGCTGATTAAAACTTACCCTGATGCAAACATGGAGAAAATGAAGAGCTGTTTCCAAAATGCTAAAGTGAGACAGATAAAAGCATTGAGTGATTGTAACTGTCCAGGTCATCCACGTCTTTAGACAGCTGAATTGAAATGCATGGGGTCTGTGTTACGAATGAGTTGCAGCCACAGGGTCCCTATAAAAGGCACTGAGAGCCTGGAATGAATTTCTGGGAGGAATTTGCAGTTCCAGAATGGAAGCACTGGATTTAATTTCAGAGAAAATATTACTGAAGCCTACCCTCCCCTAAATACATGCAAAGCAAGTGAAGTGCTTGGGCACTGGATCCAAAAGACAAAGGCATTGGTAAAACAGGAGGTTTGTCAGTGGTAGATTTGTTTGCTGCAGATTTCTTGCCATATGTTTCTACTGGATTGAAATTTACTCTGATAGGACAATCAATTAATGTTATTAATAATGTTATTATGAATATGACATTCAGGATCATAACCAACCAGCTAGGATGTAAGCCAGCTACATAAAAGGGACTTGAAAAATGTCTGTCCTTAGGCAGTAAAAAAAACCCCAGAGGAATGTCATTTTCCATAAAATCTGAGCAGAAAGCCTTGCAAAAGATCAGGCAGGACATGAGTTCTCTAACTCTCCATTTATTCCAGGATATGGACTTCTTATATTGCTCTCAGACTGATTTTTGTTTGGATAAACTGACTTTCAGTAGTAAACACAAATACATTCAAAGCACATCCAAATTTCCAGCTCCAAGTAGACATCATTCTGTGTTGTTTAATTCTAAAGCAGATCTGCCTGATGAAGTCTGCATTTCCTTGACTTCAGTAACAGTAAGTTTGTGCTCTTCACAAATGTAATTAAAACATTTGTAACAACAGAAGCAGAGCTCCATGCCACAGCAGGAACTTCAACAGTCTGCTTTTTGCCCCCCTTGCTTTGAGAGTTTCCCATCTGCTAGCCACTAACATTTCTAAGCCAAAACATAGACTAAACTCATGATTACCAAAGGTAATTCATGCCAACAATTAGTTTTATGTGAATATAGATAAATTCCAGTTTCTTCTCCTCCCTCAAAATCTTCAGGTTTTGCTCCCCAACTTCCAACTCCCTTGCCCTACCCACGTAGACCCAATGAAGTGTTCTCCTCTCCTTTCTAGCAGGTTGTCCATCAGCTCTGGAGAGTTCAGGAGAATGAGTCTTACTTTTGCCCCCTTAATTTTAGGCTGTGGCAACAACCTAACAAATTATGCTGTTTTCTTCATAACTCTTTTGTGGCACTCAGTCCAATTAATGCTTTTCTTCTCATAGTCTGGAATGTACTCCCTGCTTTTTCTGAGGGCTTTCCCATTCTGTATCAAAACACTCAGCAAAATACACTGTTCCTTTTTTCATTACAGAATTGAGTTTACCCTTCTATTTCTTAAGACGCCTGACGTTAACGAAGGGCATCCTGCCAGCTGACTTGATAGCTCTTCCCTTTCCAGGACTGCTAGGCTAGACCTAGCCCAATACCAGTCCTAGGCTCCCTTAAAAGACCAGATCACTTGGTTACACCATGGAAAATGGAATGGATTAACCTAGGCCAAAATCATCATCATCATTAGTGATTTTTACTTTAAATTGAGAAATGTGCATTTATAAAATGCCAAAAGAACATCACTTTTCTCAGTTTTCCCATAAAGTTCATGACATGACACATTAATATCAATATTTGAAGAGCTGCATAATTTGTATGCAATTAGTGTATAAGTGATGCCTGCTATAGGGATGAAAAAAAATCATGATATTTCTTGAAAAAGTTATAACTTTTCTTGCTCTCTTCATTAAGGCAATTGAATATGGATTTCCACAAGAACATAAAGATTTCAGTAGTTAAAATGAATGTTATTTGTCTATTTTCTATACTTTTAAGAACAACTCTGAGTTAATAAAACCCACAACAAAATGGAAAAAAAAAATGTCACCCACTGAATTTCTGACTTATCTTTATATTGCTGAGAAATGTCAAAAAATCCCTCTTATTTCTTCCATAGGATCTTATGGGATGTGACAAACAGCATGCACAGGAAAATCGTGTACCTTGTTTCGTTTATGTAAGAACGGAAACTGTTTAGGAAGGCAAAACTGCTGACGCTGAGAGGCACCTTCACTGTGTAGTCCACCACCCTGGTGGTCCATCACTGATGGACTATTTAAGTTTCATGTGGCTGCACCATCAAAGGCAAAGTCCTTCCCCTTGGCACTCAGAAAGTCATGACATTATCCTCTGACCACATGTTTCTTTCTTACTTTGCTACCATTACACTTGGACCATTTTGTACAGCAGCGTCATTGTCCGTGCCAAAACATTTCATCTTCCTACTCGTAGTCAGAGACTGGGACTGAGCTTTTCAAGTCCACTGTTGCATGTTTGCTGTCAGGGACAACAGTTTCTAAATCATTTCCTTTCCTTTGGATGTTCAGCATGCATTCCACAGGGTGTTTTTTGTCCTTTCTCTTTAAGTCAATGTTTTCAAAATAAATTCTTGGGGAAATTGGACTTTTGGGATTAGGCACAAACCAAGGGTCACTGACTGTGAACTCTGCAAGTGAAAGCAGCAGCTGACATTGCCATGGATACCTGCTGGGCCTTTTCTCCTGATACTTTCACAGATTCAGGTCAGTTAATATCTCTGTAACCATAATCAGACTCTGTTGAAGAAGATGGACTTAAGCTTGCAGGAGAGTAAAAGACAAAAGTCCATGAGATCTATCAGGTAAGAGGAGGTAGAGTCAGTGGGGTGCTTTGAAAGTCATGATTTACACTTTAAAAGAAACAGTGGGTTGAATAACAATTATTTCCTATGGTGAACTGTGAATAGAAGCCCAAGGCAAAGTGAGTGGAGAATTGTAAAATTAGGTTGTTAACTTAACTGCATTGCATAAAATATGCATTGCATGAAATGCTGTGTTGGGAACAATCTGGCATTGTTACAGGAGGGGACAAAATGACCAAACTGTCTCCAGCTTCTTTGAGTTTGTCTTGACCAGTTTTTAGCTTGTGCAATTAGATTATCATAGGATTTCCTTTTTTTAGATTTAGCACAATATTTTCACTTAGAATCATAGAATGACCAGGTTGGAAGAGACCCACAGGATCATCGAGTCCAATCATTCCTATCAAACACTAAACCATGCCCCTCAGGATCTTGTCCACCCCTACCTTAAACACCTCCAGGGAAAGTGAATCAACCACCTCTCTGGGCAGACTGTCCCAGTGCCTAATGACCCTTTCTGTGAAAAACCTCCTCCTGATGTCTAGCCTAAATCTCCCCTGGTGGAGCTTGAGGCCATTCCCTCTCGTCCTGTCCCCTGTCACTTGGGAGAACAGGCCACCACCCTCCTCTCTACAACCTCCCCTCAGGTAGTTATAGAGAGCAATGAGATCTCCTCTCAGCCTCCTCTTCGCCAGGCTAAACAACCCCAGCTCTCTCAGATGCTCCTCATAAGGCCTGTTCTCCAGCCCCTTCACCAGCTTTGTTGCTCTTCTCTGGACTCACTCCAGAGCCTCAACATCCTTCTTATGGTGAGGGGCCCAGCACTGAACACAGGATTCAAGGAGCAGTCTCACCTGCTGGTCACACCATTTCTGATACAAGGATGCCATTGGCCTTCTTGGCCACCTGGGCACACTGCTGGCTCATGTTCAGTCGGCTGTCAACCAGCACCCCCAGGTCCTTCTCCTCCAGGCAGCTTTCTAGACAGAATTCTCCTAGTCTGCAGTTCTGCATAGGGTTGTTGTGCCCCAAGTGCAGGACCCGGCATTTGGCCATGTTAAACGTCATGCCACTGGACTCAGTCCAGCAGTCCAACCTGTTCAGATCCCTTTGCAGAGCCTCCCTACCCTCCAGCAGATCGACATTTCCACCCAGCTTAGGGTCATCTGCAAACTTGCTAAGGGTACCCTCAATGCCTTCATCCAGGCCATTGATAAAGACATTGAACAGGGCTGGACCCAGCACTGAGCCCTGGGGAACCCCACTTGTCACTGGCCTCCAGTTAGAGTTAACACCATTTCCCACCACTCTCTGGGCCCGGCCATCCAGCCAGTTTTCCACCCAGGAGAGTGTGTGCCTGTCCAGGCCACTTTTTCTATAAATATCCTGAAAGTTTCCAAGAAGTTTGTGTCTAGTACCTCAGTCAAAATAATTGAAAACTTGGCCTTGACTCCATACCAGTGTCAAACTTCCTGCTCATTTTGATGGAGCCAGAATGTTGTACAGGTATCCTAAATATTTCTTATTTGTTTATGTCCTCCGACAGCCGAACTACCAGTTGTTTGTTGGTGGCTTTAAGATGAATTCAAATAAGTCTCATTCTGTTAAGTGGGTTGGTCCTTCTTCCTTCCTGTACTGGGTTTGCCCTTGTCATTATAGGCATAGAATAAGAAGACTTCTTTGCTACAGATATTTACAATACAACCTCTAAATAATGGATCTCCATTGTTTACCCAAGAATAAAAAGACTTCTTTTGTGCACAGCTACAAGGTTTGCAGTGCTGGCGTCAGCCTCCCCACGCACAGAATCTCCTAGTTTCCCGGAAGAAGCCCAGGGCATCCTCCCCTCTTGTAAAATGTTTCCGCCAGAAGCGTTTTTAAAATGCTTGACAAAAAGAAACGTGCCAACTGAAGCATTTCGAAGGAGGCAGAATCTAGAAAAGGGGGACAAAAAATGAAAACCTGCAGGAAAAAGACTTTAATTTGTCTAGTGATACCATTTGATACAGTGTTTGAGACCCAGTCTGTAAATGGTGATTCCCAAACATAGAATTTATCATCAATAGTAGTAAGCATTTATCCTAAGCTATATCTCTACATTTTAAAGTTCTGCTCTAGGAATTCTACTCTGCTAGCATTGTAATAAATTATCAAAGAGAAAATTTATGACAGAAAATATTTACAATCTAAAAGGCATGAAATGAGAAAAGCTGGATATATTCCTTTGAATGCCTTTCTAATTCTAGGAGATAAATTGATAAATTGCTTGGTATAGCTAGTCTAGATAAAGGGACTCAAGATTATTTATTGGATTATGGTCTATATAGAGTGGCTGAACTAGTCTCAGGTTTTCTTGGATATTGTTGACATCAGTGTGGTGATCTCATAAATTCTTCCAATAATACCCTGCTTCTTAACACCATAAGTAATAGAAATTCCATGGCAAAAAAATGGTCAAGTATCTTTGTTCTCTTTGTAAAATAGTTCTGCAATCAAGAAGGTAGAAACAGTAAGAGAGGTCAGACATGAAATATTTCATAGATCTGGTACCCCACTGCAGAAGAAGCAGAAGATCACTTACCTGAATTGCTTTATAGTATCCTTTTAACACTAGCTTACATAAAATGTGCCTGTCCACAAGTCCAGACACTTTCATAAGGCTTAACCTATGCATAACAGAGCATGCAATGCTAATACCCTGAAGTCACTTTCCAAAATTACCTTCTTTAAAGATGTCTCGTATATTTCTTCCTTTAAGTCCAAGAGAATGGATCAACTTTCTGGGATTTCTATAACAGCCAATCTAGGTACTGTCAAAGAGAAACTCTCATGGAATTTCTGTTTTCTTCTCTTTCTACTAGGTCATGGGATCTTGCAGTCATAAAATATGTGTCCAAGTCTTTTCACTACAACCAACTGCCATGTCTCAAGCAGAGGAAAGCAGTCTCTAGGGTGATAGAGGCCCATACTGTTAAATGCCCTAATGTCAGAAGGTCGCTTATTAATCACAGAATAGAAACTAATTAGAAAAGAGTACAGGATACTGCTGAACTCTGACCTATTTTTTTTTCCTGAAGCAAGGGTCTGAAGTCGGACATCTTCTGCACTAATTAAGGTGAATGGTCCTAACATGTATCTTGCTATAGGAACTCCCAAAGGTTTCTTTGAAATACTGGCATTGCCAACAGCAAGAAAAGGAGAACCAGCAAAACTGCTTCTAGGTGAGTCCAAGGGATTGGGACAAGTCCCTCACTATGGGGCAGTGCTCATGTATTGCTTTGAAAGAGTGAGCACAAAAGCAACTTGGGAGCCCTTCCTTGCTAGGTATTTTACAGCATGATGCCGCAGGGAACTGTAAAGATCTGTAACAGAGCTTAACTGAGAGGTCCTGCGGAGGAGTGCTGATCACAGTTCCACACCCAGAAACAGTCCCCAGAATCTGCAGGCAAAGGAACAAGTGGGTGAAAGGAAGCTAGAACCGTTGTACTGAGGAGTTGGGTTGGATACTTGATTTAGATGAACCAGGACACCATCAGGACACCATTATTAGAACTAGTTACAGCATTTGGAAAGAAAACAAAAAGTGTCAGAAAGATCATACTGCACAAATATGTTAAATTCTACTACATTTGAAAAACCAAATTTAAATGTACTGTCTCTGTTTTCCCAATGATGTTTGATGCACTAAAAATATTTTCAATTCCTGATTTAGATAAACTTTCATGCCTTTATGAAGTCAATGTATCTAAATGAATCACTATATTAAATTTAACATTAATATTTCACAAATTTTATCTCTTGTTATACTGCAATTGCAGTAAATATTTTATTTAGCACTACTCTAAAAATACTGTTGTCCTAGCAAATGTTGTAGTATTGTAGAAATAAAACACCTTTTTCCTTGGTGAAACACTTAGAATTTAATCATCAAATCAAAGAATGGTTGTAAATGACCTCGTCCAACCATTCCTATCTGCCACTGAACCGTGTCCCTGAGCACCTCGTCTACCCGTCCTTTAAACACCTCCAGGGGTGATCACTCAACCACCTCCCTAGGCAGCTTCTGCCCGATGACCCTTTCTGTGAAAGATTTCTAATGTCCAGCCTGAGCCTCCCCTGATGCAGCTTGAAGTCATTCCCCCTTGTCCTGTGCCCTGTCACTTGGGAGAAGTTGTAGTTGTAGAGAGCAGTAAGGTCTCCTCTCAGCCTCCTCTTCTCTAGGCTAAACAACCCCAGCTCTGTCAGCTGCTTCTCATGAGATTGTTCTCCAGCCCCTTCACCAACTTCATTGTTCCTCTCTGGACATGCTCCAGAGCCTCAACATCCTTCTTATGGTGAGGGGCCCAGCACTGAACACAGGATTCAAGGAGCAGTCTCACCAGTGCTGAGTACAGAGGGAGAATCACCTCCCTGGACCTGCTGGTGACACCATTTCTGAGACAAGCCAGGATGCCATTGGCCTTCTTGGCCACCTGGGCACATTACTGGCTCATGTCCAGTCGGCTGTCAACCAACACCCCAAGGTCCTTCTTCTCCGGGCAGCTTTCCAACCACTCTCCTAGTCTGTAGTTCTGCATAGGGTTGTTGTGCCCCAAGTGCAGGACCTGGCATTTGGCCTTAGTAAACCTCATACCATTGGACTCAGCCCAGCAGTCCAGCCTGTTCAGTTCCCTTTGCAGAACCTCCCTACTCTCCAGCAGATCCACACTTCCACCCAGCTTAGTGTCATCTGCAAACTTGCTAAGGGTACACTCAATGTCTTCATCTGGGTCATTGATGAAGACATTGAACAGGGCTGGACCCAGCACTGAGCCCTGGGGAACACCACTTGTAACTTGTCTCTAGTTGGATTTAACTCCATTTCCCACCACTCTCTGGGCCCGGCCATCCAACCAGTTTTCCACCCAGGGGAGTGTGTGCCTCCAGGCCAGAGGCTGACAGTTTCTGTAGCAGAATGCTGTGAGAAACTGTGTCAAAGGCTTTGCTGAAGTCCAGGAAGACTGTATCCATAGCCTTTTCCTCATCCAGTAGGTGGGTCACTTTGTTGTAGAAGGTGATCAGGTTAGTTTGGCAGGACCTGCTTTTATGAACCCGTGTTCACTGGACCTGATCACCTAGTTCTCTTGCATGTGCTTCATGATAACTCACAAGATCACCTGTTCTGTGACTTTTCCCAGCCCAGACTGATCGACCTGTATTTTCCTGGATTGCCCCTCCAACCCTTCTTGTAGATGACTATAACATCAGCCAACCTCCAGTAAAGTGGAACTTCCCAGTCAGCAAGGACTGCTGGAAGATGATGGAAAGGGGTTTTGCAAGCATGTCCACCAGCTCCGTCAATACTCTCGTGTGGATCCTATCTGGTCCCATAGACCAATGAGTGTCTAACTGGCCAAGCAAGTCTTTAACCACCTCCTCTTGGATCATGGGAGCTTTGTTCTGCTCCTCTAGCTCATGGGGATGTACACACAGGGAACAAATTTCTTTATTATTAAAGAATGAAGCAAAGAAGGCATTAAGTATCTCAGCATTGTCCTCATCCTTTGTCACAGTTGTTCCCTTTGTACCCAATAAAGATGTGACACAAAAAGTTTGAGTGTGCTGAATTTTCATTCCAGTTCCAAATGAAAATAAATGTCAAATAGTTGTGAATTCTTATGGAATTGAAATGCTATCCCTGACTGTCTCTCTAGACAGATGGACTGATGGCCCTTAAGCCGAGAATATTTTGAAGGTCAGTACAAGTGGATTTGTGGCAGAGTATAACAACTAATTATTTCAAAACTAGTAATGTAACCATCTAGCTAAACAACAAGCAGTAAAGGGTTGCTTCATGGAAAGTGAGAAAGGATTAGAGAAAAGGGACATGAGGTCAATGTCTTGAAGCATCCTGAGTCAACCAGTTAGGTGAGAACATTTGCTCTGGTCCCATGAGCTACATCTACCTCCAGAAGTGCTGACTGGGCTCATGCTGAGGTTTGCTCACTGCCAACAGGACACTCATGTGACTGGGGGATGGCAGCTGGATCCCCCGACTCGCTTAGCGTATGCATTTTACAGTCACACTGAACATATAGTGTCCTTGTTGACACATGGCAGTTTTAGACAGGAATTTAAAGAAATCAGTGAGCGTAGTTTGCAACAGCATCTCCCTGACAAAACATCTGCTTGCTCATTCACCTCCCTGCTGGTGTGGCTGGCAAATTGCGCTGATGTCTAGCAAGTGACACTGCTGGCACTGGGACAGCCAATGATGACAGTCATGTTAGTGAGTACTGGCCCTTGTAGAGACCTGTCTGCAGAGAAGGATTTGGAAGCTGAATTGTGAGCATAACAACCAATACAAAAATAAGTGGATGGTTAAAGTAGGAAGGTGGTGATCCTTCTTACAATCTAAATTGTAGCACTTGAATGTGATGGGAGTTACAGTTTGTCTGGGTATGTAATGTGGCCACAGAAAACCAAGATATATTTCCTGTTGAATGTTGAGGAATTGTCCTCGGGGTGTTGCTACCGTCAATGGAAAATAAAACATTGCACTGTCACTGGGTATTGCCTGCCAATGATGACAGGGAGCTGGGTGCTATCTGCTCTCTTGCAAAAACTCACAGGTGTGAGAAAAGCTTCTTTCCAGCTCACATACTCTCAGAAATTATATGTATGTCAGCCCCCACACACTTTGACTCCTTTATCCAGAAACAAAGAGTGCTTTATTATTTTCTATCAAAATAGGTACTCATTAATGTACACATTAATGTTCTTTATCCTCTTGCGTTTCCTAGTCATTTAAAACTTCTGATTTTGAGGGAACAGGAAAAGATATTTTTTCTTAGCTCAGAGACAGTGCTTCTTTACTGCTCGAGGAAGTTAAAATAGCTCCTTGGCAGCAGCACAGGACACAGTTGCCCCATGTCTATCAAATTTCTCTTCGTCTATCCATTTCTCTTTCCCCTCCAGCTTGTGTCTGTGGTGCAGGTTCAATTAAGTCATTCTAATCCTGCAAACTGCAGTTACACTGTGTCTCATAGTCTCTTATCTGAAACCAGATCACAGAACAGGATGCAAAACTTTTATTAGGTTTGTATTTAGGCTTTTTATTTTATTTTTTTTCTCTTATCTTAGATTTTTGGCTACAAGTGACTCATTTCTCCTTGGCTTTTTTAGTGATATAGCACAAGATGTTAAGAACTTCTGGTCTGGATGATTAGCCTGACCTTAAGGACAAACTGTAGACCCTTTCTTCCTGTAACATGGGAACAACTTCTTCCACAACAAGCCCTAGCTGCTGTGGTAGCAGAAATTTCTAAGGAAAGCCCAAACAGTGATGTTCCCTACTCCACTCAATGAAGCTTCTTTGAATCACTAAGGAGTACTTTTTCTTTCCACAGTAGATATTCAGAGAAAGAACTCTTATCAGCCTCACTCTCACAGCATTTCTCATCTCCTCTGCATGGTGCAAAGTGGAGATCTTGCAATTGGTAAATAAAATAATCAGAAAAACTAGTCTATGTCAAAGTTGAGAACCTAGAGTTATGTAAAAGACTACATTGTGTCCCCAAGACTCAGGAGAAGGGACAAGACTGCAGCCACCTGTGATTCTCACTACATCTTGAAACTGAGAGAAGTCTCCAGTGTTTGGCTGGGTCAAAGGGATGTGAAGAAAACCAGTAACTGTGATGGGAGGAGGGAGGATGAAAGATCGCTGAAAAAGCACTTCAGTTAATGGTCTCTGGCCCTGTTTTCTTCTCTGAGTTGCAGTAGTGGCCCATACAAACACTTTAGTGCTAGCCTGAGTTGCTCTGAGAGTTGTCAGTGTAGGGCAACAGATAGAGGATTATTATGTCCCTTAAGGTATGTGACAGCCCTTCCAGAGGGGAACTGAAAGGCACAGAGGCATCAGTAACATCAGGTATGTGCCACTGCAAGTGACCTTCTGGACTCCTCGTTCTATACGTTTACCACTGTGTAAAACTTCCTCACTCTCAGTCCCATAGGCCTAACTTGTTTCTCTGTTTTTCAACTGCAAAACAACCTGATGCTGTGCTGCAGACAGCTCCAAAGCAGGACCAGAACATGACATTGAACCAGAATAGATAAAGCTGCCCTGACATTTCAGATGCTTTCCTATCCCTAGCTGGATGGGGGTTTGGCCACCCAAATGACATGATCTTGGAAGAAACCTGTTCCTCAACATTCAGCTTATCTGCTGTGCATGCAGCTGAATTTGGAGCACGTGTAGGATGCTACAGGCACAGTTATCCTGCATTGCCAAGAGCTTAAGTCACTGCCATACCTGGTTATGCTCCCTGGCTACAGTCACCAGCTGGATGTGCTCAGAAAAACCACCAATGGCAATGCACTGCTGTACTTTAAACCTAGACAGAAGGCAAGCCAGGACACAGGGAAATACCACTGGACCATAGCCAGTGTTCAGGGATTTTCACTTGACTCATAGGACTGCAAAATATCACTTGCAGAAAACAGTCAAGATGTCAGCTAAGGCCTTTTCTGCCCCTTTTATATTTATAACTGTAATGTGAACTGTCATGAGGTTTGTTGATATACAGCATTTAGAAGGCAGCCTATAGTTTAGCTCTGCCATAGAAGTCCATGTTTTTGTAAGACCTTGTCCTGAAAATTTATCTCCTTTCCCTCAGCATAAGGCAAACAGCACTATAAACTTGGTAATTTCTGTGCAGAGCAGTGTGCTTTATGCCATACAGTAAAGCAATTGAGTCTGTTTTATCTGTTGTTACCTTAATAGGAATAATTTTTCTTCTCATTTTGGGGGCAGGAAAGGAGAGGAAGGAAGGGAGAAAAGGAACTGCCTCTGTAATTCACCTCCACTGACAAAGCTAGAAGTGCCTGGTTATTCCTTAGAGAAGGAAAAAAAGTAGTTTAAAGGAATAAAGACTTCATCATTTTGGCTGGATAATGTGTTCAATTTCAGCTTCCAGTAAGTATAAATGGAAAAATAAGTTCATCTGCAGGCTGGACAGTAAGCCTAGAGGCAGACTCACTTAAGCAAACTGTTTGAAGTATATATATGAAGAAGGCCTTGGAGAAAAGCTGAAGCTGGCAACCCCTCTGCAAGGGATTAGTACCCAACCATGTAGAACAGCAACAGTGTGGGGAGAAACCAAAAGCCAGATACTCGATTCTGGATGCTGTAATTAGCCTGGTTGTAGAGTTATATAAATATAGAATAGTGTGCAAAGAAAGAAGTTCTGCAGACAGAGATTAAGTGATAACTAGAGGGACGGTAAACATTAGCGAGCTACAAGGCAGGCAGTTAAAGTCAAATGGACTTCATCAGTCCTCCAGCTGCATACCTACCGGTGCTTGAGTTCCTTGCTACTAGCCCTTGAGTTCCGTGTTTGTAGAGCACTAGCACAGGAGTTAGCTGGCTCTGCACATCCCATTGATTACCTGTTTTCAGCACTGATAACTGGCAGCCAGCAATCCTTGGGGCTTCTAAATAACCACTTATGTCTCCACTTACTCTTTAATGACAATTCATTTTCCACGACCAAGCATCTCTTTTGTTACTCACCCACAACCTCGTTTTGATGCTTTTTATCCTACTCTATAAGACTTGTCCTGGAGAAGATTCTCTGTTAAAAAACACCTGGGTGTTGGCTGCAAGTCTATGTTTTATTACATAGGTTATGGTGGGCAGTAATGGTTTTCATGTAGAAGGACAGAGAAAATATCCGTGTTACATAAATGCATCCAGTTATAAAGCCAATGATAGCAATAAAATCATATGTCAACATATATATTGAATACATTTTGGGTTAAACTTTTAAATCAGCATTATATGAGTAAGAATAAAAGGCACCAGATGTTTTCCTTACTCATCGAATCTTTTGCAAAGAAGCTAGCCATGGCATCTCCTCATAAAAATTGGAAAGGTTTCTTCCTATCAGCTCTGGTCTTCCCAAAGGGGATAAAGAATAGCCTACAACTACTACTGATCCAGTCACCAGAACTGAATAAAAGAGAAGAGAGATTATTAGCTAAATTTGTTTTAGAAGGTTTGAATCAGATATTTAAGGTAAGGAGATGCAGAAACATTCAAGTTCTTAGCCCCTGTGCAAGGCCCACACCTAGCATTGGTGGGTCATTTGCTACCTGGAAAAGAAACTGAAAAGCCATGCCAGACAAGTGCTGGCACAGAGCATCCTCCAAGTATTGAATCCTATTAGGTTTGGTTATGCAGTGTGTGGCTGGCTTGGCTGTCTTCAGTACACTAAATTTCCTGGGATGAACAAATGCTGAGTAGACTGATGTAACAACAACTACTACTCAAGGTTATATTCCAGTTTTAATGTTTGTCTAGACAACATCATTGCTAGTATCTCAACCCATTTTTAATTGGAAAATAGCTTGTGTTTTTGCAAAATAATATTATCTATGCCTGTTTCTTCAGATTTTCTTTTAATTAGCTGTACAGACAAAAACCCATACAGATGCATTGCGATCTTACCATTTCAGTGTATATGTAAGTTTCCAGATTTTGTGGAGTAAATCTGTACATTGGCTATTCCACACTTATACCACTAGGGGTTGGAGCAGAATTTGCACCTAATTAAGACTTGATTTCTAGAGTGTGGATGTGTTGTAACTAGTTCTGCTGACATTAGAGTCAGCCTTACAATTCGTTATTCGCAAAGGCATCCTCAAAAGTCCAATGATTAATGAGAAATCTCAACTTTCATTTAAGTGAAAGCCAATTGGTTTTAAACACACCACTGAAAAGTCCAAGATTCAACTCAACTAATTAAAAAAAAAAAGGTAGAAAGGAAGAAAGAAGTGAAAATCAGCATGTTTTTTTCTTTAAAATCATGGTTTTAAATCCATAACTTGGAGAGGGTTGACAGTGTGCTTTCAGTTCTTGGTTTGGCACCAGTACATCCTTCTTTATGTATCCTTTGTGTATCTCAGTATATCCTTCTTTGCTCAGCATTAAGCATATATTCAGAAATGGTAATAAGCTACAAAAGACTTATGACAGAATTTACAAACACAGCATTATACCTCTGGTTGTCTTCTATCCCAGCACACCTGAAAAGCAGACGGTATTAACAAGAAACTTAAAATTATCTATAATGGAGCAAGAAGGTGAAAGGCCAGTCCCATGATGCATGTAGAGGGTAGGCTTGTAACAAATGGTTTCCTAAAACACATGAATGAATGTGTGGTCTGAAGACAGAGTTAATTTCAGAAAAACTGCCCTCCCCCCTCTCATACTTAAGGAAATCATGTTGGACTAAAAAAAGCAGAAGACTTAATAGTTCGCTGCTCTTCATCGTGGTCCACTCTATGAAGTCTGTGACATACTGCTTCACAGCTGTAGTGAGATCTTGTCATAGACTCATATCTCTTCTTTGTGTAACACAGCAGTTTTGAGCATGCTCAAGCCACAAGAGCTTTTGACCATTAAATTCTCTTTTTGAAAGACCAGAGCGCACAGTGGCTTGAGAGTTCTCCTTAGAATTTTGGTTTTCTTCTTTACAGTGCCATTTTTGGTCAAGGGCTGATCTGCATGTTAATGGTGTTGATTTGCATTCAGGTTTTGTGTCGGTACTTCTGCCTGTAATGAGCCAAAACCACTTTGGGAAAAAATGTGGCTCTAAATCTGTACATTCCAGTTTTTGCTTGTCTCTAGTTTGGTTCTTCTAACCCCTGGAGGGGTTTGTTTGTTTGTTTGTTTGTTTGAAAAAGCAAAACCTATTTATAAACTTACTGTTCCCAGAAACCTCTTAAAAACTCCAAATGGTATGAGTTTATACAATAGTAAATGCCCTACTAATGCAATTAGGAGGTGGGAATCTTCCTTACATTAATCCTGAGTTATGCTAGTTTAAGTCTGCTTGTTCCAGTAGATTTCATACCATGGAAAACTGAAATACACTGAATCAGGCCTAGCAGTTTGGTTCACTTGCATATTTGAAATACTTAGGAGTTATTGTGCAAGTTCCTGCTGTGTTTTTGAAGGAAAATATTTTCCATGTACCATTCAACATGATATCCCTGCCCCAAACAAAAGTTTGTTTCTTCCAATAGATACAACATCTGTTATACCAAGTATCGAGACAAAGATAAAACTAATCTAGACTGGATAAAACTAATGCCATTTCCTTGTTAAAAATATTTTTTTCTTAGTCATGCACATCTTCACACACACAAAATAAATGTCAATAGTTTACTAGAGAAATAAGGTAGAGAACACTGCAATTTTATTTGGTTCATTCAAGTAATTTACCTATAGTTAGGAAAACACAGGAACTTGCTACTGTTCAAGAACTTTCCCTCTAGCAGCTTTCTCATGTATCCACTGAAAGGTTTCCAGGATATTCCTTGCTTGCCTACCATTTGCCAACTGTTCTCACCATTCTTCCCTTCTCTTATTTCTACCCTTTCTCTGCCTTTCTCTTTTCCCCTTTGGGATCATGTTTTTGTGGTTGTATTTTACCCTTTCCATGGCAATCTAACCCTATCCCTCATTAAGCCATATGCAAGTCCAATCCCCCTGCCATCCTGCTTTTGCCTGGCCTGAACTCTTTTTACCTTACCACCAACCCTAAGTTTTCTCCAGGTTTATACTCTAGACCTTAAATATCTGGTCCCTTTACACCTTCATCACCCCATGCCTATTGCTCTTTTGTATTGTTTCTTGAGACCCAGTGTCATTTCTACCATGATCTGGCACTGTTGAACTCATCATGACCTGCTGTCTATGCTAGACACCTAGACTCACCTGGCAGTCTTTCTGCTACTTGTTTCCTCTCTCACGCTCCCTAGACTATAATAAACATCTGCTTCTACTTCATTTCTGCTCTTCCTAATTTTTACCACTCTCCCTCCTATCTGACTCCTTGTCTTCCTTTCTCAACATTTCTGTCATCCACCAACTACCCAGGTTCTTCCTCTTTCATTTGCATTTGCCTGGAAATAAGAACTGTTATTTACTTCATTTACATTTTGCATTAGGTAGGTAGCCCTAGGGAGTTCTCTATAAACAAACAGAAGAAACTGGGTTAGTTTGAGTTAAACAGCTAGGGTACTGGGAGGTATTCCATGATCATAGTATGCAGCTCTCCTTGGTTTAATTTAACATGAGAAAGGGCTACCTGCTGTGTTGATACAACCTCAGGGGCACTCCAAAAATGAAAAAGATCTATTCTCTGATGTAATCTAACCTCAGAATCTTTCATTTTGTATTGCCAGAATAGTTCTAATGAATGTATGAATGCAACTTCAGCTGCCCCAGATTTAGATAGATAATGGCTTTAGTGTTACAGAGCCTCAGGCATACTTCTACAACATTTGGCAACCAGCAGGAGAGACAGAGGAACAAAAACTGAGTATCTTCTGAGACATTTATGTCTTTTCTCTGTGCTCTGCTCTAATATTAACAAATGCCCTCTATACATACTTCTGGTTGCCCAAAATGCAACCACATCCCTTGCTTTACTTCAACTGTTTCTATTTTTAACTCAACATAGGTTTAGAGGTGGAACTGAAAGCACTGCAGTGTCCCCCACCTGTTTTAGGAGAGGCTGGAGGGTTACAAGCTCCTTCACCATTAGATAATGTAAAGTGTGATGGTGTCCTTCCTCTTTCATTTGAGTTGGGGCTGGATGCACCTCTGTTACACAAATTCTCAAAATAATAGCCTTTATTGATTTGAAAACCAAATATATAACCCTTGCTTTGGAGATTGTATTCACTAAAATATTAAAAATTAAATTACTGAGAGGTAGTCAATGTAAGAAAATCAAAATCCGGTACATCGGAAGTTATGGACTACAAAAGACGTAAAAATCCACCTCTGACATCATGTTCATGTCAGTGGTACTAGAACAACCAAAGCCTACTGAGATAGATCCAGATCAACCTCCTAGGAGGGGTTTTACTCAATTAGGGTTCACCATAAATCCTCAGATTAGCATGAGAGTGATATTAAAACCACCTGAAAAGGATCAGTAGAGAAAAACTTTTAACAGATGAGATTGGATTCAGCTCCTGTAAATCTAGACATAAAAAATTAGGCAGCTAGGTTCCCTAGTCGGGCAGTGATATACTTCAAATGATTCTTCCCCTTATAGAATATAGTGAGGGTCTTTGTCTTATCTTGGGTTGTGGTAAGAGGCTACTTTCTCTTTTGTGACTTACACTACAGACTTCCTGACTGAGGAAATAGTAATATGAATTGTTACAGAATTGCAGTTTTCTATCCTTTCTTATTTCAGCTGTTCTTGTTTTATGCCTTATGGCAACGATTTTTTTAATTACAGCTACAGATTACCACTGGCCTTTGACTCACTCAGGGCCTGAAATATGCAATCCTCTTTTAATGAGCAGCTACTAAGTGTTACATTTTTTCCTCCTGAGCTAGTGGCTCTCATTCTACCCAAGACAAATCCCTTTCCAAGGGCAATATTATTTATTAGCTTATGAGCTAATAAATAAGCTCTGCAAGTAATCACAGATTACTCTACCAGTCACCAGTGAATTTGTTTTTGTATTGGAAGAGGAAATGCTGAGGAAGCTGGAGGAAAACAACCTGGACTTTCATGTTTCGGTGCTTGGTAACAGAAGTCTAGAACACATATTCAAAGCATGTCACACAGGGAAATATTGTGATCAATGACGAATCTTTAGTAAAAACAGTTTCCCAGCATCACTGAGCCAACAATACAAAAAAAAAAAAAACCTGAAATAATCTGTTATTTCAAGTCATGAAAGTATTTATTCACAGTTTATTATTTTTTAAATTAGAAGCCTAACTGGGGGTAAGAGTCTTTTGATTCACTATTTTATTAACAATTTTGAAAGGACACTTTTGGATAAAAATGGGGCTAGAAAACAGTGTGAGCTTTGACAAAACAAAGTAAAAAGGAACTGATTTAATTACACATCATCTCCTTGCTTTTCATATATAGACATCCCAAGCCTTCTGTCCTACCTCCTTGCCTTACCCAGTTTCTTTCCCCCCATTACTACATCCCCACATCTCAGTGGTTTCAGCTGAAGTTTCAGGTGCTTTTGAAATGTCCGGCTGCCCTCTCGCTGCTGGTTTTGCTGATGCTGAGGAGCACAGACATGTGAAGTGTTGCCCCCTCAGCTATGAATAGTTAGCTGTGTCATAGTCTAGGACTCCAGACAAGACTGCCACCTGTGAGGATTGAGTGACTTGGGACAGAGAGTCCTTGGCAAGAGCTAGACCTTAATGAACTTAAAATGCATTGAAGTGTTTGACAAAGACAAAGCCAGGCCACAGAATAAGTAGTTGCCAAAAGTTTCCAATGCGGAATATTTACAGACAATTATTTACATTATCTGAGTGGTTTCAATTACAGGACAGTTTAGACCAGTTGCTTAAGTTTTCCCAAGGGCTAATTAGTCCCCCTGTGAATTTGCATATTTTCCATTGCTGTATTGAAGCAAATCAGCTGTACTTATCAGAAGATTGACCTGTCAACCTCTGTTCTTGGCAGGTTACAGTTTCAGTTTCGTCATGACAGTATCTAATGTTTTAGCAAATGTTCCACTGCAGTGCTACAGCAAGCAAACTTGGGGGATATCACAGAGATCCTCAACAGAAATGTAAGACATTTCAAGCACAGACAGAAGAATGGGGCCATTTTTTACAGCCACTAGTCAGTGACTGTAGTACACTTACAGATATTTTACAGCTATAGTGGCTTTCAATATCTTAGGAATAGAATAGAATAGAATAGAATAGAATAGAATAGAAAATATAATGTCCCTTGAACTTCATACATCCACGTTATATACAGACTGCTACGTGTTATACAGATTGTACTATTAGTTATGCTCAGATTTACTAAACTGAATGGAAGTAAATTCATTCCCAAACAATTCCTCAGAAGATTTTACAAAGAAATATGACATGATACATATATGATAGCTTGCTTTATGTTATTTTATTATCTGTGTTCTTCCACTTTGACATGTGATGCATGGAGAAATCCACAGTAGAAATTATCAGTCATTTTTGATTAACAATCAAAACCATCATATAAGTAGAAAAATACCAATGATATAAGAAATTATGTATTACCTATTCTTACATATTTCACAGTACAAACGAAACCATTCTTTTCAAATGAATTTGGAAATGGCAGCTTTAAGATTCTCGTATTGCTTCACCTTATTCACTTCTGAGTGACATTTAACAAGTGACAGACACATCTACGGATATCCCTGCCTTATGAAGCAGGCTAGAATCTGATACGAAGTATGTATAAGCATAAAATGTCTTCAATAAAAACTGCATGGCATGCTTAGGCAGATTAATTTACATTGCTTTATATGCAAAAAAAGTGTCACATCCTCCTTTTCTTGGTATCTGTGCCTTTGCTTTACCATGCAATTAAGCTAAACTTTTAGGTCAGTTAGTTTTTCCCTTGATCACTTTTTAAGCTTCTGTTATCTAGAAGGTAAAAATGTCATGATTAGAATAGTCTCTTAGGTCTGAAAATTAAGGAAGAATGTTGATTCTCAAACAGAGAAAAATAACATGTGACCAGATTCTCTTTTGCTGACAACCTGCACCTTGGGGAGTTGATGGCTGCTGACACCCTGGAGCACTTGCCAGCAGGCCGTTTATCGTATACGAGAGCTGAAACTGAGGAGGGTCTCATGTTGCACACACCATGTCTGTGATAAAGATATCCTCTTTGTAGGAGTCAGTAGTAGTGAACTACTGCCCTTCAAATGTTTCACATGTTTACTCTCTCTCCTAACATGCAGTTTGCACCACTGAATAGAATATAGAGCTGGTCTGGAGCAAGGGACACTTCTACATAACAGTTCTGCAGGATCCAGCTATCTTGCAGGAATTCCTTGCTGAGCCAGGTTTTGGTTCTTTCAGATCATCTGAGCATTGCAAAGACCCTGGCTCTTTGCCTGCTTTCCACATTGCCTCTCAGAGTACTGCAAAGCACACAACAGAGTGTCTCACTCTGTCTTTTGCCCTGCTACCCATTTAAAGTCCACAGCAATTGATCTAAAACTGGAGAGATGCAAACCCTAATGAAGTACAGCAAGAAAGTCAAAAGGAGCTTGCCCGTTTTTCTCATTCGGGATAGAAGTATCTGGATACTCACAGCTGGCTGGACAACCACAGGCAATCAACAAAGTTCAGTAAGTTGTGAATAAGCAGAGCTGCATACATGTAAATTCATTTATGCATATAGTAATCCCTTACTTTCCAAAATTCTATCCATACTTAAGTCAAATCCAAGCAATAGCTTATCACAGGAAGAAAGAGCCTGCAGCTCTGCGGGGCTAACATGGAAATTAATGACCTTGAAAGTTTGTTTTCTGGAGGGAGGAGACAAATCAGTGGTAGAACTTCATCTGAATCACACTAAAGTGACACTATCGGGGAAGAACCTTCATTATGCAATAACCTGACACCAGTGGCTAGATATTTAAAAGGATACTGTAATTGTTAAACTCCATTTCTTTAATTTTTTTATTAGGTACCGAGTTTCAAAAAGGAAGAACAATTGTTTACTCTAGGTGTCCTTTTATGGATCAACACAAGTCAATGAAAATGCTGCAATTCTTAAAATAATAAATTAGTAATAGGGAGCTACTCGCTAAAATGCTTTTCATGTCATACCTTCTTTTCTTATTATTTGACAGAAACATTTCATAGCTTATGGCAAAAAATGATTTCTCTTCAAAATAAAGCAAGTTGATGCCTGCTTTATTTCAATGTGCTTAGCTAAATACAAGCTTTCACTGAATTTGTCAAGAATTACTCAGAGCACCTCAGAATTTCAGCCTCCTGCTACAGGCAGCAGAGTGACCACAATTTTATTGACTATTTCGCCTTTGGCAGAAAGACAGGCTGGTTTCTGGTACAGGTCATGAAGACTTTGTAGGGCTGGATAGTAGCTGCCTACTGCAGCTGTAGTAGCTACTAAGAGAGACAACTATTCTGGAGAGGTACCCTGCTCTAGAAGCATCCTTAGAGGGAGTCATGGCCCAGCAGTTGCCGTCCCTTGTCTCAGATTAGTCACTGGTAGTAGCGTGATAAGGAAGCTCAAGTCACCAGGCCTCTTCTCCTCTACATTTCTTTGTATGTGGGTTGTAAGTTCATTATCTTTTTGTTCTACTCATGCAGCAGCAAACATAGAGGATGTACAGTGTTGTAAATGTGCAGTAGATACAAAACCAACAAACTAAATAACGGTCATTGCATCAAAATAAATTTTAGATAGGTATGGTAATTGCAGAGAAAAAAAGCTAGTGATGGTTCACATTAACCTGAGAAATGATTCAATGCTTATAATAAATGTTGTATTTTTTTTTTCCAAAAGCCATCTAGCTCTACAATAGAATTGTTTCTAGTGGCAGTCAAATTGCATGTGGTTGCAGCTCATTGCTCTCTGGTGAATAAACGTGATGGACGTGTCTCCGTATACACAGTATAGAAGTCTCCTGGCATTTAACTCTACCACAAACTAGCTCTTCAACAGAGTGCACACTACTGGTTAGGAATATGGGCATAAGAATCACATTTAACACAGGCAAGTTGAAAGCCTTAGCAAAGATTTCTTTATGTTGACAAAGTCAAATATGCCTATTACTGGGGCAGGGAAAGTCTCCATGTAGTTTTTTTTTGATTAATCCATGCTGGGAAACAATTTACCTCATAATAAAAGTCCAGAGCTAAAGAACAGTATATTTGTGAATACATTTCCAATGAACATGATGTAAAGAATTATTCTTCCTGTGTAACGTAACTGAATTAGAGGAGGGATATTTTGTCCCTATATTTAAATGATGAATAAACCCAGAACAATAATGAAACTGTACATAACCCAAGAACTGCAAAAGACACATTCAGTAAAAATTCTAGTGGCTTGGAAAAAAAAATAGAAGTATAGTCTCCTGAAAGAGTTTGTTTTGCTGAAGTTGGCATGGGAGCAGTGGGTAAGACCTCAAACATAGACATCAACTGAGGGTTACATAAAGTCAACCCTCTTCGTTATTTCTGCTTTAAGCTGTCAGTGTGATGTGATTCCTTTGAATGGAAAACAACACAATGGTTTCATGATGAAAGTAATTGTGCTGATTAGGAAAGTGGTTTTCGTCATGGAAGCAAATATGTGGCCACACTTCAAGCAGGTATGGAAACAATACCCTTAACTCTTGCTTGCTATATACGGTGGGGACCCAGCTGTTTGAAAACTATGGGTTTGGACAGTCATGAAAAGCTGTCTGTTTTCCTCTACATTTTACCTTTCAGATGACTGGCCTTATAACTGAATTCTATTAATTTCTGCCTTCTCACCAACATATAGAAGCAAATCATCCTTTCTTCCTAGTAGCTAAACCAGATTGTATTGAATTATTCAAATCTAGCCAAGGGATAGACATAAATGGAGTGTCAGTACAAGCTTATAAGTACAGAGGTCCATCTCAGTTCTATTGTCAATGGCATGCTTTCCATCACTGGTAAATCACAATAACCAATGGAGTGATACTCACATGCTGTGCTGGTGGAAGGAAAGAATTTCGTTTGGTATCTTGTACCAAAAGCAGTTGAGGAGGCTGCAAAGGACATGGATAATATTGATACTGTATGCGATGCTGTATTGCAGCAGGAGCCGTGGTGACCCTTGATGAGTGGATGGTCATAGTGGCTGTCATCTTCACTCTCTTATTAAATCTGCTCTGTTGCTCTAGGTTGGGTTTCAACCAAAATCAGCACAGTGCTTCCTTCTCAGTTTTGTTCTGTCTTCTTCTGTAATAAGTATAAGCCTTTTTCTTGTCTCCCATTATTTACAAAATTTAAATATCTTTGCAGCCAATGTGCACCTCAGCCAATATAGCTTCAAATTATGCAGTGATTTCAAAAAATGTTGATAGTGATTAGGCAAGGTGCCCACAGTTATACAGAGCACTCATGTAAGCTTGTATTTCCCTGATAAGTCAAGATTGAAAAATCCCTAGTGGCCCATGCTGCTCACAGCAGACTATTTTCTCATGCTTTGTGGGGTTTTTTTTTGTTTGTTTTGTTGTAATGAGTAGTTGACTGGCCTCGTTTTCTGCTAAGCTGAAACACTGTAATCACTGGAAAATGAAATATTTAAGTTTTCCTCCTAAATACTCTACTTAGTAAAATCAGATCTGTTTCAAAACCAGAAATTGAAATTCTTGAAAAATATAACGATGAACATATATAGATTTTTTTAAGAAAACCCACAACTCTTCAGCTTCAGCTGATTTGTTCAAATGAAAACTGTTTGTTTGCTAGAAACTATTTACTGACTTAGATCCAACGTCACAAATAGTTTTCATTCTCCCTGAGTGCTCTTTCTGACAAAGCAATTCCTTGCAGCTGTGGTTACTCCACTCTTCAATGTCTGCACTCTCAAAAGCAAAGTACATAAGGCTATAACATAAGTGGTAGTTACGCACAAAGAAGGAACAAAGGTGTGTAAAGTTGTGGTGGAGGTAGGTAATGTTTAAATTGTTTTATTTTAAATTCATTCACATTTGAAAACTTAGGAAGGGTAATTCTTATGTGCCTTCGTGTGTGGGGCAATGAATGTTTTATTTGAGAATTAAGACAGGCCTTTTCTCCCTGCTTTTGCCATATTGGTATCCTGCTCTGAAGTGGTTGACAATGAGAAGTTCCCACATGCTTCATTTTTGACAGCAACCACAGAGACTTTAACTTCTCTCTCTGAGTCTCTTGTTGCAGCCAAGGTAGCTTGGCGTTGCCAGCAGAGCATGAGCATATTCTCAGTGGTTCCCTAGCCCCATGCAGCCAACACAGCAGGACACAGGGAAGGTTTGATATTGCAAGTCCTGGGGGAGAATCCTGCTCCATCCAGGCACCCTCCACTACTTCCCCAGCATATCCTGTGCTGCCTTTGTACATGGTATTGCACCAGAGGACAAAAGGCACTTCCGTGCTGAAACTCTGAATCTCTCAACTTGAATAGAGGAAAGTCCTCAGAAAGAAAGCAAGAGAGACACTGTATATCTATCTTTCAAGGGGAGGAATTACAGCAGCATGAATTTTACCTCTCTCTGTCACGCCTGCACATGCATTCAACATTTCCGAGGACCTCCTGGACCCAAGGATCAGCTGAAGTATTCAAATCTTCTCCATGTGACCATTGTTTTGCAAACCTTCCTTCAATTCAATTATAAATCACAGTGCAGGACCAGGAAACAAAAAAACAAACTCCAACCTATTTAGCAAGGAGCCAAGTCTGGTCCTTACATAACCAACATGATGTTCTGTTGGAAAAAACTTGAAAGCAAAGGTTGGAAAAATCAAAGACCACGGAACAGCAGGGTATGTTTTCGTTTGTCCTGTTCACTGTACTCCATAACTTTCTGACCAAATATTGCTAGAACTGGCTCTTATTGGCTTCAACAAGTAATTAACTGACAAGAAGTATATGCACTTATGAGATTATTTTCTAATCCTTCAAAAAAGTAGCGCTATAACCTTTCTTCCAGACAAAGGGTGAGAGAGATTTAGAGAAAGAAAGTGCAGTGCACTCATTAACTAACAGGATTAGAAATCCAAAGGTACAGACTAGTTTGAACAGCATATTTTCCACAGTATTTTATTTGATAAGCCATGTCAACTCAAAAACATTCTAAATCATAGCCAAGCACTAGACGAAGAAAAAAAGTTGCATTTCCAAAGAAGCATAGGAGAAAAAGTTTTGATAAACATCAGTAAAGAGTGTTTGGCAACCAAGGGTAAAACATTTTGAAAATTTTCTTGTAGAAAATTATTCTGTTAGAAAGCAGTGATTTAGTAATCAAAACGCTTCATAGGAATGTAAATAACTATTGGACCCTTCCTCTAGAATTTCTTAAACATACATGCAAAGGGTCTGATGGACTTGTATAGAAACAGTGTGTCAAAATGAAACATTCTGACATAGCAATTTTATAAGGCCCTCTTGGTATTCTGCAGGCCATTTTGAAATGTCATTTTGCCCAACTGGGGCTAAAAATATTTAAATGTTCACATTTTTCATAGAATGTATGTAATCATTTGCAAATCCCTCTAATCAAGAGATAGATGCGTATACATATTAGTAATCCCTGCCACCCAAACTACTCATTAGAAAATCCTGAAAAAAAATGTTCCCAGAGATGGAGAGGCAATGAAGAGAGGTTTAAATTTTCAAAATTAACCAGGGTCAAGTAGGGAGATATGTTTTCTCTCAGTTGTAAAAAGAACACCCAGGATTATATGGTTAAGTAACGAACTAGAAACAGTATGAAATGAAAATACCATGAATTTTGTATCACCATCACAACAAAACACCAGACTGCTCAGTCAGCCTGTAAGGTAAGCTGTATAATATTATTACTGTGGTTCCACAACAATTAAGGGCAGTTATTGAAACTAGTCTGTACTCAGACTATAGTGTGCCTACCACTAATTTCACATATCTTCCTTTGTTTGTACTGTTCCAGGTCATAAGAATGGCTGGATCAAATGACAATGAGACGGTAGTGTCCAAATTTCTATGTAGTATGTATACATATCAGAAATTTGATCTTGAAGGTATGAAGGGGTCTTGTGAAGTTCCGTGCCAAATTCAGGTAAATGCAACTGGATATGCAAGTATATATACATATATTTATTTCCTATAGGAAGTATTCTACCATTTAATTGAACACAGATAATGAACACTGCTGCAGCATCATGCTTGCTTTCACTTCTTAGCCAATCCCTCAGAGAATCTCTCCTGCTTCATTTAGGACTAAAACCTGAGAGAATTCCCCAAATAAAACACAGGGCTGTGCTGACAGCAGAGCCAGTGATGCAGTCATAAGACTTCGGAACATGCTTTACATTAAAATTATTCAGCCTACAAAACAACTGAAAAGCAGTTCTGGCAGGACAGAGTTCAGGCATGCTGGTTATCCAGGCTCCTAAGTGGACTAGCCATCATCTATAGCCTGTCTCTGTTCAGCAGTATAGACACAACTTACTATATCAGAGTGAATTAAGAATATCAGGAATAGCAAAATAGCATGAAAAAATGCAATTGTGAAGTCATGCTTGACGGGTCACAGTTCTGTTCAAATGTCATTTATCTCAGTTGCCTACACCCTTTGCAAATAAGCTATTTTTTTTAAGCAATGGTTAATCCATTTCCAGTATATCTAGGGTGGATATTTGCTTACATAGGTAAATGTAACACCACTGTGTGCAGAAGAGCCTTTTCAGGGCGTTACAGATTGTGTCTGTATTAGCATGTAACTCTGTGCAAGGGATCAGTAAATTAAAGCTTCCTCTTTTGTTCCTAATCCACCATGATGCAAACCTAACCAAGCACCAAAGCGTAGTCTGGGAAAAACCAGGATTATTTGTGCAGAAACACACTGCTAATCTAAACCAAAACATCATGCCTACCTTTCCAGAGGGCATCAGAAACTTAGCTCTCAAGGGCTTTTACAGATACAGATAAGTCACTCTTGCCACTGACAAGCCTAAATGTAGACACCGTGTTTTCCCACATGACAGGTAACTTTGGTTCTCTGTCAGAGCATCCAGTCTGTCCGACTTGGGCCTACATTTCTTTTTGAAACAAGCCATGCAAACAGTTTTGTGGCAGGTGAGTGAGTGTATTTAAAGGCATCTTTCTAGTCACCTGACAAAATTTATCCCTAGGCTTATGAATCAAAACATTCTCTGGTCTAGAACTCACTGAAAGCAGCAGCATGGCACCAGGGCACAATGTAACTCTTTGTATTACAGAAGTCATAATCAAACTATTGTTTTTCATGCTTTAATGGAGTTCCTAGAAAAGGAGATTTGAAAAAGCAGGTTAAGGCTAGGTTTATAAAACTTAACTATGCACCTAATCTGTCTGGGAAAATCCTTAATTCACCTTGCACATTTTTGAAACTACTTTTGACCTTAATGTCAGAGCAGCATGCTGGATCTGGAATTTTGTAATTAATGGCTTCACTTACAAAAAAACCCACAGAGAAGTTTATATTTAAAGCTCTCCGTTCGTATGCTAAATATATATACAAAAGTATAGTGTGTATTATGTGTATGTATACATGTATACATACCTACCTGGCACTGTATGTATATAGTAATAAACCAACATTGGTTATTAATAACATTGCCACTTTTACTTACAAAATACCATTGTAAAAATTTCAGAGTCATGTTTCAAGTGCCCTATCTGACCTTTTTACCAAAACTACGAAGATAAATGACCATTGACCACTTCTACAACACTAGGAAACAGGATTCTCTTTTCATCTGATGTTAAACTTGTCAAAGCTCCTTTAAAGAACCAGTGAGACTGTAGCAATGCTCACCAGCTGAGGTGCTACCTTCTGCTAGCTGTTAGCAACTCCCTGATTACATTATTTCTAAGTCTGCGGTATCATTCTTGGTGTCTGTCAGGGCTGGAGGAGCCTTCAAAGATTAAACCAATTCTGACCATCAAGACAATTCATACAGCAAATAAAGGCTACCTGCAGTAGCAGCTACAGGTTATATCTATACAGGATGGTGCTATATTGACATGTCTGTTAGGTGCCACACTACCAAGTTCCCGAGTGCCTGCTTTGCAGTGCAGAGTTAAACATCAGAGACTTAGACTTGTTGGACAGTACTGGGGGGCAAATAGTTGCTTCAAAATAGCATTTTAGTTGTCTTAGAAAGGTGTGAAGATAGACTCTGGGAAACACTGGACAGGACGAATCATCAACAGAGGATGTAGTGGAAGAACACAGAGTTAGATTTAGCTGAGCAGAGACTGCTGTGTAGACGTGGATTATCACCACATGAACTGGTGATAACTACCAAATCATTGCAAATTTTTTTGATATATAAACCTCTGTATTTCTGTCAGGCCTGATATTCCACTGTCTTTTTTCAAAACCCACAGGAACAGAACTATCTGTGACGATCCATTCATCTTCCAAGCATAATGTGAGTTGTCCCAAAGGTCCAAAAGCTATCATGAGGAGGGAGACAGACCATACAATCTCATGAACTTATTTCCTTAGAAAACCAGACTAATGAACATGTCAGGGAGCTAAAGTACTTTCAGTCTTTGACAGGAGACGAACAGGAGTTCTCAGCTTTACTTAAATATTTACCTTCAGTACTTCCTTTACTAATATATACTTGAATACTGTATAAGTCTTTTCTTCAATTATGTTCTTAGAATTTCTTGGCTTTTATTACCCATCACAATAAAAAGCAAGTTCATGACACAAAGGCATCTGCCTGGCCCACTGGAGAATAGCAGACAAGCTCCTGCCTCATGCAAATGGTCATGACCTTTTGCAAATTATTTTATCTCCCCTAACCACTGAGCCGAGAGGGCTAGAGCCAAAAGGATGATAGAATGGATCTGGGAAATGGCTGTAGAAAGTGCAGAGGGTGCACAACCCCTTCCTCTTCTGTACCCTCAATGGGAAGAAAGCCAGTTTAGTGTGGGCTTTTCTTCTTCCTCACAGGCTATAGAGTAAAGAGTGATTTGGTATCTTCTATTTTTACACCTGCTGAAGCAGAATGCCACATGTCAAAGGCATCCTCTTCCCTCACTCTCACCCCTAGGTTTTGGCTCTTTCCAGACTTCTCAGGTTTGATAGTACATTAAGGACTGTTTCAGAACACTGCTGCCATGTATTACTATGTTTTAGCAGACTTAACATAGGAAAAAATAATCCTTCAAAGTGAGAAGTCAAATTTAGAGGCAGTCTAAGCTGTAAAAGAAGGCACTGATGTTCTGTCTGCTTTTTAGTAGTTTTTGGCTATTACTGCAGTCTAATTCACTGTGTAAGAGGAAAGACTGCTTCAATAAGTTATGTTTCATACAGCTCACTATTGTAGAAATGGTCCCCATGCAAATCCTGTTCTCAGCACATACAGATGAGTTGCAACTGAAATCAGTCATTTTGAAAAATTACTAGAATTTTCAGTGCAGTCATTTTTCAGCCATCCCGTTAACAGAATGAATAAAAGTAACAGGCTTTCAGAAAACTGACTCATCTTTAGCTTGTATTTTTTCCTGGTCATTTTATGAAATGCCTAAATGTTTCAAGCACTTCATAAAAAGTCTGGCTTGCCATTCCCATTGTCCTGTGAAACCTGATGCTATTATGCTTTCATTGAGAAAAGTGACTCTCTTGGGCTGAAAAAGTCCCAGACTTGGTGTGACACATGTTCCAGCCCCTCCGGATGAGGCAGAGCTGTCCCTGTGCAAGACTCTTCTATTGCATTTCCCCAGTGGAAAAAAAAGTGTTGTGTAAAATGTCACTATACGCTTGGCACACAGGAGGAGAAAACAAACAGATACAAATATTCAGAAAGGAAATCAGTGTGCAACAATGTCATAGTAGTCTTAACAGCAAAAATAAGCACTGATTCCTTTTCACTTACCTGTCAACATATCCATTCACAACTCTAATGCTGGGCTTGGGAAGCATTTTTACCCTTTCCAGTGTCTGTGCCTTTTGCATGTGCTTTCTCCCACATACACTGGCACATTGCTCCTTCTCCCACAGACTGGAGAGAGTTAGTGGAGAGGGTTTTAAAACTCACCTCAGATCTTCTCCTCAGGGGAATCCAAATTCGAGTGCAGTTCAACTGCATCTACAAATTCAGATTTGCCAGTAATACGCACCAAGTCCTGAGAGCTAGCTGTATGTAGTGAGCTGAGTTGCTCTCTGAATTTGAAAGGCATCTGCTAGATAAGTGTTTGTATGTGTAACAGTGGAGGTTCCTGCTCCAAGTACCAGCAGTTCCCTGGAATGTTTCATATAGCTCTGAAGATGTCAGCAGAGCAGTATGTTCTCTGTTTACCTTTCTTCCCCTTTTCACCTTGACCATTTCCATTTTTACCATTTGTGATCAAATACTTAGTTTGACCCAGTTGCAGTGGTTTCTTTAGCTGCAGTTTGTTTTCTTAATTGAAAGAGCTCTATTTAATCTCAAGGCCCAGCCAAGAAAAAAGCACTAAAAATCTCTTCAGAGATGAAGATGCATGTGATTTTATTTATAGTCTAATACAACTTCACTTTTCTTATATTATTCAGTGTACCAAGTATATTAACTCTTATTTGTATTTATAACAATACTCTATCTGAACAGTACAGCACCCAGGAGAAAACTTTATGCCTATTAACTGGTTCTAAAAGTAAGAAAAAGTCACATCTTGACAAGAAGAAGAAGGAACAGATTACATTTCTAATCTCAAAATTAAGAAACCTTGCAGGCATCTTGCCCTGCCTAAGTTAGAGTAACCTGCACCAGGGAACTGCAAGGGGAGGCTCTGCTCATAGTAGTATCAACATAGTAGTTGTGTATCAACCAGGCTTTCTGGATCAAGTTGGAGACTTTGTTCAGCAATTGTTTGAGCTTTAACAATTGACAGAAGAAGAAAACAGGGGAGGTCTGACTCATGGAGTGGAGACCCATGTCACTGTATGCAGGCAGGAAATATCTCAGTGGCTTCTGTTCCTTGGCTTTCTGATCTTTCTTTCGCTGTTTCTTCTCCCATTGTCCATCTCTGGATATTGCCTGCCTTGAGGGCATGAAAATGTTAGTTATTCCAAGCACAGAATTTCTTCCTCCAAAATGGAGTTCATAAAGTCTTTTGCTTTTCAGTTTACATGTTCTTAAAAAGCATATTTCTCAAGAGAGAAAATAAGGTCTTATAATACTACAAAGCTGGATTAAGAAAGATAGCAACTATTTCAAAACAAACAGGAAATTATAATGGCTGTATATGCTGGATGGAAAAATTTCTTCCATATTAAACTCCACAGGACTGAATCAGCTGAGTCAACTCAAGTAGCTCTCCTCAGAAAAGATAAGTGGCCACTTATTTCCCGTTGCAACCCAAAGTGTTTCTCAAATGTACATGAAAGTTATAAATAAAGACAAAGGGCAATGAAGAATTTTCTTTACATTTTCTTCATACAGGACAAAGTTTCAATTGTTAGCATTGTGGAACAAACTGAGAATGAGTGTCCTGTGCAACATAAAAATGCTTTTCAAGGAAAATCAAAGCTTTTGTGGAAATTCCTGCATGTTTACAGAAGTCACATCCAGTCAATCTGTCAAAGAGTTGATGTATTGCAGGCTTTGCTTTTGGTCTTCCTGGAGAATGTTCCCACATTAGAGACCTTGCAATTGTTTCTGCTATTTCTAGATTTCTTTTATCCCCTTTGCCAAAGGCCCCTTTCCAATCACATTCCTTAAAGAGGAATAATAACCTTTGCTCTTACTTGGCAAGGTGATGATCTCCTGTCCTTTCAAAAATTGTCTCCTGTACACTTGTTCCTAATAATGTCACCGGAGGTCATTTCTCATCATGGAGATTTGGGAGTACATGCAGCATAATATTTTGCCTTGGTATTAGTCTTACTGTGTTACATAGGTAGGTGATGCTCAAAATAAGTGAAATAATCTGTCTCTGGCAGACCAGTAACAGGAGCACAAAGCCAGATAGCATAATTTCAACTCTTTCTGTGGGTATGGCCACAAAGCACTCCTTATAATGATCTAAGGATTTTTCTAAGGAAGAACAATGTGCCATCTATTTAATGATATCAAAATGTTGTTGTCCTTGTCTCCCACTGCTACACTGTTTAAAATGAAATATAACTCCTTTGCAGACACTGGGTAGGGTGTAGAAAGTCATGATATACCTTCAAGGTTAATTTGTCAAGGGACTAAAGCAGAAAGCTCAATGGAGGAGACTAAAGCAAGCTGTTTGATAAAAGCCTCTGTAGATTAGATCACTGCTCTGCTTCCACTTGTGACACTAATGGAAATTAATTGATCTGCCTACAAGGACGTGTGTCTGGTACTAATACAAGCACTGGTACATTTCTTCGCTCTTCACTTTTAGTGGGAAAAGATAAGAGGTCAAAGGAGTTCACACTAACTTTTTATGTTCTTCCCTCCACCCCCACAAGTTTGCTTCTCCTAAGGAAGATAACAAGCAGTTTTGACAAGCCCTAAAGCTTCACAATCACTCAGATTCCCCAACGTCTTAATAGCTTTCTGTGGTATGTATCAGTGAGAGTGTGATAAAGCTAAAATTGAATCCAAAATCCCGTGAGTATCAACAGATATGGGAATCTGATTGGAATGCAGGATGCCACTGTATTCTTTCCACTGGGCTCTGGCAGTACCGTAAGCCAAACACCCTGAGTTTTGGAGAGTTCATAATCAGTCAAGATTTGCATCAAAAAATGTGCAGCTCAGTTCCACTTTTGGTCTAAAATATACCAGGCTATGTGCCAGAGGACACATACCTAATTACCAGGCTGTGCTGATTATTCCTTTTTCTGTACTTCTTTCAGTAAATTTAGAATAAATTATATCTTTGGAAAATTACACAAAGACATGATTATACATTTAATTAGATGTTTACCTCTTGTTTTCTGCATGTAATAGTAACGAGTGCAGATTACAGGAACTCAGAATAATTTTTCACTATGGTCACATTTTCACAGGGTTAGATTCAATAAAAAAACCAAACAAAAACAGTAAGGCTTTTGGTTAGGGGAATATTTATGGCATATTAAGCTTTTTATCTTTCTTTAATATGAAAATTAATAGTATCAGGGGATAGTGTCTCAGCTATTTGAAATCCATTGGAAAATGCATATTAAAGGAGAAAATACATAATTTATTAAATGTATTGCTTAAGGTAAGAAACTTGAAATTGAATTTTGTGAGTCTTGGTATTTTGGGTTATACTTGGCAGAGGCTACTCTGTCTGCTGAATTATTCAGCACTATGGCTGCCAGTGGGAATAACAAGGAAACAGACATAGATTTTAAAATGTGATTGGGAAAAAATAGTTTAATATTTAAATAGCTAAGCTAAAAAAAATAATCCTTATTCCCTTCTTATTGAACAGCTGTTGATCGATGACTGCAATTCTGCCTGTGAAAGGAGTACCCATGTGTAGTCATTTAGTGGCACTAATGTAACGGGATGTTACAAGAGACTGTCCTGCCCATTACACTGTTAAAAATGTGAAATGTAATTAGAAATTGCTTCCCATTGCAACCATTTTTCCCCAAATAACCAAAAATGTACATATATATTACAAGACAAGGACGGGCGTTTTTCAAAATGCTAGTATGTCTTACACCTGTTTGAGGAAATCACCTTAAAAGGAAAACCCACCAGGATTGTTTTTTAACCACAAACTCAGTTCCCTGTGTAAGGAAAGCACTTTGATTTCCTTCAGAAACAGAAAAAGAAATATGCAAATAGTAGTACTTTTTACTTGGTTTAAAATGTTGCCAGAGGAAATCTTTGCTTTAGTGGAAACAAAATCTGACTTTTTGTTATCTAAGGATCAGATTATCTACTGCCTTAAAGATATCTTATGTATATGTAGAAAAACACTTTCTTGGCGATAAATGAAAAAGAATGATAAATGAAAGAATCATTTCAGGAAATTAAACTGGTCATTTTTTTCATCATTAATATTGACTATCTCCCCTAGATAACAGCAGGCTCTTTTTCTCCTCATCACAAGGTTGGGAAACACCTTAAAAGACACGAAGGGACAAAGTAACTAAGACCATATTCCATCTCAACTGCATTGAGTCACACTGTTTAGTTGGGAACAGGAATTGCTAGCAAGGGTCAAAACCCCCCAATCTGAGTCTGAAAGTTTTTCAATCCCATCCAACCTATTTTTTCCCACACCCTGCAATGTCCTGCATTATGACTAACATTTCAAATAATTTTAATGAACAGGTATGAGGACAGAGTCTTTGTGCATAGTTTCAGTCTCATAACTCCACTCAGCAAAACATAACCCTGGAAAGTGAGGAAGTGAAGGTAGAAAAAAGACGTCTTGGGAGAACACCAGGTAATAAAATGAATAAAAGACCTATAGCAAATTTCCTAGGTCCTTCAAAGTGTGAGCATGGTCCTCCACCCTCAGAGTTCTCCATGCAGAATTACAGGCAGAATCACAGAATCACAGAACAACCAGGTTGGAAGGGACCCATCAGATCTTCTTGTCCAACCATTCCTATCAAACACTAAACCATGTCCCTCAAGACCTCATCCACCCGTGCCTTAAACACCTCCAGGGAAGGTGAATCAACCACCTCCCTGGGCAGCCTATTCCAATGCCCAATGACCCTCTGTGTGAAAAACTTCCTCCTAATCTCCAGCCTAAATCTCCCCTGGCTGAACTTGAGGCCATTCCCTCTTGTCCTGTCCCCTGTCACTTGGGAGAAGAGACTAGCTCCCTCCTCTCTACAACCTCCCTTCAGGTAGTTGTAGAGAGCAATGAGGTCTCTCAGCCTCCTCTTCTCCAGGCTAAACAATCCCAGCTCTCTCAGCCGCTCCTCATAGGTTCTGTTCTCCAGCCCCTTCACCAGCCTCGTCACTCTTCTCTGGACTCGCTCCAGAGCCTCTACATCCTTCTTGTGGTGAAGGGCCCAGAACTGAACACAGAATGGTACACCACAGGAGCATGGTCTTCAAGTACAAGACAGAGCAAGTCGAAGTGTCCTCTGGAACAAAACAAACCCTGAAATGTTTCAATAAAGCCAGCATGGCAGATATGTACAATAGAGCAGAAAGGAAGCAGTCTAGGAGGTTCCTGGAGTGCGTGGAAGACAACTTCCTTGCACAGCCGGTTAATAAACCTACGAGGGAAGGTGCCCTCCTGGACTTGCTGTTTGTCAACAGAGAGGGGCTTGTGGGGGATGTGATAGTAGGGGGTCGCCTAGGTCTTAGTGATCATGAGATGATAGGGTTTTCTGTCCTAGGTGAAGTGAAGAGGGTGCTAAGCAGGACGGTAGCACTAAATTTTCAGAGGGCAGACTTTGAACTCTTTAGAAGGCTGGTTGGCAAAGTCTCCTGGGAGACAGCACTTGAGGGCAAGGGAGCCCATGAGGGCTGGGAGCTCTTCAAAAAGGAGATCCTGGCAGCTCAGGAGAAAGCCATCCCTATGTTCTGGAAAAAAGGCCAGCAGGGGAAAAAACCAGCTTGGTTAAGTAGGGAAATCTTGAGTCAAATTAGAAAAAAAAGGAAGATTTATAGGCTCTGGAAGGGGGCACAGGCCTCTTGGAGGGACTACAGGAGGGAAGCGAGGCTATGTAGGGAAAATTCAGAGGGGCTAAGGCTGAGCCAGAGATCAGATTAGCTAAGTCTGCAAAAGTCAATAGAAAATCTTTTTATAAGTATATTAACAGTAAAAGGAGGACAAGGGAGACCATACAGTCCCTTTTGGACTCAGAGGGAACAGCAGTGACAGGGGAAAAGGAGAAGGCTGAGGTACTTAATGCCTTCTTTGCCTCAGTCTTTAATTGTAAAGAAAGCTGTTCCCTCTGTGTAGATACCCGGGAAACAGAGGAGCAATACGAGGCTCCCATAGTCCAAGAGGAGGTGGTCAGAGCCCTGCTTGGCCAACTGGACACCCACAAGTCTATGGGGCCAGATGGGATACATCCTAGGGTTTTGAGGGAGTTGGCGGATGTATTGGCCAAACCCCTTTCCATCACCTTCCAGCAGTCCTGGAAGACTTGGGAGGTACCTCTGGACTGGAGCCTGGTTGATGTAGTTCCCATTTACAAGAAGGGTAGCAGGGAGGATCCTGGGAACTACAGGCCAGTCAGTCTGACCTCAGTGCCAGGGAAAGTCATGGAACAGGTGATCTTGAGTGCTATCATGAAACACTTACACGAGAACCTGTTGATCAGGCCCAGTCAACATGGGTTTACCAGAGGCAAGTCCTGCCAAATCAACCTGATCGCCTTCTATGACAAAGTCACTCGGCTGCTGGATGAAGGAAAGGCTGTGGATGTGGTCTTTCTGGACTTCAGTAAAGCCTTTGACACAGTTTCTCCCAGCATTCTGCTACGGAAACTGTCAGCCTCTGGCCTGGACAGACGCACACTCTCCTGGGTAGAAAACTGGCTGGATGGCCAGGCCCAGAGAGTGGTGGTAAATGATGTTAAGTCCAGCTGGAGGCCAGTGACAAGTGGTGTCCCCCAGGGCTCAGTGCTAGGTCCAGTCCTGTTCAATGTCTTCATCAATGACCTGGATGAGGGCATTAAGGGTACCCTTAGCAAGTTTGCAGATGACACAAAGCTGTGTGCAAGTGTCGATCTGCTGGAGGGTAGGGAAGCTTTGCAAAGGGACCTAAACAGGCTGGACCGCTGGGCAGTGTCCAACGGCATGAGGTTTAACACGGCCAAATGCCGGGTCCTGCACTTGGGGCACAACAACCCTATGCAGAGCTACAGACTGGGAGAAGACTGGCTGGAAAACTGCCAGGAGGGACCTGGGGGTGTTGGTCGACAGCCGACTGAACATGAGCCAGCAGTGTGCCCAGGTGGCCAAGAAGGCCAATGGCATCCTGGTTTGTATCAGAAACGGTGTGACAAGCAGGTCCAGGGAGGTGATTCTCCCTCTGTATTCAGCACTGTTGAGGTCGCTCCTTGAATATTGTGTCCAGTTCTGGGCCCCTCAGCACAAGAGGGATGTTGAGGCTCTGGAGCAAGTCCAGAGAAGAGCAATGAGGCTGGTGAAGGGACTGGAGAACAGAACCTATGAGGAGCGTCTGAGAGAGCTGGGGTTGTTTAGCCTAGAGAAGAGGAGGCTGAGAGGAGACCTCATTACTCTCTACAAGTACCTGAAAGGTGGTTGTGGAGAGGAGGGAGCTGGCCTCTTCTCCCAAGTGACAGGGGACAGAACAAGTGGGAATGGCCTCTAGCTCCGCCAGGATAGATTTAGGCTGGAGATTAGGAGGAGTTTTTTCACACAGAGGGTCATTGGGCATTGGAATAGGCTGCCCAGGGAGGTGGTTGATTCACCTTCCCTGGAGGTGTTTAAGGCATGGGTGGATGAGGTCTTGAGGGACTTGGTTTAGTGTTAGATAGGAATGGTTTGACTAGAAGACCCGATGGGTCCCTTCCAACCTGATTGTTCTGTGATTCTGTGATATTCAGTTGGACCTTGATTGGTGGAGAGCTGCTATGTGATTATGTAGCAGCACAGCACCTTACACAATGATTGAGAAAATGGATGTACCAGGCTGTTGAATTTTACATCTGCTCAATTCATCATATGACACCTTTCCTTATCTTTGGATAACACTGAATGCATTCACAGACATCATGTTAAGACAGTGTAAATGTGTTCATTCACAGAGATCTAAGAGTTACAGCAAAGCAAAAAAACTTATTTCTGTAACATCCACTTGCCTAAGCTGTAGGAAATAACTGAGTCTCACAATAAGACAGCATTCTGAGTTTTGTGAGCGTGTTTTCTCTGAATCACTGTTAGACATTTTGTTTACTATGTCATAAATTTGTACTACAATTGACTGGTATATGTGATAGCACTAATCCTTCAATAATATGCTATTTTAGCTTTTCAACATGCTTTGGTAAAAAGGAAAACGGTCTTTGTATTTTCTTCAATTAATTTTAACAACAAGGGATACAGCTGTTAAGTGTAGAAACAGGACTTTAGCAATTTAAAAAGGCTGTGGAAAAGTTCTAGGTTTATCCAAGGAGAAAAATTCTAGTTGAGGAAGATAGCAGTGGAACAATTTAAAAAAAAACAAACATGGAAATATCAGTTTAATCAAAGTGTACAACTCTTTTTGGAAGAAGTTGTTCTGCTTTTTTAATAAAAGCAAATACAAGCTAGCATTTCTCATGTTCAGAGAGTTCACCAAACAGCAACTGACAAACATACTTTTGCAAAGCTTTGCAGAGGTCTTTTTATTTAGCAATATAAGGCAAATATTTCAGCTTGATGACAGTAGATTAGAAGTATAGAATAACAAATATAAATTGTTGTTCAATTGGGTATTTTTGTCACCCTAGCACTTAAGAAATAGCCCTAAGCTGACTAACAACTTTGTTCACCTCTTCTCTCTCTCACTCTTGTCCAGTCAGTGAAGGATTCTTAAATATTTGACAAATGCAAACAAGAAATAAGAAACAGTAAAGGTATGGCTATATATAGGAAAATGTTTACCTATATTTTTTAAGGACAAGAATAGGGAGAAGAACAAATACACACATTAGCCTGCTCCAGGGCTGTTGAATTCAGCTGGAGCTTTTCCATCAGTTTCAACCTTTGGATCAGACTGTTATATTGAGGTGCCGAGTTCTCATCCTCTGCAGAAACTGCCTATTGCACCTAAAAGCCAGTCTTGTGTCTCTCTGGGTTGGGAAGCCCTTCTACCCCAGCTGGAGGTGTGTTCAGACCATCCTTCAGTCAGAACACCTAAGCTGAACTCTGACCTATTTAGCAAACACGGTACATTGTTTATTGAAGCAGATATCCCACTTAAAATGCAAGCATCATGTGGATGGATTCTGTCCAACTCTCTTTTGTGTACAACTAACTGGAATAAAATTTTCCCTTCTACTCCTGCTGCTCGTGATAGTTTGGCAACACAAAGCAATTGTGAACTTAAGGGACCACTTGAAACATACTTGGCCCAGGTATAAGTGTCAGTAACGTATAATGTCATGCCACCCTCTACCAGTCCTAAAATCCAGAGTCATTCTGGGGCAATACACAGATGGCAAAGGGCCTTTATTGGCCAGTAGAGAGTACGAAAGCCATCCAGGTGTACCAACCTATTTGAATGGCCAGGACTTTTAAATTAAAATGTGCTTTCCCTCTCTCTAAACCAATAGAAGCTGAATATCTATACATATACATAAACATACATGCTTGTATTCATAAACATGTCCTGTCAGGAGCCAGATTTTCCTCTCTTATGTATTAATTTATTCTCTGACACACATGACCGACATCCCCAGGTCCTTCTCCTCCAGGCAGTTTTCTAGCCACTCTTCCCCTAGTCTGTAGCACTACACAGGGCTGCTGTGTCCCAGGTGCAAGACCCAGCATCTGGCCTTGTTAAACCTCATGCCATTGGTCTCAGCCCATTAGTCCAGTCAGTTCAGATCCCTGCAGCAGAGCCTCCCTACCCTGCAGCAGATTGATACTTCCTCACAACTTAGTGTCATCTGCAAACTTGCTAAGGGTGCACTTGATGCCTTCATCCAGGTCCTTGTTAAAGATGTGGAACAGCACTAGAACCAGCACTGAGCCCTGGGGGTTCAGAGAACCAGGGCCAACTGCTATAATGCATGAATGCAGCCGCTCTGCTCTAGGAGTGTTGGAATGGATCTGTGTGGATGGAGGACATTCTGCTGCCTTGTGGGCTAGGAACTACTTCATTTACTCTATGGTATAGTCACATACAGATAGACTCTGGTCTTGACATAGTGCTATGGTATGTGCTTCTTGTTATTACTAATTATAAAACCTTTTGCCAATATCATTGACAAATGAGGAAAAAAATGTGGTATAAAACAGGTTATGGGCTTGCTCAGAACAGTGCTGAGTGCTGAGTGCTCAGCTAAGCTGCTCTGTTCATGTTGTTTAACGCTTTGAACAAAAATACAGGCTTTAGGAGGAAGAGAGAGATATGGTCAAAGAGGAAACTCTGGTGTTAGACTGTGCAAGAAATAACAAATTTGTATTATGTAAAGGGAAGGTGGTGAGGTCCAAATTGCTGACACTGATCAAAGAAGTTGATAGGAGCTTTATGGTAACTTTATTGTAGGAATAAAAATGTTAAAAAAGTTTTCTGAGGTAAAGACAAGAAGCTGGGATTCAATTAAGTCTCTGTACTGATTTGCATTCCTAAAAATAACTATCACTTCAGAACACAGACTTGGCCCTCTGGGTGAAGTTATTAGTCAATCCCGTCTGGCATTCAGCCTGGGTAGTAACAAGTAGAACATGGTGATCACATGGAAATACAGACAAGATGTGCTGCCTTTACCCAATTAGGAATCACTATGCATGGAGCGAAGAATTTCTTTCCAGCTCTCACTGTTGATGATTTTATGCTTTCGAATATTAGAATTAATTAGCCTTATCTCCTGCAAAGCTATGTATAGTATTTTGCTGCTGTAAAACCTGGCATAAAATCATAGAATCATAGAATAGCTAGGGTTGGAAGGGACCTCAAAGATCATCTAGTTCCAATGCCCCTGCCATGGTTACTAAGGTTACTAAGGTTACCCAAGGCCCCATCCAACCTGACCTTGAACACCTCCAGGGATGGGGCAGCCACTATCTCCCTTGGCAACCTGTTCCAGTGTCTCACCAGATGGAGAGGTTGTACACTTTAACCTGAGGCTTCTTATATTGGTTGAAACTACTGGACTTTCCAACACTGGGATATTTTAAAAATATCATGGAAAGCCTTGATTGTCCACGTGGAACGCAAAAGACCCTCAGAAGCTTTTAGATCAAGGTGTACAGTTTGCTTCCTCTTAAGGTAAGGTGTCATGACTGCAGTAAGTCATCTGGGAGCGAAGTGGAGCCAGTAGATGTGGTGTGAGATATATTGATCAAGTGAGAAAAATGAGTGTGTGCTAGACCTTCTACACATCTGTACTGACAGATCCTGACATCTCCATTGTGTGTAGTCAAGAGTCATTGCCCAGGGTCATGGATCAGAGCAAACTGAGGTCTATCAGCCAAGAAGCAGCAAGAAGTAGCCAGCAGTTCATACCCTTTCCTTTCTTGTGCTGAATAGATTTCTATCAGAGCAGAAAAGGTGGACTCTCACACTCCTGACCCTGGATTTGTCCTAAGGGAACTCCAGTGATGAACTATTCTGCAATTTTTTTTTTCCTGACAACACAGTCTGGAAATGTTATGAAGAAGTAACATGCAGGCAGAAATAGATGACATTACCTAAGAAGAAACACCACCTTAGTGTGTTCCTTGAACCTAACACATCTCTCTAAGATTACAGATGTTTTTAATGCTCAAGCAGTGTAAACAACCTTAGCAGTAGATGCCAACTGATCCTGCTCCCACGTGGCAGCTAGGGAAGGGCAATTCATGAAGCATCATAGCTGCTTTGTCTTTGGAAACTTGCGTTTCCTAAACAAATAGAACAGCTAGAAAAAAGGGAAGTGATCAGATAAAGGAACAGCCCTCCAACCCCCTCCCCCCTCCCCTCTTCCTTTTTTTCCCCTTTATTTATCACCAAGAATACTCAATGAGTATGCTGGAAGATACAGTCATGTCATCAGTATGGCTTTCGGTGGGAAAGAAAAGTAATACACAGCCAAGTAAATGGTATCTGTCATACTCATTTAGCAAGTGGGTTTTCAGCATTTGTTTTCCAGTTCTGCTAAGGACTCATGCCATGTTTACCTGTTGCATTTGTCAGCACTGCAGACCTTCCTAGTCTGGGATTGTTTGAAATCACTTTCAACTTGCAGACTAGGAACAGTGACAAAAATACGCAAATTTTCGCAGCAAGTTACTTCACCTGGTGGCCTTCTAGCCTGGTCCAGAAGCTATCCATATTTATCACCATCTGACTGAAGAGTTATACTACTTCCAAAGGAGCAATTTGATTTTTTCCCACAGAGCTGTCATGCCCACAGTATCACTAGGTACAAAGTCAGAAGATAATATCTCCTAGTAGTGGTTCTAGGAGACTTCCATGATTGTGTTTTTTCCAGATGAAGGACTACTGTGGTCAGCTGCTTCCAAACATGTTTTTTGTTTGGTTTGGTTTGATTTGGTTTTAAAACCTGTTTGCTCTAGTATTATCTTTGACACCAGGGCTAAAGCTGATCATTGTCAGCTAAAGATGTCAGTGCAGTCTAGTGCCTAAATATGTAGATAGACATTGACTGGGAGTTTCCAAATCACATTACCATGCAGATCACAAATCAGACATGTGTGTAAAATTTAGATATTTGACCTCTTGTTTGGGACACTTAAAAAATACAATCCTGTAAGTCTCAAAGGCCCCATCCTGCTACCACCTCTAGGAGTGAGCAGCAAAGTCTCCTTTGCACTGAGAGAAATGCTCAGAAACAGCCTCATGGTGAAACAGCTGAGGAATGAAGCAATGTGTTCTTGCAGATTTCCTTCCTTTGGCCTTCACGCTGCTCAGTCCAGGGATATGTCATGGCCAGACCATCATAAATTAGCAGCCATCATGCTATGTATGGTGACATTTTAAGCTTTTCACTGGTTTTGTCCTTTGCCATTTTTTTCCCAATCCTCACAAGTATTACTTTGTTTCCAAAGACACATAAAAGCATAAAAAAATCTGCTTCTAGTTGCAGGTGAAAATTTTTTCTTTTTTAAAATTCGTACATTTTCATTTAAAAGAAATTCTACTTTCAGCCAAAGCTTTGTAGAAGATTACAGGATACCTTCAGAATTCTAAGCCACAATATCTGTGATTAGTAGTTATGGTCTACCTTGACTACTCTGGGGAAGGACAGCTCTTCCACCCATAGGAGATTTCACTGTTGTATGTTCTTAGATTTTTATGGCTGTCTCAAGGTGTCCCCAGATACTATTGGGTGCATCCAGAACTGCCTTAAGCCCTACTAGCTCCCTAACTATTGAACTGACCCATCAAGGCCAAAGGAAAAAATACTCAATGGCAGTCTTAAGGTTGCTTTGACACAAATTAGGAATTACCGATCACATATTGGTCTATAACATGAAAAAACAGTTATGGATTTATTCTTTACTGTTTTGTTAAAATGTGCCAAATATTTGCAGTTCTGGCCTGTAAGTTTACTGGGTATTTCATGCAGGGATACTTTGAATTTCTGTATGCTATGCATTTGTAATGATTTATTTTTTGTTCATCCAGGACATCCCACTGCTGTTATGTCAGCTGTTAATAGTGTTATTATTTCTCCATGAACCATATGGAATACTCCAGTAGCCGCAGAGGATATATCTGCACTGATTACTGTGCTCATGTGTCACAAGTTATCATCTCCCCTGCCTTCACAGAAGCAGCACAGCATCCTTGGTCTAAACATAGACATAGGCCAAATTCACTCTTGAGGCAACCACTAAACTAAACAGTTAGTCTAGGCATATATTTAGCCTTATTTGTCAACAGTTCTTTCAAAACCTGTATTTCTGTCTGGTGAAGGTTGGTGGCAACATGCCATCAACGGCTCTCTGACACGACACTTTGTCCAGAGCTGGGGCAAGTGAGGTTATCAGGAGATAACTTAGCATCTTTGTCACCACTCAGTCACCATCTTCCCTGGTTGGGTTGCCATGGAGTTGTGGCATATGCTACACAAAATAACAATGTTATTTTAGGAGAACTATGCAATGAACTTCTGTCCTTAGTCTACCAGGCTCCCTACATGCTGATTCCTGGGATGCTAACTGAAGCTTACAGGGTTGCCATTGATGGACAACTCGAAAGTTTATGCTTAATCAAGTGATATGATGTGCCTCTATGGCACAGACACAAGGTAGATTTATATATGACCTATACTAAATGAATGCTCCTACACTGTGGAAAATTAGCATTTCCCTCTGATGTGCTGGACTGGCTTCACATCATTCTTCTGGTTAGGGGGACAGAATTACAAAAGCTTTTTTTTCTTTTTTTTCCATGTGCCATAGCCAACAATGTTGTACATTATTAGCCTGTAACATTATTTCTAAAATTGGAATTTCCATTGCTTGGAAGACAAAATGTTTTCTTTTTGGAAAGGTTTTATCTGTTTCTCTCTCTGCCACGTTTCTCCCACACCTCTCCAAAACATACGTTTTCAATCTTCTTTAGTTATATGTATGAAATTACTGCTGGCAGATATTTTTCTTTGCAGTTTATCTCCAACTGACCCTTTTATATTATTGGTATAGTAGAAGAAAGAGAAGATTAAGAAAAAAATTCCTCAGTTCAAATGTGAGCCTACCAGTCTAAAAATCAAAGATTTGCTGAAATCCGGAAATGTTCAGGTCATTCTTCCTTTTCCTTTTTTGTGCTTCAAGATGCCGTCTGACAGTCATGGTGCCAAACCATTGTGAGGAAAGTGGTTGTTCCCAGTATCTTCAGTTGGCACTGGAAGCACCAGTTCTAGGAAGTCTCCCAGGGAAGCTGCTTTTTATACCTCTGCTCTAATTTTAGAGATGAGAGGTTTGGATCCAGTGAGCATGCATCTACCTTGCAAGAGGCTTCTGGGAACTGAACCTGACTAGAGTCTTACAAGGGTCACATGTGACTTCCAGAAGCTCTGGATTTCGCATGAAAGTCATTAAAGTTATGGCTTACTCCTGATTTCCTGATTTGATTTGACCATTACAGAATCAAGCTTCAAATTGCCATATTGTGGGATTTTTCAGAAACTGATAGTGCCTGTGAGCATGAACAAAAAGCAGAACAAGGACATCTCCATTTCTTGGACTCAGTCTAGGAGCCAAGACTCACCTTATTCAGTGATTTGATTGCCCCAAAGACTACTTGATAATTGCAACCAACAAAAAGACCCGCATTTTGTGAATCAGTATCCACATCTGTGATTGCTAAGGATATCGTTAGCTTGGTCTCTCAGTGTAGCTCCCCCTATAGCCAGAGGTCTTTGTCATGAGTTTGGCTGGACCCCAGCACCACCTACTTCCATCTGAACTGGATGCCATGAGATCCCACCCAGAGGAGTAAACCATCCCCAGGAACAATGAGCAATTCTTGGGAGACGCCACTGGAAGACTGCTGCTGTGGCACGGGAAGGCTGATAACATCTCCCAAGCCACACGGCCCTTTGTGTCAGCAGACACAAATGGGATGTTCCTTCTTAAGCTTTCCAGAGTTGGAGGAAGTGGACCTTGAAACACAATGCTCATTGAAATTGGCTTTCATCTGGAGGATCTCATAGCGTAAGTGCAGCTCAGTGATGTGCTTTCCATCTGCAGTCAGGGCCTCCTGATGCATTTCCTCTGTTTGTTCCAGAGAGATGGATGGCAGCACCTTAAACAGGCACATATTGTCCTGGCCAGTGGGCATTATTCTGGACTGAGGAAAATAGCAGTCCTGAGCAATAACAGTATCCTCAGAGGCCTCTGGTGGAAATGGATGACATGTCAAATTACCTCCTCCTTCTTCCCTCTCCATATGAATAGCACACTTGTTATAGAAGCGTTTAAAAGCATTTCGCATCTATGTTCGCATTAGATGTTAAATGCTCTCTTGTACAGAGTTTCTCTCAGCAAGGAAAGGTCCTATACACATATGACACTAAAAATTTTAAACTCTGGAGATCAGTACTGTAAATGGGGGTAAACGACAACTGCTTGGGGTTTACTGTGAGTTATACACTGTTGTTTTTCTGTCCTTGACAGAGACTGGATTATACAAGAAACAGTGTTGAGAAGGACATTGTCACTAAAAGGGAGTGTTCATGTTACTTCAGCCATGAAGTAAACACCATGAAAACAACTCAACCCAATAGAGCTTTTCTTGTCATGTGGCTACAGGCTAGTCTTCTGCTGTGGCTTTGCAGAACTTCTGGTTGTTCATGGAGTCCTATAATTAATCACAAGGGAGACCTAAGCTGAGGTTGGTTGCAAGTACAAACAAGTACTGTATGAGTCTACCATGTGGGCAAGTGTGTAATTGAATATGGGAGCATGAGGACAAAATGCAGTCATTTCTAAAGAGTAAATGTTCTCATCAAATCCTATGGAATAAATCCCCTATTCTTCTACGACGTACTGTGGAAAGAGATATAGGTATGCTTTACTTATTTGGCATCTCACTATCAGAAGTATTCCAGGAAGACCCAATCCACAGTGAGATGAGATTTATAAGAAAAAAAGTGGAATTAACTTGTCCTTCACAATCAAATTACTGAGAATCAGGCCGGAGCCCAGCTCATGGATCATACCCAGGTTTTGGTAGCTGGAGATATATTCATTATTTAGTCACTCTGAGAGGTTTATGAAGGGAGGAAAATGCCAGACCAAAAATACATTGAGTGTATGTGGGGATGGATAGTGTGTTGTGTGGGAGGAGGAATTTATACAAAAAAATAGCAACATCACAGTCCACTTTGGTAACAAAATCTATTTTTAAATTTTCATGCCCAGAAATACTGCTGGCAGATCTCCTCTGTTGCCTCTTCAGGCACTAAAATTATCCTTATTTCCATCTACCTCCAAAGAGTAAGTGCCATCCAGTCTGAAAGGGGCACAAATGTCTTTTTTTTACTCTTGATCACTTCTGTTTGGATTCGGACATCATGGAGGATCCTGGTTTAAGCTGAGGCTATTCTCATACCTTTTAGACAATTACAAGTAGGTGAAATAAATTTCAGCCTCAATGTCTTTCATCTGAACAGCAGTTATAATACAAACGGCATTAATATTCTGATGAATAGAATGGAATAGAAAACAAGCATGTAATTTGGCAATTTTAGAAGTCATGTGCTGCTGAAATATGTTGCTTCCTCACTGCAAAAATCAAGGGAAAGGATTAGCAAAGAGCACCATACTGTAAAGAGTGTTTTGTATGACTGTGTCTTTTCAAAGTAAATACATATCTCTAATACAAGCACTGTTTAGGAAGCAACCTGGCCTTAAGCACTTCCAGGGCTGGAGTATCTACAACTTCCCTGGGCAATCTGTTCACTTTCATGGTGAAGAAATTCTTCCTAATGTCTAGTCTAAATCTGCCCCTATACAGTTTATATCCATTCCCCCTCGTCCTATCACCACAAGCCTTTATGAATAGTCCCTCTATTCTTTCAGTTACTGGAAGGTCACTAGGAGATCTCCTCGGAGCCTTCTCTTCTCCAGGCTGAACAAGCCAAACTCTCTCAGCCTGTCCTTATATGGGAGGTGCTCCAGCCCTTGGATCATCTTTGTAGCCTCCTCTGGACCTGTTCCAAGAGTTCTATATCCTTCTTACACTGAGGATTCCAGAACAATACCCCAGATGAGATCTCACAAGAGAGGAATGGAGGGGCAGAATCACTTCCCTCACCCTGTTGGCCACGTTTCTTTTGATGGAGCCCAGGATATGGCTGGCTTTCTGGGCTGTGAGTGCACACTGCCGGGTCATGTCAAGCTTCTTGTCAACCAACACCCCCAACTCCTTCTCTGCAGGGCAGCTCTCAATCACATCATCCCCCACTGTGTACTGAAAATGTGTACTATTGCCCCGGGATTGCCCCAACCCAGATGTAGGACCTTGCACTTGGCCTTGTTGAACCTCACAAGGTTCTCACAGGCTCACTTCTCCAGCCTGTCAAGATCTCTCTGGATTATACCCCATCCTTCCATTGTGGCAACTACCACTCACCTTGTTGTCATCTGCAAACTTGCAGATTTGACAGTACAATTTGAAAATGAGGGTGCACAAACTATCAGCAAGTTTCATCTAGCATTAATTTAGCATCTAGCTCATTGATAAAAACCTGACTGTTATAAAAAAAGGCTGGAGGGGGAATCAACATTGAAAGCAATAAAAATAAAAATTCCCTCTTAAACTAGGATACCTGGGAACAATCCCACAGATTCAATGAGAAACAGAAGGCCAGATCTAAGGTTCACTGCCAAATAGCCACGAATCTCAGCCCAAAAGTACCTTCTAGGCTGACCCTGTGCCCTTGAGCTCTGTGTCCCTTGGGAGCTGCAGCAAGGGAACAGAACAGCCTCTCCAGCTTTCTGCCCGCCCTGCCTGCTCCCAAATGACCTGTGACGCATGCACCCGGCTATAGCAGGAGAGAAGGTGAAATATTATGAGTCTGAAGAGGCCTCAGGAGCTTTGCATTAAGTGAAAAAAAAAGGACAGAAAAAAATAGAGGCAGGGGTTTGGAGTCTCTAATCAGCAGTGATTGCTTCCTGTGTAGAAGTCAGCTGTTTCCATACAATAGCCAAGCTGTTCAGTCTCTAGGCGCCATCCCAAGGTCATCACTTTTCTATTGTTGTTCCCCACCGCCATGGAAAATTCCTGTGCTCTCCTATATATATAAGGGTGCTGTTTGTTTTGGGGTTTTTTTTGTTTGATTGTTTTTTTTCAAACATAGAAAACTCATGCCTGCCTCTCATGGTTGTGCAATAGGTATGAGCCTGAACTTGGCTTTTCAGGGCTTTTTCCTTCATTCTGCATCATTAGTGCCTGGTGTGCCTCTTATCTCAAGGATTTTTTTAAATCTTTAAACAAAATACTTATTTGCACTGCGTTATGTGGAGGATGTAAACCAAATTAAAATCTGACATTTTTCCTGCTTGCTTTTCTAGGAATTCATGTGTCATCACCCTCTGGGACAATGAGAAATGAAGCCATGTCAGTTACTAGATATTATACCTTATAAAATACTTGTTTACTCACACACATAAAAACTTTACTTCTTTAAACCTACCCAATAGAAACTCTATGAAAGAAAGCATCTTACCCTAAGAAAACACTGAGCCATCATTGCACTGGTTTATTTTGAGACCTGTTGAACAAAATTCTAAAATCTTCAGAAGTCTTATGGAAAAATATTCATTCTGGGCAGCTTCTCTTGTTTCTCTGAGTTTTCCCAAATCCCTTTTAATGGGCTAGAGCTGATTCTGGGCAACACTAAGCAATACTAAGTTTCTTAAAACACACTGCTTGTTATCTGTTGCTGCTGGCACCCCTTGGACAAGGAGATCTAGCTCTCTTCAGGTTTGATGCAACCTGTAGCTCTGGCTACTGCTTTCAGAAGCTTTGACTAATTCTCTGTGACTTTTTCTGGGCAGATGTAGTTTACTAAGCAGAACTGGAAAAAATTTGTGTATTTCAGGAAGGGCCTATTCATTGGTACCTCATGCTGCTTAGGAATGCAAGATGGTAAAAGTTTACTATCATACCAACATTAGAATCTCTGCAGAAATTATTTGCCTCTTGGGATTGCTCAGTGGTATTGTGGTCTCACAACATCGTCTCTGATGATACTTACTGCTAATGAAACAAGTGTGCTCCTCAGCCTGTGGCTTACACAAAATTTAGAACAACTCATTGCTTTAACATTTTTTCCCTGTTCTATCCTATTTTTCTTTTTTCTTTTTTTTTTTTTTCCTCCAAATGGACATGTTTTGATGGTCCCCACTGTTGCTGAAGAAAGCAAGGCTGAGCCACAGCAGTGCCCTGACTGTGTCTAGTTTGGTGGAGTAGGAGCACTTGCTTGGATATACAGACTTCTTTTAACTTATAAGCTATTGCTTCTTGTAACTCACCCTTTAATTTCTCTCTAGGTGACTTTTTGCAGTTTATGCTTCTTAAGTTCCCTCAGGAGCACAGAAATCTTCTGCTCAATTACCAGCCAAGTTCATGAATATCTGTGCCTCTCAGAGGCCTCTTCAAGAAGTTATGGCCAGACAGTCTTCACAGTTCTGCTGGGAACAAACACTGATAAAACACTTCCTTCTAAAGGCTTCTTCCCAGCACTATGGGCTCTAATTATTTGTTTTCCAGTATGTTATTTCACTGTAATAGTTTCTTTGGTGCTATTTCTAGCTGTTGAATTGATTATCATTTTACATTAGACGAGATACCACAAAAACTCTCTCTGACGACTGTGTCATTTTGGAAATCCTGAGTTACTGTTTAATGTGAAACTTCTGTGTTATACACAGGACACAAAGTAAACCATATGATTTTAGCCTCTGTGAATAGATTTTTGTACTATTTGGAGTTATTAAAAAAAATAAAATAAAATGTTTTGGTTGTAAACCATTGCTTTGTCTTGTCAGCACAGTTTCAAGGTGACAAGTAAAACCTTACTGTTCTTTCCATCCTTCTCTCCTCTTCCTCTCCTGGCAGAAAATTATATGAAAGTTATTGTTTAAAAATCAGCAAGATAAACCCAATTAGAGCAGAACAACCTTTACTTCTCTGAACAATTGCTAATTTGTTCCCAAGAAACAGTTAATATCACCTCCATCATTTATTGCAATGATTTGAATGTAGTTTTCTTTTAATATTGCTATTTGTGTTCATTTTTTCCAGGGTAATGGGTCATTTAAATCTAAGAATATGTAATACTGCAGCCCTCAAATTCTATGGTCACAGGGGAGATTTGCACTTTTCACTGAAAGATATAAAGTACTCAAGAAAAGAGGATGAAATGGCAATGGCATGAAGAAGCTAAACTTGGGATTGATTTTATTTTATTTAAAAATGAGATTTGCCCTCATAAGTTATTATGTGCTATAGTAATGTTTCTGAAGAGAATGAATAGGTTGACTTCCTCACTTTTGCTGTGAGTTATTTCCCAGTTGGGCTAATAATCTAACAATTTTTTAGTGTTTATCTTCTCTTCCTACACTTTTGAAGAAAGTGATTCCTTGCTGCTACAATTCAATACCTGGTTTATTAAAATCTTGTCAGTTACCTGGATAATTTTTACCCTCAAAACTGTTATTGTAGAGGGGAAGCTCCATGAAATAATGACTGCAACACAATTGACAGGAATGGTTGGACTCAGTGATCCAAGATGTCTTTTCCAACCTGGTGATTCTATGATCCTATGACTTTTTAAAATCCCTGCAGTAGTCAATTGTACTCCTGGAGATCTGGAATAATAATCATAATAATACTCTGAGTAGTAATAAAAATGTAAGAAGATTTTTAGAAGGTTATAAATCAATCTTTAACTACAATCTGCTTTGAATTATCAAAGGCAATAGGAGGAGGGAGAATGGGAACAGAAATGTGATAATGCATGTGAAGCAATAACATAGGAAATAAAAAACATATGTAAGCTAGGCTATGAAAATACACCAAATTATTCACCTTCAAAAAGCTTGTAAATGTGTTTCCATGGGGAGAAAAATAACTGTAAGTAACAGTTGGTTATCTGGGACTCAGCACACACAGCTTTCACCTTCCATAGCTGAGCCCAAGACAGGGAGCTACACCACACAACTGGGGTAAAGGTAAACTGATGACAGATGACTCAAGGTGATGGTATCAGCAGTACCTGGCAGGTAATCCCCAGGCAGGTTGTCCACATCTAGATATAGGCATGGCATGGATTGGCATGGTATGGTATGGTATGGCATGGCATGGCATGGTATGGTATGGTATGGCATGGCATGGCATGGCATGGTACAGTATGTTGCCCACGTGGGTCATACTCAGCAGCTCTGACAGAGTTAGCTCTCTGTGGTGGGCAGGGGCTATCCCACACAGCATCCTCCACCACCTAAGAGCTGCACAAGATGTTTCCCTCCATCACGTGAGGGGACGAGGACTCACCTTGCAGTGGGAAGCTGCACAGGACAAGTCTGTGCAAACACATAGTTCCTGTGGAGCAACTGACACCAGGTAATCATGTATAAAAGCTTTGTACATATTTTAGTATTTAGTATGTGGAGATACTGAAAAATGGCTGGGTTCTCAATACTGTCAGCTAAAGGCCATTATTTTTTAGTTTATGGCAGCTAGGTTTTCTTTAAGAAAGGAAAATAGAGCTAAGTTTACTGGTGACATGAGCTTGTACAGCAATTTCTATGTTTCTGCTCTATTTGACTTTCAAAAAATAGCTATAGCATAAAGGAATATTCTGAGTGGTACTTCTTATCCTCTACTTTCTAGGAACTTCACTGCATGGATGAGTTCCTGTTGCCACTTAATACAAACAATGTTTTTTTCTTTCTTGGCCTGTGCTTCTCATACAAAAAAAAATCTTCTTTTATCACTACCTAAAAATAAAGAACACTAACAAAATGCTGATCAAAGTGATTCATTCTTCAGCAGAATGATATTTGCATGTTACTAGTTTGCATGTGAGAACTGTTCCACAAGGAGTGAGACTGTGAATAGACTCAGTGTTAGAACAGTATAAGGTTGCTCCTTGTCACCAAAACAGCTCCAAATTCTCACAATAAATTAATATGTGTGTGGTAGCCAATGACATATCATTGTTGCCTCCATCAGCACAGCAAAGATGCTTTGTTCTCCGATGTCATGAGTTTCAAATCCCAGCTGGGGATTTACTGACTAAGCCACAGTGAGCTGCCGTGAGTACCTTCCCCAAAAGATAAGGATAATAAAATAGAAAGGCATTCTCTTTTCCATTTCACTTCACAGAAGTATTGCTAAGTTCTGGGAGTTATTTCCCTGTTGGTATCAAAATAGCACTACAATTCTTGCTGACATCAGTGGAAAAGCTCACTAGCCTGCCCAGGACAAGGCACTATAGAGATTCCTCTGAATTCAGATATATCATCATAGATGAAATCCTCATTTAAATAAAATTAGAAACTGCAACTACAACCCACCACCAGTTGGAACTGATAGCTGCTCAGCATTTCTGTATAATAGGCCACTTTTCTCTTGAACAAATGCAGAATAAGGAATTACAGTTTTACTGTCACGTAGTCACTTCTTAAATTATTCTTTTATGTTTCTGCAAGTTCGTGTCTTTTAGCAACAGCACAACATATGTTGTGTGTAGAAGATATTAGAACATATAACCCTCAAATAGGAACCTATTTTTTCTGCCTTCTCATTGTGAGATGTGGGTAGTGTATCACCAGAGTGTGGTGTATCACCAGAGCCAAGGCTAGTGAACCTCTACAGGAGCTTGAAAACTAAACCAGAAGAGGACAGAGGCATGAACTCCCACTGTTACTCTTAGTTGTGTCCTTTTTGAGTGATAATCACAAAGCACTACACAATGGTAGAAGAATTAGCCTAGAAATGACATTCCTAGAAAACAAGTGTTATCTCTTCGTTGCTAAGGAAGTGGAGACTTGATCACAAAAAAGTTGTGACGTATACATGGTCACACAAGAATCGTAGAATAGTTTGGGTTAGAAAGGATCTTAAAAATCACCTACTTCCATACCCTCTGCTATGGGCAAGGGCACATTCCACTAGATCAGGCTGCCCAAGGCCCCATCCAGCCTGGCCTTGAACCTTCCCTGCAGCCACACCTTCCCTGGGCAACCTGTGCCAATACCTCACCAATCTCATTGTCAAAAATTTCCTCGTTATGTCTAGTCTAAATGTGCCCCTCTCCAGTTTATAGCCATTCCTCCTAGTTCTATCCCTGCAAGCCTTTGTAAACAGTCCCTCCCCAACTCTCTTGCAGGCCCCCTTCAGACACTGGAAGGTCGCTATAAGGTCTCCTTGGAACCTTCTCTTCTCCAGGCTGAACAACCCAAACTTTCTCAGCCTGTCCTCATATGCACCCATAGAGCACTCATATGGGTGCTCTAGCCCTTGGATCATCTTTGTGACCCTCATCTATACCTGTTCCAACAGCTCCATATGCTTGGCCTTTTGAACCTCATGAGGTTCATATAGGCCCTCTTCTCCAGCTTGTCCGGATCCCTCTGGATGACATCCTGTCCTTCCAGTGTGGCAACTACCCCCTTAGCAGAAAGACTAGAAGAAGTCTAACCTGTGGCTTAAATCCCTCATCTTTTCCTCCTAGTTATTCACTGTATGATCTTGGGCACTTCCTATATACCAGATCATTTCAGGGAAGTGCTTTAAAGATTCATTTATGTATGGACAGAACATGGAGATAGAAGGGATAGCTGACAATTTCTCACTGCTGTTGTCCAGAAGCACAGGCCAAAGTCAGGTGGCATGTAAGCCAGGTAGGTTTTGTAAAAGTCTGGTGTCTCAGAGTGGTGACAGTAGAGCAAGCACCAGCCTGGCTTTTCCTCTCACAGCAGCAATACACGACCAGAATCTTTTTACAAAAAAATAAATTAAAGGAGAGAAAAGTGAATGCTGAGGGAAGAAAGCAGACTTGAAGTGGTCCCAGAGTGTGAAAGCATCCAAAATCTTATGACTCCTGAGTGCTGTCACATCTCTTCCCCCAGAGTGAGGTCAAAAGGATAAAACTCCACCCTGGCTCCCAAGAATTGACAGGTCTGAAAAAAACTCTGAGGAAGAATATTACACAAGACCTGGCACTGAAATAGACAGGAATTAATGAGGAAGGTATACAAACCTGAGTGTGGAAAAAGATCCAAGAACAATGTGAGAGAATTAAGGAAAAATAATCACAAAGAATAATAAAAAAAAAAGATTAGAATTGCTCTAGTGGATTGCAGGTGTCCACAAAACTCACTCAAAAAAAAAAGTGTTTTCTCATACCTAACTCCAGAAAAAAAGCAATGAGAACTTATTTCTTCAGGATGCAGAGAAAAAGAAGTCTTTTGTTGTTGTAGAGATTGCAGCATATCAGACGAGGGGGTTGTGAAAGTTTAAACACATCCAAAATCTGCCAGCTTAATAACTACCTATTTTGGAGCTAAGTGCGCACTGGACTACATGTGCAAGAAGGGTTGTTGCAGGAAAAGTAACTAATGGTTGAGTTTAAAACAGCTCTTCCTGTCTTACTGACATTGACTACAGGGACAGACAAACCCACACTCGACTGCTTTGCACTTCAAATATTTTACTGGTTTGACTATTTTGAGTAGAGATATGATTTCTTTTTAACTGGAATTACCATGGCAGTAAAAGCCCTCAGGCACAGGCCACTGTACAGCCATATAAATATCACCATATTTATGGTCATTCAACTTCCCTTTCAATTTCCATATGGAGCTAGACAAAGCAGTATAAAATAATACCGTATTTCTAAATAATGCCAGTGCAGAAGCTGCTGTATTATTTTAAGTACAGTGGGCAGCAGTTAGATTTTCTGGATTTATCAGCTTAGATGGGTTGAAATCTCAGCTTTCTCACCTTGACTGAAGCTAGATTGCCTCACAGCAGCTGAGGGTATAGCCCGTGTCTGTTCACGCTGTTTGATCACTGTCCAAAGCCAAACTTAACCTTGCTTGTTATGTCAACTCAAACCTGATCATTTCATTTGGCTGTCCTCTCCCTCTGGTGACTGTAGGTCATCTCTAGGTTACTGCATTGGCAAAATAAGTCAAAACTGATGGTGAAAATGCAGTGAATTTAATTAAATCAAACCATCAATTAATAAAGGTTGACCAGCCTTCATTAACACCACCAGTGCTGTCTCAAAACAGGTCTTTATAAGATCTGTTGAGCACTGTACAAAACTTGCACAGATCCTTGCAGACATTTTCCAGTCTGAGGTCAGTCATCAGAGCTGCAGGGGGAATGCAGCATCACCAGGCAAAGCCTTCTTGAAGGATCTCCATGGCAGGAACAAAATTTTGGCTGCTTAGGGACAGAGGTTCAGGCCTTACAGCTCCTGTCACAGAAAGAGAAGAATAAAGAGGTGCAACACTGCAGCAGAGTGCTGTGAGGAAAGACTTGCTGCTGCCAGTACTGGTGCTGTGGTAGTGCTGGTGTGAGAGGCAGTGGCAGTCACTCCTTCTGGAGGACCTAACCCTTCTGAACTTCTTTTCCCCTAATTTCCCAGAAAGTAACCTCAGATCCCAAACATAGTCAGTTTCACTTGACAGATGTTCTGTGCAGCAGGAGTGGGGCCATTTGCTGGCTCTCAGCTTTTCCGAGCTGTGAAGCAGCACTGGTGGCAGCTGGTCAGCAGGACAGGAATTGTGGCACACTCAGTGGCAGGCTTAAAATGTAAAAATAGAGTTCTGGGGTTACACAGAAGGAGGCGGTGCTTGGGAAGGAGGCTCACTAAAGCAAAGGAATCAACTCCTCCCTCATTGTCACCTGTTTGGAGCCAGAAAGAGTATGATCATACTTGAGGTGCAGTGGGAGCAGACATCAGAAGTTCTCTACTGTTTTATAAGCCACTGTGTCTGGGCTGTGCATCTGGCCCTATTCTGATTTGCAATAGATAAGGGAGGGATCTGCATTGCAGTGTCCTGTGTGAAATCTGCCTTTGGCATCACGCATGGTGGGAAAAGGCTGTTCTCCTTTCCCTTGGTCTCTGCAGGTGCAAGCATATTTCTAGGTGAAGGGAGTATTTGAATGAACTTGCTTACTAAACTCAGCAGTAAGCTAACACATTGAAATCAGTGTCGTTCTAGTACCAAAATTGAAGAGGGAGAATCAGTCCCAACTTGAACTGTTTCCTGAAAAATGTGTTTATAGCCTTCTGTGTTCCACAAATTATTCTGCAAGCTCAGCAGAACAAATTACTCATTGCATTTATGGATAGCCAATAACAACTCTCCTAACTCTTGCCAGTACAGGTCTTTGGGATGTTTTCCCTCTTCAGATCTTCCATCTGCAAAGGAGGCACCACACGAGAAGCAGCGATTCAGCAACAGGTCACGTTTGATCCTGTGAACAGCACTGTCTTGCCCTAAGCAAGTGTGGACAAGGCTTTCCATAAGGAGCTGCAAGCCAAGCGGCACTAGCACTCTGCAGAAATCATGTGGTGAGGACACTTGGACGGGAGAGGGACAGGGGTTGATGTAGAGCCCGACTTTGCCCAACTCTGAAGAGGGATGCTGAGAGGGTCTTTGTTCCATGTGTGCCTCCTCCTTTGTCCTAATAGTTTGGCAGGGAAAAAATGATAGTGCCTGAATGAAAAAAATATGTTCACATCTCTTTAATCCATTCCCAGCTAAATCCCCATCATTATCTGCAGCCAGCACTATGTATAATTAAAGGGTTTATTTTTGTATTGCAAAATCTCTTCGTAATTATGGAGTGTTCATAAGTGCAGCATTTTTGTGTGTACATTTGAAGAAGAATGGGACCTGCCATTTCCTCTGTTTCCTACATTTTCCTCTCTGCCCACACACCATTAGCTTCCTCTACCATACAACCCACTACATTAAGATAAATTTTTTTTTAAAAGAAAGGCATAGATGAAACTTCTTGTGAAGCACCAGCACAGAGAACAAGCAAGCTGTTTGATAAGAAATCATTTTTACTCTATCATCTTTTGCATTTGGAAGTTTGGGATGTTTTGAAATAAAAAGTAACAGTGCGAAATTGAGTTCAGAGCCAGGTGAGAACCTTCCAAAGATTTGCTATTTTGTTGTCAGTTACATGACTATTAATTAGGACTCCTTTGTATCATTATAGACACAGAGAAAGATGGGCTGCCCAGGGAAGTGGTTGACTCGCCTTCCCTGGAGGTGTTTAAGGTGTGGGTGGATGAGGTACTGAGGGGCATGGTTTGGAGATTGGTGGGAATGGTTGAACTCGATGATCCGGTGGGTCTGTTCCAACCTGGTGATTCTATGATTCTATGATTCTGTGATTCTAGAGTGACTGAATTTCAGGGCTATTGGAGAGTCCAGAAGGTTCTCTTCTCTACTCTTTCAGTTTCTCTTTATCTAAAGGATGCTGTCAGGAGGGCAAGCTCATATTCCCAAACAGAGAAATTGAAACTGTGGGGAAAAAAAATAACCCACCCTACAAAATTCAAAAATAAAAGGACTATCATATGTAAATTCCAAGAGCTATCTCAGTACTTATGAGATCCTTAAATGAAACTTGCATTAACCTCTGCTGCAAAATAAATACTAGTGATGTTTGGTTTACACTTGTCCTATATGCTTCATAGAGCTGCCCATTAAGACTCCTGAATTATTTATACTATGTAGTTGAAAAATATTTAAAACAAGACTATTAGGTTTATCTGTGACAGTAGAAAGATACAAAAACTAGAAAGGCTAACAGTAAATAAAAGGTAACATAGTTTGATTTTAGATAATCATTAGATAGCAATGAGGTAACATAAGTTCTTAAATTATGAAGAAAAGCAAAATAGACAAAGATAAGCATGTATATATCTTCTGATCTTTACAGCTGTCTATCCTGTTTTATTGCCCCATCTCATATATGCTTACTCGCCTTTTAGACTTAAAAATGAAAAACAAAGTTATGCAAATTGCATATCTCTGATTTGTTTGCTACTAGCAAGCCTGACAGGAGATTTCAGCAAATGGATTGCTTGTAATTTTTTATTTAAAATATTCTTCCTCCCGTAACCTGTGTCAATTCTCACATCTTGATTCACAAATAATTAATTTTCATAGTTGGAAGCACACAACATTGTCATACCTGAGAACAGTGTTGTTTTGTTTACAAAATCTTTTTTAAAAGAGTAATTTAAATTTGACCTGGTAAAGTATCAAGTGTTTCTTGTCTACCAGCAATGGCATTCTTCTTATCAAGTTATGCAGTCATTAGGATAACTCACAGGTAGCATGCCACTGTGATAACTATTATTTATTAGTATTGTGACTATAATGTGGTCCCTGGAGGCTTTCTATAATTGAGATTACCATATTCAACAGCTTAATCACTTGAAACACTTTTGACATGGAACAATATCATTAGCTAATTAACTGGAAAGTCATGTAAGTATTTCAAACTTCTCTTTGACAAAAAACCAATAGAAGTGCCCCCCAATTTAAATACTTTTCTATGGAGAGAACTTCTGCTTGCCACGAGCTCAGAGCCATCTTGAACCTAATATATTTTTTAAAATTTTTTAGGTTATATTCTGTTTTAAAATAAATTATGGTTGAACATCTGATCCAAGTACAGCACATCAAAGTGCCAACTTAAATCTTACTAGCCCATCACTGAAGCAGAGGAAGTTGTTTCCTGGCAATGCACATACAATTCCAGCGAATTGTAGGTCTCATTTTAATAGTGCTTAGGTCATATTCTATGCTTCCTTTTTATAACTTACTCATGTAACATGAAAGACACTATGAAATATCAAATATTGCTGTGGCCCAGGTGCAGGATCCAACACTTAGCCTTGTTGAAGCTCATAAAATTGTCCTTAGCCCACTGATTCAGCCTGTCCTGATCCCTCTGTAAAGTATTCCTCCCCTCCAGCAGATCAGCACTGCTGCCCAACTTAATGTCATCTGCAAACTTACTGAGGGTACACTCAATCCCCTTGTTCAGATCATCTACAAAGATATTAAACAGAACAGTCCCCAACACTAAGCCCTGGGAAATACCACTTGTGATGTGCCATCAACTAGATTTAATTCTCTTCAGCACAACTCTGTTCAGCCCAGTCATCCAGCCAATTTTTTACCCAGTGAAGTCCCCCACCTACACATCTTTTAAATACCTCCAGGGATGCTGACTCAACCACTTCCTAGGGCAGCCTGTTCCTATGCTTGTCCACCCTTTTGGTTTCTTTCTAATATTCAGTCTAAACCTCCTCTGGTGCAACTTGAAGTTATTTCTTCTTGTCATATTGCTTGTTACCTGGGAAAAGACACTAACACCCTCACTACTACAACCTCCTTTAAGGTAGTTATGGAGAGCAAGGAGGTCTCCCTCCAGCCTCCTTTTCTCTGAACTTATATCTTGTGTGTTTATTAAATTCAGTTCAGTTTTGTGTTATGTTTGACACAAATTTATGGGTAGAAAAGCAGAATTAAATTATGAAATTAAAGTATGTAAATATAAATAATAAATTACTGTATTGTTATTGCTCCTGTAACCAAACCCAAACCTTGCCATCCCTTGCCTGTTTTCCTTCCTGCATAAACTGTATAGCTCTTTCTCAAAGTCTTCTACAGTGTTTCAAGTATACTCTTTAGGCCAAAAAAGACAAAACTCAGCTTTTCTATGAAGTTCTGCATTTAATGGGTGTAAGTTTTCAAAATGTGACTTTTGGGGTTTTTGAAGGACATGACTAATTGCTTTACACAAAGATGCTGAGGTGGCTGAGGCTTGGTGGGTTTTGGTGATGCAATGTCACATACTGCTAAGCTATCTCTAAACAGAATTGTTTACATGGTGACAGCAGCTGAGATGTGAAACTCAGATTAGATGACTTGTTTTGAGGGATTTTTCTTCTGAGGATGGCATCTGAATGCCTGATATGAAAAAAAAGAAAACCAAAAAACTAGAGAAAAAAAAATGTTGATGCTGTGTTTTTCCCCCTGAATGGGAGAGTGGAAAGAATAGGAAAAATTTCAAATCTTCATTAGTGCAGATGAAGTATATAAAGATCAGAGCAAAATTAAGATCAGAATATCCAGAACATTTGGTTAGAGAAGTTACAAGGAAAATCTTGCATTATGCAAATATACATAAAGATTATTTTATTGCACAAAATATTCAATTTGTATTGTATTTGTATACCTGTTGCCTAATTTGCCTCCAACTACAGCATTTTACCAATAATGATAAAGTACTCCATAAGTACCTGATGACTAATAGAAAGTCTAGGATCATATTAGTTTTGCTCTCAGAACATGACTGAGCTGAGTAAACTATATTAAAATATAAATAGAGATACCCCTTTTCCGATATTTTTATAGAAGTTTATTTCTTCTCTGTATCATTATAATATTGACAACTTATGAGCACTATGGCTATGGCTTTCTTTTATAGTAATAAATTAATGGCATTTATTGATGCCTTGTATTTGCAACACTTAATTTTCCCTATTTTTCAACATTATTGTTCATAAGCATCTTACACAGCAGTATATCTCTTATACGACATATATTTGTCATTATGCAGTCAAAAAGAATTTAAACATACCTATGTATATACCAACAGTGTAAGGAGTGCTTTTCACTTGCTAGCTTAATTACATGTAAGACATTTCTTGATCATAAGATAAATAAATAAAGTTTCATTTCTTTGACTAGCTATTTCATTTTCCCCCACACTTCTGTTTCTGTAGTTACTTTTATCATTGAGAGATATTTTGGGAAGGGGATTGTTTTCTCGAATTTACAATTATTCAGAATATTTCATATCCAAGTCCTCAGGAGGACAACCATTAAAAAAAAAAGTAGAATAGAGGTACTAAATATCTTCAGTACTATAAAGGACCCCCATGCATCCCAACTGGTTAGGTGTTTGTTCTCAGCAGAATAATTTTACATACAGGGAACTGAAGGACAGAAAATATATGGTGCAGCTCCTCCAAGACACTTGGCTATCTCATTTCTCTGAGCCAAGCTAACTCACACAGGAAAACTCAGCTGCTTTGATGCAGTATAGATCTCAAACTACTTCTAAAATGGAGTCTTTTTGCTGCCTTCTTGCTACTTAAAAAAGCAAGAAATCTTAATCTCTCTTTGATGCAACTTGAAAGAGGAGCAGGTGTACTAAGCTTGCCAGAAAATGATAATGTTGTTCATGGAGATCTTGCTTTGGGATGATATCAAGATACTCTGTTGCCTTATGGTCTCAGTGTTCAGTCTGCAAGTAAGCATTGTCAGATTCACAGTCATTCTTACTGAGGCAACGAAGAAATGTGTATGATGTCACTATTTGAGCATCACTGTTTAAAAAGCTGAGATTTACAATTTTCCAAATAGACAAATAAGTCAGAATTCAGCCTGGACATGTTGTGGGACAGATCTAGACAAGGTATCACATTCATGAATTGTCACCAAGAATTGGCCTGCAAGGACAAGTGACTCTTTTGATTGAAAGGTGAGATTAAAAATATTTGACATACTAGAAAAAATATAAAAACTAAGACCAACCAAGAGATTTGGATGAGCAGCTCAGACTGAAGGTAGGGAGATTAATTTCCCTCTAATTCAAATATATTTTTCCATGGTGTCTATTTCAGTACTGAAAAAATTTATATTAGAAAATGTGATATATAATTTAAAAAAAGAGAAGGAATACACAAACATGCCAAAAAACTTTGTAAAGACTTAGAATCATAGAATCATAGAACAACCAGGTTGGAAGAGACCCATCGGATCTTCTAGTCCAACCATTCCTATTTAACACTAAACCAAGTCCCTCAAGACCTCATCCACCCGTGCCTTAAACACCTCCAGGGAAGGTGAATTAACCACCTCCCTGGGCAACCTATTCCAATGCCCAATGACCCTTTCTGTGAAAAACCTCCTCCTAATCTCCAACCTAAATCTCCCCTGGCGGAGCTTGAGGCCATTTCCTCTTGTCCTGTCCCCTGTCACTTGGGAGAAGAGGCCAGCTCCCTCCTCTCTACAACCTCCTTTCAGGTTCTCGTAGAGAGTAATGAGGTCTCCTCTCAGCCTCCTCTTCTCCAGGTTAAACAACCCCAGCTCTCTCAACCGCTCCTCATAGGTTCTGTTCTCCAGCCCCTTCACCAGCCTCATCGCTCTTCTCTGGACTTGCTCCATAGCCTCAACATCCTTCCACTACAAGCCTTTGTAAACAGTCCCTCCACAGCTTTCTTGTAGGTTCCCTTCAGGTCTGGACGGTTGCTAACAAGGTGTCCTCTGAGCCTTCTCTTCTTCAGGCTGAACAAGCCCAACTCTCTCAGCCTGTCCTCATGTGGAATGTGCTCCAGGCCCACTGATCATCTTTGTAGGCCTCCTCTGGACCCACTCCAACAGTTCCGTAGCCTTCTTACGTTAATGATTCCAGAACTGGACACAGTACTCCACACGAAGTCTCACAAGAGAGGAATAGAGGGGCACAATCCCCTCCCTCACCCTGCTGGCCACGCTTTTGATGCAGCCCAGACACAGTTGTCCTTCTGGGCTGCAAGCACACATTGTCGACTCAAGTTGAGCTTCTCATCAACCAGCAACCCCAAGTCCTTCTCTGCAGGGCAGCTCTCAATCACATCATCCCCCACTGTATATTGAAACCAGGGACTGCCCTGACCCAGGAGTAGGACCTTGCACTTGGCCTTGTTGAACCTCATGAGGTTAACACAGGTCCACTTCTCCAGCCTGTCCAGGTCCCTATGGATTACATCCCATCCTTCCCTGTGTGATAGTTATGTGCCGAAGTCATTTGCCAAGGAAAATTTAGCTACATCACAAATTTCAGATTCATTCTTATTTTATGAAAATTACAACTCTATGAATTTTTGCTTTTACTTTCATTAAGATATAAAATGTCACCAAGACATTCCCTTTCATGGGGCTCTTAAGTTTCTGCCCTCCTCCCCAGTGTACTGAAAAAGAAAAACCTTTAAGTGTAGCATTTTGAGAGCTTCAGAACTACCAGCAGTAATTTATCTAACATAAGCAACAATTTAAAAAATACTAATTACATTTAGTTAAATATATATGCACGCTCATGTTATTTTCCATTCACAAGAAAACATCATCAACAAAAAAAAAATTATATATGGTAAAAGTGTCACTGGCTGGGGAGTGTGGTCTTCTTTGCCTTTTGGGATCTGCTGACTCCTTGACACATGATGCCCATTCGTTGTATTTTCATGATGCATGAGAGGAGTGTGACAATGTCATCACATATACCTTTTCCAAAAAGAGACAATTTGCAGCTAAATTGCCCTTTGTCATGCTTGCTGAAGTCTTTACAGGGAATACTGGCAGCTTGTATGTAACGAGTTACTGTCATGACCCATTCTCTTGTGAGTTTTTTCAAGGTAAGGACACACTGAAAACCAGAGCTCATGCACTCATTCTTACTGGAATTAACCATTAGGCTATGGATCACAGCAAACACTGCAACATAGCTGCGTATTTTTTTAGAGAATGGGGCTCTGTTTTTAAATGGTACAATGAACGAAAGCAACAAATTACAGGTAGCAAAACTAATGAAGTGGATGAAGAGTGAAAGAACAGTGAAATGTTGACAATATAATGAAAGAATATTAAGGTTGTGTGGTGATAGAGTTAGAAGTTATGTGCACATTTTAAAGAATGTTTGGATTCCTTATAATCTTAGATTCAGAGTTTAAAGATCTGCCAGTGTCACTAAGTTTGAGGAGAAAGAATGGAGAATACACCAGAGAAAGGGAAAATTTAAGAATTTTCACAGGAAAAAAACAGAAGGAAGGAGAAAATATTAAGAGAGCCACAATAATATGGTGAGGAAAGAAATTTTCACACTTGCAGGAGCATGAAATGATAGTTACCATCAAAGATGTAGAATCTTCTTAAACCCTATAACAAAGACATTGCCAATGGAGCTATGTAAACCACTGCTGACCTGTAGGAAGGAGTTACTCCTGTGTTTTTCTCAAATGCTGCTCCCTGGGAACCGTGGCACGGTAACACTACCCTGAGGGAGGCTATGCTTAGAGATGATTCTACTGATTATAAACTCCATGAGGGAATGTGGCAGGCCAAGCTAACCCTGAAGTTCTGGTCAGGGACAGCCAGTGTAAGTGCAGGTTCATGTCGGGTAAGCAGAGGGCTGGGGAACAAGATTAAGAGATTGCATCTACAGTATTATTTATTATACTCTGAAGTTACATACAAACATGTGAGAGCAAGTACATTCCAAACTGAAGTGCATTCGTCATTATTGTTAGCAATAATGATTAGAATAATTCTTTGTGCAATAGAAGTGCAAGTCTTAAAATAAAAAAAAAAAGAAGAAAGAAAACATGAGAATATTATAATGAATTCATAAACCTTGTGAAGTAGGGACCCTTATCTGAACATTACAGAGGAGGAAACTTTGCCATGGAGAGATTGTAATTTGCCCAGGGCCAGGCAGGAAGCTTGTGGAACAGTGGGAATAAAACCCCAGGCTCATGAGTGCCAGTCCTCTGCTTCAGTCACAAGATCATTTTTTTTCCCTTCATTTGAAAATATTCAAATTAAGTTAAGTTAGGTACTCTTTTCTAGATATGCCAGGAGCGCAGAGGACCTAGGAGTCTTAAGCATCAAACTGGTATTCTTTGTAGAAAAGTCCAGTACCCAGACTTAGAGAAGTGTCCTGGAACAGATCCAAAACTTTTCTAGGTGTATTTTAGGCCTCAAGATTTAGTCTTTTGAATTCTATCTCTGAACCAACGTATGTCTAATTATGCCAGTGAGTCTGTGCTGCTTTGCACAGGAGAGTCATCAAGCCCCACCACAGAACACATGGTCACTCTGTGCTCAAGGCAGTTTTCTGGAGGCTGGATAAGGTCCAGGATCCTTCTCGCCAAAGTAGGACTCAAACATTGCTCATCCTGATAAGTAAAATCTTTCAGTATTAAACAATTTCTCAACAGGTGGAAACAATAACTACCTTCCCTGTTTTGCCCACAGCTTAATCTGACAGTAATTTTCAGAAAATTCTTACCAGCTCAGATCTCATGTAGGAAGGGGCAGGAAAGATTCATGTTGCTTTTGAAGGCCCTTCAGCATCAGCCTGAGATGGGTATCCAGCTACACTGCACTGCTAAGACCTTCATCAGCTCTGCTTAGTCTCTACAACAGACCCATAGGGAACATCTAACCTTCTTGTTGCCATTCTTGGAGCAGAACGCCATTAAACAGTTTTGGGCTCCGGGAGGCACTGAGGTGCAGCTCTTTACTTTGGCTATTTTTCCTTCATGTTGCATCAGCCCAGCAAGCCTTTGCAGCTTCATGTTCCTGGGCTGGTATTTCTGCGCAGCCAAATGTGCCAAATCGTTTGAAGCCAGGCTGGAGACTTCTTATCCTGCACTGCATATTGTGTAAGTTTGGACACACAAGCAGTGTTAGTGATGGAAGCATAAGTGCCTAGTGATTTCATCTGTTTCCAAGACCAAGAGTAGCCAATATACACATTCTGAAATTTTAGATTTAATGGTCAACGGCGCTGATCTGATATATGTCTTCTTATGGATTCAACTTCAAGCCTTTCACAGACCACTACTAGAGCCTTATCAGAAGGATTCTGTAGTGGAGCTATTTAGTTTTCTTGTACACTTCTTACCTAAACACATAATTTGATACATTTTATACTTCCTTTAAAACTCTGATCCTGTAATGTCCTATCTGTGTACTTCTGCACCTAATGTGTCTTGTACCAGCTTTACAGTCAGCCATGGCTAAATAATACTGCTTTCATGGCTTACTAATAACTAGGCAGAGTAATCTTACTCATAGCAACATGTGTTAACCTCAGGGGAAACGTGCTTGGTGCAAGTCCTATTCGTATAAAAGAGTGCTGCTGACGCCTTCCTCTCTCTCTCTGATCAGTCAGTTTTATTATCCACCTAGTTTATGCTATTTGACAAACAATGCTCCCTCAATGTCACTGGAAGCTACCAGTGTGTATAGTATCCTTGAAATTCAGTCAAACTGTGTATGCTGCATTTCCCATGTCCCCCACATCTTCCACTGAAAAAGATTGTCAAGTTGATTTGGCAGAGGCTCAAATCAAGAACGTAGACACCTTGATCTCTAAGGTCAATGGGCCACATTTGACCCATTGTGAAATACCACTGAAACTGGTGACATGCTTCAGTAGAGAAGCTTGACACTATAATTCTACTTTTCATAACTGGAATTACTATTTGGTAGAAGTGGCATTTTTTTTTTTCACATCCAACATACACAGAAAGCAGAGAAGAGTGTTAAGAGACAAAACAAAGAGTTTTTTCTATAGAGTCACTCTACCATGCCGCATCAACATCACAGGTGTCTTCCCAGCACACCTAGGCAGTGCTTCAGAGTGGCCCGTGTGTGACACCAGCCCCAAGAAGGAGGTATTCACATTCACACAAAGACCAGTGATACACCAAAGGGACAACTTGAAGCAGCTGGGGTGATGTGCTGTTCTCACAAAGAGAGCATGCAGGGCAGCACGCAGAGTTACTGCTTCACATGACCTACTGTAGCCTCAGATCAGCTGATGGCATCTCTGATCAACAGAGAGGCTGTCTATCTTTAATCTTTCCTCTCTTGGGATCACATATTAACCACGTGAGGGTGACCCTCAGCATCTCAAGTAGAAAACCACGTATGCAGTTGTCTCTTGCCAAACTACTTGTTTCTCCAGCAGTGTCACAGGAATTTCTCATGCGACATTAGGAAAAACAGTTCCTTTCTCCTGTTGCCAGTTACCCCATCTGCGGCAAGAATATTAATTCCTGATTTCTCATAAACATGGAGGATTTACCTTCAGCTCTCCTCAAATTATTCTCAGTTTCTAATGTAATCATTGTCTCTAGATCTTTCACAGACAGCAGAAAAGTATCAAATCTATGAAGAATATTAAGACAGAAGAGAAGATTCTAGCTTCAGAGGAAAAGGATCTACCAGGAACAGCCCGTGCTAGGAACAACCAAAGACTGAAACTCTCATAAGGAGAAATGTTTTGCGCTTTAAACCATTCATAGTAGGTATTGGGTATTGGCACTACTTCATTGAATTAAATGCCAGCCATCATAAGAGTATTTAGCTAGATCCTAGGAGAACAACCTCAGGATAATTTGATCTTCTTCAAGTAAGGACTGTGCTGAGTGCCTTTTGCAGTGAAGGCAATAGTAATGAATAGCCACTTTGGTCCCAATGACTGCTGCTGCAGGGAGCATCATTCCTCATCTCCATAGTCCAGCCCTGAGGCTGCCTTGGGGAGCTGGGCTGGGGTAGCTGTGATGGATGTGAGAGCTGTGGCACTGTTTGCTGTGTCAAACAAAGCAGAGGAAGACAGATTATCCTAAGTCTAAACCCAGTCAGGCTGCATAAGTGTTGGCACTGCTGAATGGTAGCAGGACCAGGAAAGGCACCTTGTGTGGTCAGCATTATGAGGACTGGTTACCATACTCTCTGCCTTGGGGCTTCCTTTCTTTTACCAAGTCTGTGCTATCCGAGTGCCTCATTGCAGCACTCAAGCAGATGCTGACTTGCCAAAGTTCCCTGAGCCTGTGCCATAGATAGGGCTTCTTCTATCACTAAGGACAGTGTCTGGCATGTTCTTCTGCACCAATGAGTCACACCTGAGTCACTTGTTCCCATGCCAGGAACAGCCAGCCTTCTCCAAGGGAATACAGTGACCTTTCTGGCTTATACAATATAACTAACCAAAAAGGAAAAGTGAGACATCACTATGCATTTGTTCCTAGCATGTTTTCCTAGGTTTTAAACTATCATCATCCAACAACAATTTGAAGATTGTTTTAAATAGGCTGCTCCTTCCTTTCTCTGAGAAGGAAGTTGTTAGTGGCTGAAGTGTAGAGTAGTGCTGAGGGAAGACGAGAGGCAGCTGTTGTCAGCTCCAAGGACTTCTGTTGCTGAGTCGAAGTGTTTGTACCATGCAACATTGATAATGCTCTCTAGTAAGTCTAAGAGAAATACCTTTCTCCAGAATAATGAACAGATCAGTCCAAGTTTCTTGTTGATTTCCTTCGAATGGATTTGTAAAACCTCTGCTCACTCCCTGTGACTTTTCCTGCTGAAATGCACACTTGCGTAGAGCACTGACTTCACAAAATAAGACCCTTTATCTCTCTCTGTTTAATGATGAATTCTCTGAGATGGGCCAAAAGGAACTTCTATTTAATTGTGGACTGACTAGAGCAGGAATGCATTGCTTAGAGGTGACTAGTTGAGATGCAAACATAAAAACTCATGTTCTGCTTGCACTAAAATGCCCCCAAAATAACCCTTTAAAAATGGACCTATTCTAAATTGACTGCAGAGGGTACCACATGGGTAAATTTAGGGACATTTATTCCAGATTTATTTAGGGAATAATGGTGAGATCTTCAGTCTATATTTGGCTTCCTTTTATGTTGCCTCCTTTCTGAGAGAAACATTTAAATGTGTCCCTATTCAACCTTCAGCAGACCTGCTTAGATTGCAGATGCCTGGGATCTTACTAATAAGAAGAAATACAGACAAGAAGTGCATCCTGGCTTCCCCTGTATGTGGTGACCAAAATAGAAGAATACAAAGAATACAAAACTTGACAATTGCTTCAGAGATGCTGAGAAGAGGCCACTCTTATGCAAGCAGACGCGATAAAACCCAGGGATTCCAGAATATGAAAAGAGACAACTAACATGAGAAGCAGAACCCTAGTGAGGATGTTCTACTCGGAGGTAGCATTTAAGACTAAGGTGAGGTCACAAAGGTAGGACCTTCATAGTGTCCATCACCAGGACAGTGGTGCTTTGGTTGTCTGGAATTAGGAACCTTTTCTTCTCTGCAGAAGAAATACTTTTGAACTTTTTCCTTTGAACTCTTTATTTCCAGTGCATTCAGAGAAGGTTGCAAATCACCTTCAATCCTCATTTGGTAACCCTTAATAGACAGAAAAAATTAAAATAGTTGTTCTGATGCTTTAGCAATAGTCAGGAATCACTATCATGATACAGAGCAGAATGGGCCAATATACCCTTTTGCACATCCTTATCCATGCACAGGGATACACCACTAGTACCTGTGTATTCAGCGAAGCTGAATAACATTGTGTTTCCCTTCAGAGGCTGTTGTCTCACTTTCAGGTATCCCAACATATTAGTTTATTATTGGGAAGTAAGGAAGATTGTAAACTTGATTTTGAAGGTGTGAAACAAGGACAGCAGGAGCTAATTTAACTTTCTGCATGTGGTGATACAGCAAAGGCAAGAATGTCACTCCAGAGCTATGATTCTAGTTCTCTGCTTTAGTTAGTACGTAATGCTTTGTTTCATAATATACCACTCCCTGTGGCCCTACCATGACTCTGTAAATCAACCTGTTTTAACACATAGACTGCAGGAGTGCTTTCTCTGTAAAGCAACGCATCTTTAAGGAGCAACAATTACAGTAAAAAGATGTGTGGGGTTTTTTCTGCAAAAACAAGTTAAAAATGCTACTTTATTTTGTGCTCTGCATCAAGATAAAAAATTAATTGCAATTTGTCTTCCACCCATCTCAAAAACTCTCAATGGGAGAAATAAACCCTGCTAGAAAACTCACCCTGTAATCTTTTTGTATAATAGCAGTGAATTTCACAGTATACTTGGTCTGATTAATGCTCAGTTCTGTATTTGCTCCTGATTAGTCTGTAAATACAATATACTTGATGATATTACTTAGGCTGCCCAAGTGTACACCTAATACCACGGGGTCACTCAGGGAAGCTGTTGCTCAGGCCACGACACTCAGCCTTACCTATCTTTGTACTCATTTCAGGTTCCCTGGTAACACTAGTAAAACACGTGACCTCTCTTGAAACCAAACACTGAGACAAGAGAGTTTTTTCTGTTTTTTTTAAAGCAAAGAAGTTAAATTTTCATTTTAAATTGAACTGTTTGCTAATAAAGGAAGGTGAAAGTATAGATAGTGTGCTAGATGATTGCTCTGTCTGGTTACTAACAACTTACATCACACCCACCCAAGTGGAGTCATAAGCATGATGAATCATATTCAACTCTATGAAAATGTTAAAACTGAGTCTTTGGTGAGGTTTCTTTATATTTTTCTCTCTGGGAAAGTTCCCTAGACTCTTTCTGTAGGAAATTGTCATGACCTCTCTTGTGTTTCAGTATTCAAGAGACCTATAAGGAAACACTGAGACCAAAAAGGTTAAAATATTCTTAGAATATTCAAGAAATCTGCTGTGTTCTCCAGGTAGATCTGCAAACCTAACATATATTTTGTTGTGAAGAGAAATTGTCTGTTCCTAACATATATGGGACTCACGGCCTTTCAGACTTTTATGAGATAGAAGAACCAATCAAAGGGCATCATATAGTACATGATTAATATTAGTTAGAAATGAGCTTACCAAATTGGTTTGTCAAAATATGGAAGCTTTGCTGGTAGCTGAATCAAGACTGGGGGCTCAGTAAGATCAATTATCAGACAGGAAAAACCAGTCCTTGTAGTTCCTGTTCTTGGTTGCAAAGTGATGCCCTAAAGTATTACTTAGGATCAGCTATTGAGGGATTTATGTCTGAAATGTTGTCGTGAAGAGAAGGCTAGGTCTAGGTGTTAGTTTCCACTCAGGTGGTGAAAAAGCTGAGTATTGCATGGGCTAGGAAGTGGGTTTAGCTCAAAGCCCTGTCCCATGAGCCGAGTAACTGGCTGCTTTGGAAGTGTGGCAGAAGGCAGGAGCTCTTTAACATAGAATGTTAAGAGAAATGCAAATTCTAAAGTAAAGGTGTTCACTTCTGGTAATAATTTAAGTAATTTATTTTTAGGTAACTCTGCAGTTGCCTAATGTGTGCTTTCCTGAACTGCCATATGGTGATGTTTGGATTGCAAAATCCACACCTGTCTCATTCCCATGGCTCCAAGATCACGATGATCATCCCACATGGGGGTCTCTGCTTCAGACTGAAAGGGGCAACTGTCACCAAGCCATGATATTGTCGTGAAAATAACAGCTGAATGTATACGAGCATTGGATCTACTGCAACTATGAACTCTAAAAACAAAGAAATAAAATCAGTGAAGGGATTTTCTTTCTCAATCTCTTTTTAATATTTAGTCAAGCTAGAATTAGGTGTTCACCATAATTACTTCTCACATTTGAATTTTTTTTCTTGAAAACGGCGGAGTAGGATTTCCAAATAATGCAGTAGAAAACTGAATACGATGTCACAGAGTCTCTGTTGAAAAAGTGTAGACACTGGTAAGTTAAAAAACCTTTTGCAGTCATAGAGGTAAGGTAAATGCAATAGGCAAAAAGTCTTTTTTTTTTTTTTTTTTTGAATAGTGGGTCACACCTGTCAGCTAGCAGGAAAAAGACCAAGAAGAAAATATCTCTATAGCTAAGCCATGTGTAGATGTGATAAAGACCACACATAAGCCCATGTGGTCTCAGATCCACGCTTTTTAAGCAGACACCTATGATAAGAGTTGCTAAGATTACCCATGAGATGGCACAACACGATGAGTGCTAATCCCAGGTTGTCATGAGGCTAACACTTTCTAAATCAAGATCCAAATTCTTTCAGCCCTGTCCACTGCAGAGGACCTTTCTGCTTGCTTTGAATTAGGAAATGGTTTCTTTAGGTACCAAATCTAGTCTACCTCCCGACCTCAGTGAATTAACCTCAGTTTGAGCATCATAATAGGAAGGGTAGGCTTTGTTACTCAGGCTTTCAAATCTACCTACATCCTGCCACATGTGGACTGAAGAAATAATCTTTTACATATAGTCTTGGAATCAGGATTAGCAAAATGATCATGAGGCAGAGCAGCAGTTCATGGCAGTAATCCAGGCAGAGACAGTGCTCTGAAACAGCTCAGAGCTCCCCATAAACTCTGTTACCCTAGTTTGGGGAGTGGCAGCAGGGCTGGCCTTACACGTTTGCCATGTCATCCTTGTAGGCATCCCTCCCACCAACAGGTGATCTTCAGTGCTGCTCGAGGTTTGCCAGTCTAAATAAGATCTACTTCATGTGGAGGTAGCCCACTCCGAAATAGATTTCTCCAAGATGGCTTTGCCCTAAGTGCTTGTGTGATTAAATATCTATAAGTAGTTCAAAGCAATGAAAGGCAGATAAACAATGACCTCTCTTTGGGAAATACTGCCCCACTAACTTGATTCTCATTTGCTGTCTAGTATGCTTGGTAATAGGGTCGGGCATATGGTCATTTTTTTTTGTTATGGGATATAGTCTGCCTTTCTGGGGACAGCACTGTGTGTGTAGAGAAGATAAGAATCATGCCTTTAGATTTCCAGGTGCATAGGACAGTCTCAGCAGTACCACCAGCAATGCAGCAAACTGTTTGTCATCATTTTCATAAAAAGCAAATAAAGCCATTGCCCATGAGGTGTTCTTTGAAGTGTGGGACCACAGGCTCTTGGCTGACATCCGCTTCCTGGTTGACTGGCTTTGTGCATGACTGCAGTGACACACTGCAGTCCCATCGGGTTTGCTTATTACTCCCAAGTAAACTTTCCCCCTTTGACACGGGAGAAATGATTTACAATGATAGAAAGCCAGGACATTCTGCACACTTAAAATCGTAAGTCTTTAAAAGTTATTTTTTCACTCCTTGTTTCCTTCAGTCAAATGCCAAAGAAAAGAATCTTGTTAGCCCATGATTATAAAACACGCCTTTGATGGTTTGTGTGCTTGCCTTGTAGTACCTCCAAGTCAAATACTGTTTAAAACCCTATCAGCTTGCCAAGATACATGGAAGAGACAGAGTTCAGAAGGCTGGCTGGTGAGCTAACTGTATTAGCTGCAAAATAACCAATTAGCACAGCATCAGGGCTGATGTATGTGCATGAAGAGAGCTGCCAGGAGATACAGTTTCTGCAGCTCATGGGTTTCTTTTCAGCCATCAGCCTGGTTGACCAGACCCTTTTGGTCTCTGGCCACCTGCCCCAATGCCCAGCTTCAGGGAAGCTCTCACTGCATTGCAGCAGGAGGGAAGGACCTCTGAGAATTACAGGGAGGCTACACAAGGGAGTGAGAGAGAAGACTGCAGTTGCTTGTTGTTGCTGGTAGATGGATTTTGAAAACGGAAGCACCATATTTATGCTCTATAAGGGTACAAACTGATTTGACCTTTGTAATTACTTATAAAGTATTGTCTTCTGGATGCTTTTGCTGTGCAAGTTTTAAAAAATAGCTTCCCTTGGAATTTCTCTGTTACCTTCTCTGGCACAGGCAGGTGGCCTGGAAGAGATGACAGCTCATTTTTCTCCTGCCTTTTGCACTCTTTTTTTCTATGAAATCTGTGACCATTCATGTGCGAGTTAAATGACACTGACATTATAGTGGCACGGTGCTACAGTGAATCAGAGACCTTTCAAGCTATGTGAATTTTAAGGGAACTGAAAAAGTAGATTTAACTAAATACAAAAAAAATGGAAAATAGATGAAAAGTGAAAGCCAAAGATTCTAACATTAGAAAAAAGTAATATATTTATGTCCATTTAAATGTAGATTTCTGGCTTATGGTCCAGACACCCTGCTGCCTACTGATAGCAATAAAAGTTATAAAAGGTGTAGTACAAAGTAAGAGTCAACTATAATGTAAAGTTATTGAACTTTAGCAATACCTTAACTATTGTTTGCATGTGTCTGAATCTGGAACTGCAGATGTGGGTGCTTAGTAACAGATAGCTGTATCTATGACAAACACAGGACTGGAACAGAACAAGTGAGTTGCAGAAACAAACCCTGGTCCTCCCATAGTCCTCCCATAGTGCCACCCAGCCACAGGCAATAAACGTTAAGAGGAAAGCCCTCTGCTCCCTTGTTCACACTTTCCACAAACTGCAAAAGCCTTCTAACCTGCTACAGGAAACTTTGGACCTACAATGAAAAAAAAAGTCATATTCCTCTGGTGCCATGGAAGAGAGCGGGGGGACTGAGGGCTTCATCACTATTCTGGAGCCACAAAATAACATGAGATTTATGTAGGAAAAAGGTGTATTTGTTGACCTTTTCTTTAAATATGCTCATTTATTAAACAAAATGTTTATATAATAATATAATAATAGTTTATTAATTATATATTATTGATAAATATTATGTAACCCTATGTACGTTATATACCTGAAATATATTTTATTAGCCTCTGATTCTGCCTTTCTGGAGAAGTACAACATGCACTTTGGACCACATGTACAACACAGTATGATACTGCATACAAAAATATCTTTCCTGTGTATAGTGGAAGAACAAACCATGCTCATTACTGAACAAAAGAATATACCTTGAGCTGTAGACCAGGGTGGGAATCATGTAGTAAAACTTCATTGGATTCATTAAATGAGCAAATGTAGTTAGTAATGCAAGGTAGGGTTTCACTAGGAATCCTTATTCTAATGAACACAAGAAACAATGTGACATTATGCAGAATCTAATTTATTTATTTTTAAAATAATTATGACAAGCAGAATAAAAAGATAAAACACTTCAGTAGTTCGGTGTGTGAAAAGAGTCCTATAAAATGGGGTGTGCGTGGACTAGAAGATCCGATGGGTCCCTTCCAACCTGGTTGTTCTGTGATTCTGTGATTCTGTGATATGCACTTTGTCACCTAAGTGTTCTGAACATCATGTACAACTGTGCAATCAGAAATGTACAGTGCAGTCAGAGATGATATAATAAGAAAGCTGTACAAGGTAAACAAATACTGAAAAATTTATGAGTGAACTTTCGTGAACCAGTATCACACGGGAGCATGAGAGGAACTCATAAAAAGAGGGTAAAAGCCAAAGAACAGATGAGGATGAGAAAACGATACAAAGCATGCAGCAGAGAAAGAAATCTAAACCCAGGCATGCATTTTATTAGACATATATTCAGAAGAACATCCATTAAAGCCATGAGCCAGTCTTAGGAACCAGGAAACTAAAGCTTTGCTCTTGCATTATAGTTATTCCTACTATCTGTCACTTGAGTCACAGCCTTGTTAAATTCTACTGGAATCGCATTATTCTTGTGCTCCAGGTATGCTTCTGAAATTTTTAGCTAAAAAGCCATATAGCTGAAACTGATGTATTTGTGTAGAACACTGGAACTGTATCACAGCAACTACTCTGCGTTTGCACACAGTCTCTGCATGTAAAGAATTTTACGACAGAGAAAAAGGATGAGTTCAAAAATCAGTATCTGCATGTAGGGGCTTAGAAAGCAGTCCACGGGTACAGCTTCAGTTGAGAAAAAATAGGTGTGCAAATGAAGACAATAAAACAGTTAGTTTCTAATAAGACAGCTCACAATAGAGACCAGAAAGTCAGATTTCCCAGTAGAAATCCCAACAGGGCATGTCTACTGGTCAAGCAGGCACTTAAGTGCAATAAAAACTATTAAAATAGGTTTTTTATTTTCACAGATCATAAAGACAAACAGGGATTTAGAAGGTCACTTATATCCAAAGACTGAACCTCACCATTCCAGGTGTGTTCCAGATGCCCATGTAGCCTCCAGAGGTGCAGATTCAACAGCCTTTCTTAGTTATTAGCTAACCTTGCTGCACTATTCCAGCACTTAACCATATGTCACAATTCTGTGTAGGCAGACAAGGAAGGTTGTGCAGTCATGCCAACCTGTCACCTCCAGAGGTAGGTTTGTTGATGTGGAGCTGTAGGGACACATTGGGAGGCTGTACAAAACTGCTCTAGCTGATTGGGAAAAGTGGAAATCCCTTGCAGTTGGTAGCATTATATAATAAACAATCATTTTATTGCATTTAAAGTACATATGAGCAATGATTGCTATCAATGGTAATAATATGTTTTTAAGTAATTTTCTTGTGCCCAATATGAATTATATCTGAGTCTGAATTGATGAAGCTGTATCAAGTTTTATAAAGCTGCTTGTGCCATCAGGATAATTAAAACAATATATGTTTCAGTTCAATATACAATTTCAGGTCATTAAAAAATCAGTACAGCATAATCATAAATTGAATCACTGGGTAAAGTATTACTGTTCTATCACAGTGTCTGTTTATAGCCTGTTTATTAAAGCAACAGGAATAAAATTTATGCCACCTTTAACTAACCAGATTTGAAAAGGAAGGTTTCTGGGAAATGATTTCTGGTCTTTTCAAAATATGGCAATCATTCAGACTCCTTTGAAAATTAATTATACCAGTAAGAACAGTAAGGTAAATTGTGGAAACCATTAAATGCTTTAAGTACCTGAATTGATGCATCCCATTTTCTTAACCTCTCCAAAAATAAGAGGCATAATAGGCCCACTGGTTGTTTTTCCAACTTGCAAGCAGAGCTGCACAATGATGCTGGCCTCGGCACAAAGACACTCCAGCAGCTGCCAGCCCCAGCGTTGTTTCCCTCCATCATTCCTACCAGCTGCTCCAGGACACAGGGAGCACGCATTCATCTCCAGTTTCTTCTCAGCAACTCTGAAATGCATGGATGTACTTCAGGAAGAGTTGTGCCTAAGACAATCCTAGTGCTGCCAGACTGTTTCTGTTTCAGAGGGCTCCTCTTCTCAGATTCTCTACTGCAAAAGTTACAGTCAAACTTCTTGCTATGCCTCTGGATACCAGTAGAAGTAAAATCTTCAGCCCAGCCTTCTATGTCCTTTTTCCAGCATTTTTGTTGGTGACCTGCTGCCAGTATGTGCAGGGTGGGGAGGATATGACCTGTGGCTTTGTTTCTCCCAGGGAAATTTCATCGGGATGTGGGTACCACAGAGAAGTCCTAATGTGCTCTGAGTTCAAGGTTATTCTTAAATTCCAACTCTCAGGTGCCTGTAAACAAATGGAGACAGGCCCTAGTAATGATACTCTGTGCCATGGATCTGGCATATGCTATTCAGTGTGTTTGCATTTTTCTGTGAGCGTAGGTACAGTCTTTTTTCATCAAATAAATTGGAAATACAAGAAACTGAGCAGTGAGTGGCTACAAACAGGTTGCTGCTTCTCACCTATCTTTGCTGAAAAAAAACCGCATGAGGAAAGAGATCACACAGAGAATAAGAGTTTCTATTTCAGGCCATAAAGCAATAAGGATAGTGTTGCCAAACTCAACAAACGACAGAGATGAAGCTGTTGAGGAGAACAGACATGTGGCAAAGAGCAGAGGCAAAGCAGGGAAAGTAGAGGGACATAAACAGGGTGTCAAGCTACACCACTCTGAGCTGCTGGAGTTAGCACTTCTAGTATCAAAGAGGATGAAATGTCAGCACGGTCTGGGAACAATATCACAGTGTTTCTAACCTTAACCAAGTTCTAGACAGCCACTGTTTTTTGTCTTGCTTGGTATTATTCAAGGAAACATCTCTTTTTATATTTTCCCCAACAAAAGCTGAATTGATGGCCCAAGAAACTACAAGTATAATAACCTATCCTGAGAGTTCTTACCACAACTGCTGCCTGAGTGGCTAAATCTTGCCTAAGTTACCATAATACTGCAAACATGACATTGCAGTAACCTCCAGCCCTTTAACTCCCTGCCTTTTGTGGGTTTAGTAGGTCGTCCAGGCCATGCATGGCCCAAGCCAGTGTTCTCAATCCTCCAGAATACTGAGACAGCTCTGCTCTGGTGCCACGTTTCCCTGCAGCTGGCCTGGCTAGCCCCAGGGGTGCTTGCTGGCCGTGCTGTGCACAGGCAGGCAGCCAGCCTCTACCCGAGATGTTCTCAGGGGCGTCTTTTGGGAGCCTGGCATATCCCCCTCCAGAGAGTTGATGCTGACTGCCCTGGTTATTGGCAAAAGCTGAACCCCCAAACCACAAAGCAGAAAAGATGATTCAGGGAAAGATTGCTGCCCCACAGTATCTGCATTCAGTTAATAGCATTTGCTGAGTATCAGTTTGTTTTTTGATTTTGGTTTTTTTTTTTTTTTTTTGTTTTTTTTTTTTTTGCTATAATTCATTGCAAAGGTTAAAAGGAGGGTGTTTACAGCATACGGTTTGTCTTTTATTACCCTGCATGAGTTTGGCTCAGGAAGGGCTGTAAGCTTGGAAATTTTTACTGTTCTACAAATGATTCCCAGTCTTGTACTTTCTCTCCTGGTCTTACTCATCGTTGTGACAGCAATCTACATCACTGCTATGGGCTGCTTTTTTTAGGAAGCGGCACACGATGACACACTGGGAAAATAAAGAGCCAAATTTCATTTGGAGACTCTCCTTTTTATTCACTGTTCAGCATCGTGGCACTCCATCACAATATATCCTTGAGCAAAGAGGGCACAAAGGGGATGACAAGCAGAAGGAGAAGGTCGAGACTGAAAAGGAGAGCCCAGTTTCTACATGGAAGATTGAAAAATTTGCTTTATTCTGATGATACACTTCTGTAACCTTCAGATCACAGAAATGCCCAAATGTTGGGGAGATTGTTTAGCAATAACGCCTTCTGATGCTCTGTCAGGCTGCTCTGCAGCACTGAATTGCCCCCAGTCCTCTTCTTTGGGACTATTTTTTACCGCATGGGTAGTGCTGGGCCAAGCCACCATGGTTCAGGGCACCACTTGCCCCCACATCCCCACAGCCACATTCTGTATGCTGCTGCTCTTACTCCTCACCACCCTGGTACCCCTGCAAAAGGGCCTGGGAGCCACAAAGGAAGAATTCAGCATTCATGAAGGGCTTTCCCCCATTAGCAGCTCTTCTACTGCTGCTGCTTATAGGACATGATTTTTCAGCAATGCAGCAAAAGTGTCAATTTCTTATCCTGAATAAACACACTAGGAAAGGAAGGAAGAAGGTAGAAATGATTTCATATGTCCACAAGGCAAATGAAAGACTACTCATGAAGTTAAAAATAAATTTCTGAAAAAAAAAAAAAGGGGCAATTTGCCTTCTGTGCACCCTAAAGGAAACTCAAGGCTAGGTTGCTATAGGCTGCAAAACCAGACAAATTGATGCCCAGCCTTGCCACAGAATAGCAACTGATACTGGAAAGGTTCCTCAAAATCTTCTGTCACAACTTCTATTTCAGTAACATACTGATACTAATGATGTTCGATGGTCAGGATCAGGAAACTGTCTGCCACAGTATGACATAATAGTACTTTTCAAAATGCTCTAAAGCAAGGTTAATAAGAAGTTCAGTCTCCAGGCAGGGTATTCCATAACTTTACCCTCCTGTGTTCTCCTTCTGAGATATTTGAATACAAACACTAGATAAAAGAGATAGACAAACACTAACAGCAGTCTGTTGCAAGGCTACATTCCCTTCTTTTGAGGAACTTGGAAAGAATGTAATTAAAATATTCATATTAAATGTTAAACATTCGTTATTTCAATCAGTAATAAACATTCAGGCTGTCATAGCAAATGGTGAAATGGAATTTCAGAAATAGAGATAAGGTGGAAAAAAAGGTCTCGGTATCTCATTCTTTCACTCTGTTTTCTGTCCAAAAGGCAGATCTCTACTAAAGTCACCATAAATGGCAATAAACACCACAGGTCATACCTTAACCTCTCTATGCTAAAAATCCCCATTAAAACATTAAGATTAAATAGCATCTAAGTGAGGGCTTCTTTGGAAATTTTAATCCAAGCAGTTGGAAAGTTGGTATGTAAGTTATGTGAGTTAATTTGGAAATAAATTTACAAACAAACATAGATAAACACCGGTATGCTTTTACTGCTGCTTGAGGTGAAAGATAGCATAGCAGCCTGTTTTGGAATATCTCCATTCCAGTGTTCTAACTCTGGCTGATGACCAGAAGACTGGCTAGTGCTTCTTATTTATCAAGTCAATATGCTAAGGAGACTCGGTCTTTTCACTTGTTCAGGACTCATGTATTGAAGAACTCTTGCCTTCATGTCTGATGGCTGGGTATTGGTGAGGTGTATTTGGACTCAAACAGCCAAATGAAATTAAAAAATATTCAAATGGGTCAAAACTGTTACAGTCACAGTTTATGCTCTAAAGCAGTCACACTTTGGAAGGTTTTTGCATAGTGGAAATGACCATATAGCTTTGGCTTAAAAGCTCTAGAGTACATTCACTTAGTGATTAACTGAAGCAATTCTGTGTCAGTATAATTAAACAACATACTTTGTCTCCACCTCATAAGATTTCTTCTGAGATGGTAAATCAGTGATAGGTCTGCAACCTGCTTGATTATTTACCAGCTATCCATGTCCTACAATTACTTGTAAAGAATAAAACCTTCAGGCAATTGAAAAAGAAAGTGCAGTAAAAATATTGAGATAACTGCAGTAATTAAAAGACCTTTTTTCTCCGTCTTTTGGAAAAAACTCAAGTATCATTCAAATCTTCTGCTCAAAATGATGGCAATTCTGCTTTTAATAAGGACTCCAAACTTGCTGATATTACAGTTCCTTTCCATTTCTAGACAACAGAAAACATTTCTGTGCTTAATTATTTTGCAATTATAAAAGGAGAACTAAGTGTTTCGAAACAAGCTGATCACAAGTTTTGCTACGTTCTTTGCAACAGTTGTCCTACAGCATCCCCCTGAAGTTTTTCTAGTTACATCTTATAACATTTTGGAGTTTCATAGCCTGTGACAACCTCCTTGCACTGCCTTATCGCTGCATCTCAGGTCTAGATGTCATCCAAAACCCCAGGGCCATGTCTGTCTTCCTTACAGTGAGGTACACCCTCAATTCAAATGGAGGTTGGTGTAATTCAAGAGTGCTGAGATTCAAAGCTCTTTTGCAAGTTTAATTGAAGGTGCATGATAAAGCACATCAGTGCAAGAATAAGACTGAACCAGTAAATGAGAACAAAAAATGAAAAATGTCCAAATAAAGAGAGGGGAAAACAGAACATGCCAGTACTAGTACACACATTTCTAACATCAGGGATCATGTTTATTTCCTGAGGCATGCATATTAGAAGGACCTTTCTTGGTAATGCTTTTGTAGGTGGATGTGGATAGAAGTTGGAAAATACCTTTTTCTGTTTCAACAACATGCTTTGAAGTGATACAATGCTACAGCACAAGGTTCAACTCATAGATAAAAATTCATAAAAACATGCCATATTTACTTATGGAAATAAGAGCTATGGGTTTCTCCCTTCCCTCCTCTCACTTAACACTGCCAAGTCCTTGCACTATTCTGTCTTATCCTTAAATCTTGCAAGTAAACTCGAGGATGAAGTGTGCCTTTGTTCCCTAAAGTATCAAAGGAACTGTGATGTTCCTTTCTCATGCCAATCATTTTAACAATCATTAAGTCAGCACAATAGGTGCTGGGCTTTCATGATCTTAAAGTTGATGGTGCATACACAAGATATTAATGTTATTGTTATTATTACTATATATAGGCACACTTTGTTAAGACTACAGCAAGTCTATGAAAATAGCTGACATTCAGTTGGTGGCTGCAACTGCTGAAAGGTCAGTCTCAGTAATCTCCTGCAAAGCTCCAAGTAAAACAGATTAAGTGGGGAAGAAGCACCAAATGAGTGTCCTTGACAGGAAAGGAAGAAGCCAGACCAGCTTTGTTCTGATCCTGCTTCTGCTGGATTTGTTCTACCCTGAGGCTCTGTTCAGTTTGGTGGGACTACAATCAAGCATGCATGCATCATCTAGTCTTTCTGTGAGCCACTAGGGTAACATACTTGGTACTTAATTCTGCCAAGAATAAAATCTGGCAGCTGTTTCTTTCTTTTAAATATACTTAGCTGTTATTTTAATTGAAAAGAAAATACTGTAAACAAGATTACCAAAACATACTGACTCACTTTCAGGTGTTTTGTGAAAGCAGAGGTAAATTTCTTCAGGTCTCTTCCTTAGTTCAAACTGAAAAGCTTATATCCACCAGATTTTTATTTTATCTGATTTACTTTTTGTGGTTTTATTATTGGCATAAAGGAAATTGTGGATATGGAACCTTCAAGATGTTTTGGAATATGTTAAGTTTGAAGCTAGATACTTATGTTTATTCATATCAGTACAAAGAAATCCTTAGACCTAATCCACCCAATATGGCAATAACAATAAAAATTATGTTATCAAGTAACTGTTCCATTCGTTTAGATTTATCTTATTTACAAATGGAGAAACTGTGGTCCACTGTGGCTGAAAGATACCAAAATATGCAAGAGAAATCAATGGGGAACAGAAATAAATTGTTTCATATTCTAGCTTGAAACATAGTGCTTCCCCTTAAACAAAACAAAACAAAACAAATCACCACATGAAAATGAAGAGATCATAAAGTTCTAACAACTGAACCCAAAGTTAGTAATATATACCCTCTAATTCCCAAATGTACATGATTTCACTTGATTCATCCAACTAATGAGATCACTGCATTCAAATGTCATGGCTGATCCCCAAAGTCTCCAAAACCCTCTGTTGACATCACAGAGCATTCAATCTGTATAATCCCTGAAGGATAAAAAAGAATCATAGAAAGTACTCAAAGATACCTTGTGAAAGTAAATACTCTGAAGTTAAGAGAAGGTCAACGAAAGTATGAGGAAAAAAACAAAACAGAGCAAAGACTTGCCCAGATACCTAGTAGTCCATGACAGAACATGTAATTTGACCAAGTATTTTTTCAGTCCCCACATATACCAGGCAGTTATAGCCAGAACTTTCTACTTCAAAATATTATTTCCATGCCTCACTCTATTTTGTGCTGGTTTGGTAAGTATTAATTGGCTGAACATAACAGAACAGTGATACCTGCCAAGCATAACCTCCTTGACAAGAAATGAAGGCAATGCTCAGCTATTACTGACAGTTAACTCAAATATCAGTTGACATGAGTCTGGAACACGGACTGGTAATTAAATGTCTCAAATTTGCAAATCCTTTTCTTCACATCTTGTAGATGATTTGGGTATGGTAAAATAATATTGATTTAGAAAATCAAGATAAATTACGATGGAATCATTAAAAATCTGCCTATATAAGACCTATATTAAACTACAAAACCATAACATGTAACTAGCAGCTTTTCCTGGATGAATTGTAGAAAAAAAAACCCCAAAACATAAGGCATATTACCCTGAGCACTGACCCAGCAGCATGGGCCACAGGTATTTGTATAGTCATCCATTTAATACGTCATATACATCTATACCATAATTTAGCAGCTGGTCGTGTTGATAAATACCAGAAATGACATTTCATAGGAGCATTGTCAGGCTAGGCAACTCTCACTTATTCAGTGTTAGTTTCTTGAAATTCTCTTTCCTTATGTAATTATGTTGCTATCCCCTCACTCCTCCAGTTGGAAAAAAAATAATGAAAAACATCCCAATATTTTCTCAGTGTAGCCCTTATTCCAGTGGTCTCCTACATCTGGCCATGGAGTAGGAAGAAGACACAGAGAAAAAGAGCATTCTTACTGGACCTTGCTCCATCTTCCTAAGAGAGTTTATAGTTTAGTGTTACTCAATCCTCATGTAAACTCACATAAGTTCTTTCCTGTCCAGTTGCTTGACATAGTGCAGACACACAGAAGCACAAAAGAAAATGCATTAAGCCTTAAATCTCAGGAAAGAGATAAACAAATTATTCATCACTTTTTGGCCATGACTGGCCACTGTACTGTAAGCAGCAGCAAGATTTAGGACAATAAATATGCTTCTGGTGAATGGTAGTAGGTATTATTTTTTTAAAGTGTATCAGATGACATCTAATGGACACATCTTGCTTCAGAGATTGGGTAGAAATTAGTTGCTCCAGCATTTGTTCAGATTTTGCACGTTTGTCTATTCCTTTCACAGCTTCAGATCTTTGCTTCCCACAAAGTATCTAGTAATCACTCCAAGTCTCTACACAGAGAGTCACAGCTCCTGAGCAAAAAATTTCAGATGCAGAGGGCCTCACAGGCAGAGGCTGCTCCAGATTTAACTTTGGTACAGGATGCAGACAGACCAAATGCAGTCTCATTCTCATGCCTTTGTATGATCAAATTTCCAGCCTAGTCTTGTGAGGACATTCCTTTTAAACTACTTCTTTCCACATCAGGAGGAGCTCTCCCAGTTCAAGAAACCTTTCTCATCCCTGCTTCTCTCAAACCATGTGAAACAGTCCAGAAAAGACAGGATTTGTATTTTGATAACTTTTCACATTAACTGATCATGCAGATATGCATTTGTATCATCAGTATCTGAGCACAGTCTCTTAAAACACATACTCTTAGAGAACTGGTGCAATGAAAGGCTGCTGCAGTTTCTACTTTGCAAACTGCACAGAGAAACTAGAGCCTAGGTCTCCCAGGGGGAGAAACCTTTATTAATTTCCTTTGAGTCACATAGGAAGTTTTTGCTAAAAGAGAGGTTCCAAAACTCAAGCTAGAATCTTAACCACTATCATCTTGCAGGTAATACCATCCTTCTTCCTATTCATACAGTGCTTTTCAGTCAATTGCTTAGAGTAGAATGCTAGAATGTAATTTTTGGGAGCATGGTTCATGGAGACCTATCAAGCTATTAAAATGCATTTTTTGAGATTGAAGACTGTCCTAGAAAAGGCTGCACTGTAATTTCAATACATGGTCCAAAAAGATTGATAAAGAGCAGGAGTTCAGTAACCTGGCTTGTCGTGGAGGATGAGGGAATGAACAGTTGTTGCTCTTCAATAATCAGGTAGCCACCCCTCCACAGGCAGCTGACAATGCAACAGAACACCTAACAGCAGTCTGCAAAAATATTATTTACTATTAATGAAATTCAGAAGATTCTACTGTAGGTAAGTGCCCCTCAGAAGAAGATGGTGGAGTTAAGCTCCTTGTATCCATTTGGAACTCATTAAGAAAAGAAATAATCCAGTGGAAATAGCTGCTTATACAAAACTAATGCAGTCTCCTCTCCTTGAGACTGATTTTGTAATCCAGACATATTTTCCATGTCTTTATGTGATTTATTGCAACATGTTGGCACTAACAAAGGGAATTTCCTGAACTGTATATATACAGAAATGATTTTTGATCAGTTGTGTTTGTCCTTAGATTCAGAGGTCCCCAGGAGAATAATTTCATTCAACACATATGTAAACAGTGCAGAAATCAAACCTTTCCTCTTGTAAACTATTTCACGGCTGAAAGTCTCACACTGATTCATACTCTAGTGTCAGACCTTCTCTGACATGTTCCTTAAGCATCACACTTTACTAATTAGCTGTATGTCCAATAAATGATACAATTTATCAGCTGACAGGTGCATTAATTTCATGACACCATGAGAATACTTACAAAATTAAGTTAGTCTCATCACTGGTTAAAAAATAGGATAAAGACAAGTAGGCATTGGTAGAAACAACATGTATATTAGAGGTTTCCCTCAAGTTTTCTAAGTGAAAGAATGTTGCAGCATTGCAGGAAGTTCTCCCTGCTCTCCTTTGGCTAAATGAAACAAATGTAATTAGTGGGGGAGGCTACGATGCAGAATTTTGAAAATTTTATTGGAAGTGATGCTTAATGGCCCAGTAAAGCTGTAATAACATGCAGAGCCATTCATCTCCAGGCCTCTGAGACAAGAATATTCCAGACACAGCCACAGCAAGGATGTTATCTGGTGAATATCCAGTAAGACAAAGGTTGGATGTGCTCCAGTCACTTCAAAACAAGCCCTGTGCGAAAAGCTCATAGTTGCAAATCTATTTTCAGTTTCCATCCAGAAAGGTAACAAGGTGAAAAAGAAGTTCAAAGATCTCATCTGTGATCTTGGGAAACCCAGTAAGGACTGTAGAGAAGACTGATCAGGGGAAGTGGAGAATTTGGGTTTTGAGGACACAGGTATTTGTCTCGGATGTCATGCTGCACAGCAAATCTGACACTCAAACCAGAGTTTCAGTGTTACTTTAAACGTACAGTTTATATATAGGGTAATACGCAGTCCCAGAACAAGAACAGCTGGTGTCTGGCAAGAAAATGTGACAAGTTGTACTAACAACTGCAATAAGAAACTATGACAAAGAAAAGACCTTCTTACAAGCCGCTTATTTTGCACTTGTCACAAAAAGTTAAAAACCTACCACAATGGCACTTGACATTAAAACCTGTAATCTCTGTTCCAGGCTGTTTTCTAGCAGGGTTATTGTAGCTACAAATCAGACTATTCTATTTGTCCAGAGGAACACACAAAATACTTCCAATAGCTCTATCGAATTGTCCTGCAACAACTACACAGTTCATACTTTCCCTTGCTGTTGATGCACAAATTGACACAAGCAACGGAAGGAACAGGAGGGATTTATTTTGTAGCTGTTAGGACTTGCCTCTCACATGAAGGAGATAATCTCCCGATTTACTCCTACCGTGGGATATTCCAATCATTCCATGGATTTCAGGATTAGTCATATCTGAGGTACAATTTTTTTAGCTGTTTGAAATACCAGGAGTGAGAGCTCTCAAAATTAACTGTTTATGGGGTCAGGTCTAAAAGTTTTGAAATCACTCAATACATTCCCATATTATTGAGCAACATAAACAATTGGACAGCCTGTTTTCTGGTTTGGAAGCATCACTACGGAAGTGCTGACATGGGGCAAATCAACTTTAAATTTGCAATGCATTTTAGCACCTTATTGAATACCTTCACCAGTGGCATATGTCATGGATAAAATTCTCTATTTGTCTCTTACAAACATAAGACCCCGTTCGTCTGAGAGTCTTGAGTTAGTACCTTGGTTTCCTGTCAGTTAATGGAGGGCTGGCTGAAAAGTCAGGATAAAGCACTTTCCTTTCACCTCCAAGAATTCTGTGTTCATGTCCTGGGTATTGGTTGAAGAGACATGAAGCCTGGGTGAATTTCTGTTGACACACAGGTTCCTTGCATCACATCAGTGAACCAACCCCACCATAGTATGACCAAACCAATGGGCCACATATCTTTTGTAAATTATCAGTTAGTAGCCAAACCAGGTAATCTACCTATAAATTTGACTGAAACTGGTTATAGACTTCTAGTTAGGCATTTAATGGTTAAACATGAGAAACCAAGAAGCTTGATGATCATCAAGACAGGATTGTATACCAAAAGAGTTTCACTGTCCTCAGCCTCAGATATGATGCATATCTGATACTCAATTCACCTCCTAAACTAAGCTAATGGGGTAAGGAGGTAGAAGAAATAAAGAAAGAAAAGGACATAAAACTCTAAGGAGGTACTTAAAACTATTGTTTTTTCAGTTTCATTTTTTTAAGAATTGGTAGGTTGTAAAATGACAGCTGTTGTAAATTTCTGGAGAGATTCAATTCAACGTTTTCTGACAAAGAACCTGTCATACACTGACAGACTTGAACAAAAGGGTTCTCTCCTGCAATAATTTATATAGATAAATGCGTTGAGGAGTCACCCCACAGGTTCAGGGAGAGGTTTGATTTTACTCAAATGATTCATGACATTACAGTACTATTTTCCCTTTGTATGTTCATGGTGATGTCATTTTCTTGTTTTGAAGTATTGTGCCTTTTACTTTTCTTTCTAGCTGCCTGCTTTTGGGATAGGGATCAGACAAGGAAAAAGTTCCTCTCTTGGAGTACTCTGAGTTCTCATAAAAAGGTACTCTAATTGTCCAAGCACTTGCACAGCACAGCCCTGTTTATAATAACTTCAGGAGCAACCTCTGTGCCAGAAATAGTTTATTAGGTAAACAAAATTTTTGAGCCACAGTATAACTTACATGAGGTCAATGTAAACATTCTACCTGGGCAAAGAGCAAGGAAGGACATGCTGTTACAAACTATGAGCAAGTGACGCCAGTGTGAGAAGCTGTAGCCAGGATAGAACAGTGTAACAGACTCCCAACATTTCTGAAAATATGTATTTAGAAAGAAACCCTAAATTCAAGTCAGCCAGATCCTACATACATCTTTATGCTTTGCTTTGATGCTCCAGCTTTGCATTGCTGCTACTCACCATACAGCATCACCGTCTCTCCCCTGCAACAAGATCTGTGGTGCCAGGCTCAGGTCCCTGGGAGATGTGTGATCCAGGGCTATGGCAGAGAAGTTCAAGTGCACAGGACAAGCTGCAGCAGAGCTGCAATGAAACAAGGGGAGGAGGTCACTGTGAAGAATGTATTGCTTGGTGTCACAGCATCTCCGAATCTCACCACCTGTTGTCTTGGCCACAACAGCATGTTTGACGCTCTCAGAGACATCAGTTCTTCACCATTTTTGGTGGCTGCTCCAGTTTGCATGACCATAGTATTTAAACAGCTCATTAATCCGTATCAGTCCTCCAGTTCTGCACAAGCACAAACTGAAAGCAATCTTCTTCAACAATTTTAAGAAACTACATATGTTTCAGAAAGCCTATTTTGAGTCTGAAATTTGAAATATGCAACTTGAAGTTGTTACAAACCCTGGTTCTGATTAAAAGCAAAGCTTTCCTTTTGGGTCTCTCCAGATTGGAAGAAGTTTCTTTCTCATACTTTAGATCTCTTAGTTTTCACCTCTCTTTAATTTTGTCAGTGCCAACATCATTTTGCAATGCTGTTTTGGCAGTGTTGAACTGGCATATGCTTATGAAAATATTAATTCATAATTTATTCATAAGTATTCCAACCAACCCTTTGTCCCTTTGTCTTCAACCAAGAGAAAGGAATGGACAACCTTATCCAGGCTTCAGTTTTCAAGCACTTTATTCACAGCACTTGAAATTAGCTCTGTTTCATTTTTTCTGAAAACATTCATATCCACTGTATCTGACAGGTTTTGCACTTCTGGATCACTGCAGTAGAGCATTAGAAATAATTCAAGAATATCCTCAAAAGACTGGATGACATTTCTTCACTCTATGACTACTTCTAGTTCATCTCCACATTTGCAGATCTTTTTTTTCTGGTGCACGATAAGGAAAAAGGAAAAAGTATTTCTTTCAGAAACAGCCATATATGGTCTTAGCATCTTGGACTGGTCACTCTCACATGCATAGGTTTCATATCCAGGGTTAGTAGAATGCCCTAAAAACAAAGCCAGAAGTATTGTAAAAAACATTACACATATCAGGCCAATTCTTCTGCACTATTAGCTTTTGCCAATTGTATGTGCCGTTTTGACAAGCATGTTGCATTCTTCCTGTAGTAAAAGTAAGAGACTCACTCTGGATACTGAGGCTACAAAAGGTATGTGTGCTCTGTGTCCAAGTATTGTCTATTGAACAATAGAGCTGTTCCACGGAAATAGCAGAGCAGTGCTTGTCTCCCCCTAGCCTTTGCAGAACAAAGCACCAGACTCCTCAAGAGTCAACTTTGCTGTTTTTCTGTTGCATAACAAGCTGTCATCCGGCCACAGGTGCCAGCAGCCACAGCCCTCCTTAGTGGAGCAAACAGTTCAAAAGTAGAACTGGGTTTATGCAGTTTAATTTGATGTGTCAAGTGTCATTTTTACAAGCAATCTTCCAATGTTTACTGTTGAGACTCAGGAAAGAACATTTAGCAAGCACAGGTGGAAGGACAGAGGACAGCTTTGTCAGCACCAGAGGAATGCTTTGACAGAAACTGTAGTTTTCAGGGCCAGCACCCAAACTATCAAGAAAATACTTCATACTCTAATATTGATCTGCTTTGAACATCAGATGGGATTACAACTGATAGTGTTTGCCACCAGCAATATGGTCTTTGCTCCTTCTTTATATTCTAGACAGTCACTTCCGGGGAGAGAAAAAGAGTGTGTGCATATATACAATTTGTGACCAAATTAGTCAGGTCAGATGGGAGTTAAACATACAGTAATCATGATGGTTTTCTACTTTCTATCCAACTGGCTGTATAATTCCTATTTGGACTCTTGGGAATAATGCGGCATAACATTCTGTGCAGTAAATGTTCAGTATAATTCCCTCTGCCAGAGATAACATGCTGCAAATCTTACCATCTTCACTGATCACTGCATAGCAAGAGACACTACTCATCAACAGGTTCTTCAAGGAATGACAGCAAAAAGAAAAAGTCTGGAACCACAATGAAAAGCAGTTGCTGACAGTTAGACCAAACCCATCTGGAGACCTGTCAGTATTTTTCTTCTGCCATGCCTGTGGCACAGGCACTAAGGTAATAAATGATTCAGGTATATGCCCGATGAAATCCAAGAAAGATTACATATTTCATAATAATGATAGGCACAGAATGATTTAAAAAGTAGTTTGTTCATTTCAGTTCCTCACAATACCTGTACGTATTTGCTTTCACGGCTTAAACCTCCTGGCTTCAGCTAATCCTTTCAGAAATAAAATTGACATACCAGGCAACAGTACTCTTCATATAATGAAAAAGTATTTCTTTTCTGTGAACCCACTGACTCATTCATCTTTTAAGTCTCCGCTCCAAACATGTCTCTCCCAGCAAACCCTTCACATTAATGCATGAGCTGTTGTCTATCGTAACTATGGACAAGAAAGAAGTGAAGCAAGCTGCTTTTTTGTACAGAAACAAAAAAGGTCTTGTCCTTAAGATAATTTGCCTGTGACTGAAGGCAGATATATTTCCTCCTTTATGCAGAGCCGTGATTTCTGTATGAGTTTGTACTAATCATTCAACTTACCTCTCGCCTCTATTCTCTTTCCCCTAAAGAGAGCATCATGATAACAGGGCTTTAAAACCAGCCTTGGACGATGTATTTGTTTCATTCTGACAGTGGAAAGCATATTCACTAGTTCAAGTTTACCATAAAGGTTGCCACCTAGGTTACCTTAAAGAGTGCTATATTGTAATTATACGTCTGCACTAACTTTCTTAACCAAACTTTCCTTAAAGTCTATATCTATGCTTGGGCAAGCAAACACCAGCTGAGCAAGACCAAGTCTTGTTATGGTAAGTAGATAGACGCCACCCAAGGAAGGTAGCCCAAGGCAATGGGCAGCTGGATACAAAACAAAGAAAATTCCTTTTTCATAAACGAGTTCCTCCCCAGCAGCACAAAAACATGCCTAAACTAGCTCTCCACAGTACAAGAAAAACTACTCCAATCTTCCAGTCTTTTCTACCTAGCAACAGGCTTCCTTAGAAAGATTACATGCTCTAGCACAAGCATATATGCCAGTCTATGCTCTGTTATTCCTCTGTTTTCCTTTGAAAGAGTAAGGCAAAACCCCTTAGTGAGTACCCAAAAGGGTATACCTTCTATGTGATTTTAATACCTTCTAACAGCAGTGCACTGTCACCAGAGCATGGCCTAATCTATTACTTGATAAAGTATGGTCTCCCCAGTACCAAGCAGAAAAAAAACCACACACTTCAATGAGCAAACACTTTAAATCCTTTCCAGCAACTATGCTTTGTCCAGTCTGATAGCCCTCCACAAAACAGTGTACCTGTGACAAAATGGTGTTTGTCAGTGGTCAAAGAGAAAGAATGAATTTCTAAGGTCTTTACCCCCATTTCTTACAGCCTTTCCTTCAAACTTCAGTGCCTGCCTTCCTGCTTCATGCACTCCCCTGGCCATTATCAGATGAAATATTCTGTAAGGAGCTGGAAGAAGCCTCATGGTTGCTAGCCTTTGTCTTTATTGGGGACTTCAATCTACCAGTTGTCTGCTGGAAATAAAATACAGAGGTGCTGAACAGAGTTAAATCTAGTTGGTGACCGGTCACAAGTGGTATTCCCCAGGGCTTAGTGTTGGCGCTGGTTCTGTTTAAAATCTTTGTAGATTATCTGGACAAGGAGATTGAGTGGACCCTCAGTAAGTTTGCAGATGACACAAAGCTGGGCAGCAGTGCTGATGTACTGGAGGGGATAAAAACTCTACAGAGTGATCAGGGCAGGCTGAATCAATGGGCTAAGGACAATTTTTTAAACTTAAACAAGGGTAAGTGTGGAATCATGCACTTGAGCCACAACAATGCCATGCAATGATACATTTCTGGAGGAGAGTGGCTGGAAAGCAACTCAGTTGAAAAGGACATAGTGGTATTGGTTGATACCCAGCTGAATATGAACTAGCAGTGTGACCAGGTGGCCACAAAGGCCAACAGCATCCTGGTTTGGATCAGAAGTAGAATGGACTAGGGAAGTAATTGTCCCTCTGTGCTCCACACTGGTGAGGCTACACTTTGAATACTGTGGTCAGTTTTGGACCCCTCACTGTAAGAAAGACACTGAGGTGCTGGAGCATGTCCAGAAAAGGGCAATGAAGCTGGTGAAAGGCCTAGAGCACAAGTCTTAAGACAAGCGGATGAGGGAACTGGAGTTGTTTCATCTGGCCTGAGGGGGATACCTTATTGTTCTCTGCAACTTCATGAAAGGAGTTCGTAGCAAGATGAATGTTGGTCTCTTCTCCCAAGTAAGAGGTGATAGGACAAGAGGAAATGACCTCAAGTTGTGCCAGGGGAGGTTTAGACTGGATATTAGGAAAAAACTCTTCACCAAAAGCATTGCCAAGCATTGGAACAGACTGCCCAGGGAAGTGGTTGAGTCACCATCCCTGGAGGTATTTAAAAGATGTTTTCATGTGGCACTTAGGGACATGGTTTAGTGGTGAGCTTGGCAGCCTTAAGGGAGGAGTTGGATTTGATGATCTTGAAGCTTTTTTTGGTACCCAATCAGTATGATTCTATTTGATCCCATTCCGTTCCATTCTATCAGTCCCTATACATGATTTTGAGCACTTCATCTGACCCCATATTATTTCTTAAATGTTAAACAAAATATTCTTCAGAGAGCTGCTCTGCTTCTTATCATAGCATCAATCTCACTCACCTTATTTTTAATCACTCTAATGTCTGCATCATGTATTTTATGTTCCTGAGCTGAGGAACCTTATCATATTGTTGATCTGTATAGAACCATGAACAATTTCTATCTATAAATAACGTAATTAATTATTTCTAGTAAATAACATATACTAGCTCATTTAAAATGAATCATGTTCTCCAGTCATCCAGGAGAACAAACAAAATAGGCAAAGCTACACAGCATCACTTTAAAATACTTCTTATATAATTATGATGAAATTGCATTAAGCTATGACTCATCCCTGCAAATGCAGGGTTCATTGAGAGTAATTAAAATAAGTCACTATCTCTTCAAGGCAGTGACTCATAGACTACTGTCCATTGCAGAGTGCATCGAAGTCAGAGGGAAGCTCCACTCTTACCACTGAAAAAAGCAATAGAAGCTTATTAGAGCAACACACAGACTAAGTCTGCCCTTTTGGTTCTTCCATTTAGCCAGCAGCTTTGGATTTTTTCCCTTTCCAAGAAGTAAAATCAACTACATATAAACTGTCTTACTAGGACTAAAGGAAAAAGAAAGGGGCTAAACAGAATTGGATATACACAAATGTCATTTTCCTAAATAAGGATTTGCAAGATTTCAATAAAATTATGTTGTCTGTGTGTAGCAATATAGCAGTAATCTAATCAAATTGTCCTAAGAGTAAGGTATTATACTTATCACACGTGTATGGTTCATTTAATGACCAAAGTCAAGTTGCAGCTGAGACTGATCTAAGAGCATCCAGGACCTAAGAAAAAGAAATTAATAGTGTCATGCTCCTTTGATACTACAGCAGAAATTGTAGCAAGACAGGTAATGTCAGCCTCTGCACCCATGTGTATCCGTACAATAGCTGACAAGAATTATATTCTCAAATATTTCTAAAAAATGCACACTTTAGTGGAGTCAGGTCAGAATAATTTATATATTAATAACAGGAAGATTAGTTGCCAAAATACAAAGCTACTGAAAAAAAGAGTACAAAAGACTAGAATTTAGCTTCAATACTTTCCCACACTCCAGCACTAATGACAGCTCGTAAGTACATCTTTGTATATCTCTGCCACAGTGTTCCATGCTGTACAGTTGATGTTCTGTTTTCTAGTATGCCTTGCTAAATGCATTTTATTTTTTATAAGTATATTCCTTTCATGAGCTTTTCATGTCTTTTGATGTTGGAAAAACTAGACATCAAATACATTTCTCATAGATATTCTTAGCAGTGTGTTTCATAGTGGTAGCTTGCTGTCTTCACGATGTCCGTTTGGGGAAAAGAATATGCTTTCAATATATACATTAATCTAAAATCTACCAATGCTGGGAAATTTATTTCTTGAGAATACATGATTAACCTGATAGCATGTTGAAAGAATGCTTTCTCATTACAAACCTCTTCGCAATAACACAAATCATAATTGTAGGAATCTCTGACAGTTCAGTGTTAATTAACTGGCTTCTTTTCCTTAAAGATTATCATCCCTGCTAAAGCTTACAAAAACTTGTGCAATAGCAATAATAAAACACATGCAGAGTTTAACCTGTTTTATGAGCCTAAGCAGAATTAATTTTCTAAGGAAGCTGCCAGATACGAAAGGAGGTGCAGAGATCATGATGACTAAGTCAGGTTAACTCAAACAGTGCTTTAAACACTTTCTTTCTCAGGCTTCACAAACACATTCCAAATATTGTATGGTTGCTTCACTACTCTCTCTGTGCCAATGAGGACATTAATGTACCTTTTCAACCAACCCCGTTTGTAAAATAAATACGCAAAAAGAAAACCCCACTTATTTTTAAAAAATTGTAAATTTACATTTTTATAATTTTACTGGATCTGGTTGGGATGGAGTTAACTTTCCTTGCAGTAGCCTATATAGAGCTATGCTTTGCATTTGTGACTTGAGTGGTGTTGATAACACACCAGTGTTTTGGTTATTGCTGTGCAGTGCTTGCAGAGCATCAAAGCTGTCTCTCCAACCTTCCCAACCAAAGGCTAGTATGTTGGAGGTGTGCAAAAGGTTCTAAAAGCAAACAACCAGGACAGCAGGTGACTCCAACTGACAAAAGGGATGTTTCCTACCATATGCTGTTGTTCTCAGGAAAAAAAAAAAGTTGAGAGAAGGCATCTGGGTAGAGGGTTGGAGGCAGGTGATTGAGGCGTTTGTTTTACAAAGCAGCCACTACATATACTGAGGTTCTGCTTCCCAGGAAGTGGCTGCACATATACTGATGGAAATTGGAGAACATACCTACTCATTTTGCTTTGCTTCTGTGTGCAGTCTTTGCTTTTCTCATGAAACTACCTTTATACCATTATTGTCTTTTGTATTTTCCCCCATATGATCTATTGAGAAGGGGGAGTGAGAGACCAACTTGTAGGGTAAACATGTTTGGCATCCAGTGAAGGTAAGCCACAACAATAATATTCACTGGCTTTTAACGTCCTACTCTTTGACATGCCATAATTTCAGTTCAGGTGGGAAAAACTGAAAGGTCTTTCATAACTCATCATTGCATCTGTCTATTCTTCATTCCTCATTCATTAACCTTCTTATTCTTATGGTTCAGGTCTACATGAGATAGAGGCAACAAGCTCACATCATTCATTAAGTATTACCTATCTACTAAACAGAAACACCACATTATCTTGATCTCAGGTCATTTTGCACAGTGGCTTTCTTGTATAAAATTAGGTTTCCATTTCAAAGCAGTGAGTCATGGGCCCACAGCAGTATTCTAAAAATCAGCATCACAAAGAACCCAACCTTGGGAATAAATCTTGTAAACAGTTTCAGCAAAGAGGTGCTGGTTTTGTGACACAGAATGCAGAAGATCACACTAAAATTCTTAGCTACCTGGTTTATCAATTGTAATGATATTTATCAGTGTTCTGCAACTTTGTTCAATGTCTCCATATAAAATTAATCTTCTCCTTTTTTTACCTTCAGAAATCTTTTAAGAGCACAATTAGACAGAGCAAAGAAACTTACTAAAATATTGTCCGTTATGCCCTCTTTTTGCAGGCATAAACCCAAGCACAGTTGGAAAGAATTCAACTTTTTTTACTGAAATTACTTCTAAATTAAAAAAAAAAAAAATCTGTACTGGGGAACATCAGTCACCACACAAGCAGGAAACTTTTAAAAAGGCCTCTGTATTTCTAAAAGAAATAGTCTGAATTGTAGATTCTTTGCCCTCCTGAAATACACTGGACTTCCCTCATTTCATTCATACGCACCCTAAAAAGCTACCATTACTTTTTCTCATCACTGGAATTTCATTAGTATGGAAAAAAAATTACCAAATCCTCTATTGCAGGAGCAGGAAAAAAATGTATACAAATTATGTATGCTTGAGCACTAAAGAACTGGTGAGGTGATTGTTTTTATTATATACATTATCCTGTCTTTCTCAGTCCTCCATTTCTATTTATGTTTCTGATTTGTCTCTATCTAAACTCTCAAATTTAGAAACAGTATCCCTGCAATATCTATGGCACTAATGGATGACATAGAACAACAATGACTGCAATGTTTATGATGCTCATACAGAAGACCTGGCAGCAAACTCATCATAGGTACAAAATTGGTTAGGATAAACATATGCAAAGTGTAAATTCCTTTAATCAATACATCACTTTCATTGAACAAAATTGGATGTTCAACTGTCTGAATTGTGTCTAATGACTGCATTTAGTGCTGTTCTTCACAGGAACTAGTGCTACACTGAATATCAGATGTCAGTCAATCTATACACATCTAGTCCCAAGACAAATGTTTATGCTTTCAGCAGCAAAAGAAGACTCAAGGCTAAAGATCCCGACTAAATCACTACAATTGCAGTTTATGGAATAGTACAGCTTTTGAACTGTTTGTTATAGGATAAATTGAAAAAAAAAAATGAAAGTAAAATTAAAGTTATTCTTGATTACTTATGACTTATTTAATTTAATGAGTTAAAGGAAGAAGCAACCTGTTCCCACTTCGAATTTGTATATATTGAGATAGCAATGTGTTGGCTATTGATAAAATCAAGGTTTTTTTCTCCTAGTTCTGTTCATATAGCATATGTACATGTTTTAATTTTTGTCATTGTGAAATGTTGATTTGATTTTCAGTGGCACATTGCTGTGCCTCAGACATCTTGATAGTCATTCATAAACTCAGTGGTCCATTTATTTAAAAGTTGTGTTTACAATGTTTCTGTGTTGTGGAAAACATTTACCATTGTGTTTTCAAATAATGCAAGGAGTACCTGAAAGACAAACACACCAGAGACAGGTAATTAGGTTTGCTCCCAGAGATTTGTGGCAGTACAGTTTGCAATCATCATTGTCAGTGAAACACTTGCCTCAGACTACATGAGACTGAGATTTCTTACCACTGTTCTCACTCTCTCCCACTCATTGTGTCCCTTTTTAAAAAATAATTAGAAGGGTTCAAAGGGTAGGGCAACATGCATTTTCTATAATAGGTATTCGGTTTGACATAAGGAAGTCTGAGTGGTCTAGGGGTCTTCAGCCTGGGAAAGGGTCAGCTCATGACAAGAAAGGATATAAGTTTACAATATTGCAAATTTCTTAGAGACAGTAAAGATGCGTTAGGTTGTCATCCTCTTTTAATAAAAAATCTAAGGACCATCAAATGAAGACTGGAGGAGCAACATTCATAGCAATGAGATCTGGTTCTTTGTATAGCAGCTGCTAGAACTAAGAAATTAACTGCCCAAAGAAGTCATGAAAACTACAGTTTAGCTGAGTTCTCTGGGAAACCAGATAAGGATATGGAAAAGAAATTCTTTCTTGAGGCCCTACCAAGCAAATTTATCTTGCTATTGCTGTTTCTAAAGCACCTACTTATGCCCAGTGTTGAAGAAAAGGTGCAGGGCTATACAGATAATTTGTCTGATCCCTTTGAAACAGTTTTTATGTTTTTATGCTATATATTCTTGCAACTGGACTTCATAGTAACCAAAACAAAAGCTCCTGTGCCCCTCAACTAACTGTCAGAGTCCTTATAAGTGCTTTGGAAGCTGTTCACCATCTCCATTCAAGGCCAACAACTGCAACAATATTTCTGAAATAGTAATGGTATACAAGTTTTTTGAAAGCCAGTGGCAGGAAGAAGAAACAGACCCAAATTATTAACAGAATGACAGAATGGCTGAGATTGGAAAGGATATCTGTATGTTATCTTGTCCAATCAACTCTCAAGCAGGTCCGTCTAGAGCCAGTTGCCCAGAGTCTGGGAAAAGAAGAAAAGGCTTACCAGTTCCCAGACCCCAGGGAAACTATACAGAAGAGACACAAGAAAAAAGATTTGCTACATTTTGCAGCTCATGGAACTGAGTTCTTACTGGAAAAGTATTTTGGGGGACAGAGGTGATGCAAATTGTACTTTCAAATGTGAATATGACTTCATCAAGTTGGGTAGTTCTTAAGTTTCACATTAAACTCATTTCCTTGACATAATTGCACTAATGCTTCTGACCAAAATGTTACAAATAAACTCCAGCTATGAATAATTCATAACTCTCAAATATAATACATAATATCAAATTGTGAACGTAATACATACACACTGCACTACTACTGCAGCACCACTCAAATAATTTCTCTTTTTTGAATATACCTAAAAATACACAGATCTGACCACAAAATCTATTCCCATTGTAATATAGCAAAATGGCATGATGAACTTCAAATAATACTTATTGTCAGCTGCATGAGGAGCTTTCAAACACAGCATATCCATTTTGGCCCACAAATTCTCTTCCTGAAAAGAAAGCAGAAACGTTTCTCTCTGCTGTTCAGGATGCTGCTAGTTACCTAACACCCACATAGTTTAGAATTTTACTTCAAAAAGTGCCTTGGGATATTTCAAGTATGAAGGGAACACTTTAAAATCCCACTTTTATTTTCTATCATGCCAAGGGGCAAAAGTAATAGGCTTATGCAATATTTCACCACGTTGCATAGGCTGATGTGATATTACATAACACTGGCTAGGTACTGAAAGAAACAAATGTTTTCAACATACACAGAAAAACCTCTAAAAGCAGAGCTCCTTTCAGTGCCCTGAATGAACGCAACAATACGGACAATGCAAGCAACAAATCTGGCTTTCAGCTAAACTCATTCAGACAAACATGTAAGACTAATGCTCCTGTTGCACTTATTTTGCCCAAAAGCAACCAGGAAATGTTCTGTTAAATCTCCCAGAAAAAGCAACTGGATCCTGCACTGTAAAATGATGTTCCCTTCTTCAGTCAAAAATTACAATGTTGATGACTACACAGCCTTTATGATCATTTTTGTATCTTCTATTTTTATTTCAGTTATAAAACTGAAATCAAAATTGAAAATCGGTGTTTGTTTACACTCTTGTGAAAAAGTAAGGGACGTTCAAGAAGCAAGCTGTAATCACTAAGAATAAAGAATCAATACTGGACTATTACCAAGTACCTGCTCACTGTTTCCAATACGTGTTAGCTCACTGTTGATTAAGCAGGACAAGCTAAGCTTCAGAGAACAACTTAACAACAAGCAACCAAATTTAAGCTGCTTCCTTACTCTTTTACACATGCTCAGAAGATATTATATTTTATACCTCAGTGAAAAATCCAAGAAACATCCTTATAGTACAATGAAAAGGATTTTCCTTTATTAAATAAAACAACTGACAAGCATAATAGGCTGCCTTCATTACTCCATATGCTAAGGTAGTATCTGCTCAAGTAGCATACTGCTACTGTACCAGAGAGCCAACTATGAGCACTGAACTGATGGCATCTATATGAACAAAGACCTATCAGGGAATAATAAAACCATGACTTCAAGGTAAGATGGTTTCTGAGAATCAGGCTTTGGACGCTTCTGAGAGAAAGAACCGAAAACATTCAAGATCAAAATTTAAGCCAAAGTTCAGACTGTGTTTTGAAGTACACACCCTCCACAAAGTACGTGCACTAACCCATTAATGTGATCACGCTACAAAAAGATCACAACATATCTGGGTGAAGTTCTCATGAGAGGTTTGTGTGCTCTGATATTATAGTTGCCAGTTCCCTCTGCATTTTGTATCTTAACTGCTTAGTTACTGATAAAATAATCTTCAGTACACTAGGTACTGTACAGTTAGTACTCTGCTTTCAATCTTCTTTTGAATATTCATTAAATCTGGTGGCTAACTTCTGATAACTGCATACATTTTCCGCACTTCAATCTTTAGAGCTCTAACTGTAAAAAAATCTGGAAATAACTGAGAAAAAATACCAAATAGTCACATTTCAAGTCTCATTTGCTATTAAAATCAGAATTTAAACGCTGCTGTTATAAAAATAATGGATGTACTAAACTATGAGAATATGATGTATTTTAGTGTCCTAGTAAAGGGCATCATCAATTATAAATCAATATTTTCTTAAATTTATTGTCTTTTCAGATGGATGATAATAAAAAGAAAGTGAATTTCAAAGGAAAATACAAGTAAAAGCTACTGATAGACAACGTATGGCATGTGAAAACAAGAAGTCAAGCCTTTTTATGGCTGTGCTTCTTCCTTGGCAGACTGACATAGTTCAGCAAGCAGAGCAACAAAGCAGCAGTAAATCTTTATGAGCAAAGTTGAAGAAATCACATGAATATTCACATCTGAAAAGCCAATCTAATTTGTACACTCATTGAAGTTCCTATGTTAACATGCTCAGGTTTCTTCCATGAGGCCTTCAGGAAGCTTTCACATTATAACTCCAGGGTAATATTTTCAGCAATGATAAACAATTATTCTCCTGCAATATTGAATCATGAAGGATTACAAGAGAATGAGGGTAAAAGGAAAGCTAGTTTAGAGAAACCATTAAAGAAGTTGTGAAACCTTCCATAGACATATTTGTGAGTTTCACCCATTGTGATCCAAATTGTTTCTGGTGCGCTGCAGGTTTTTAAAGATCCTTCTCTTTCCCCAACCACAAAGAAAGATGTTCTGGTAATGACAGCCAACCGACCTCCTGAAAGTGATAGGAAAATTTTTATTTCTCTCAACTAGTTTCAGAAACAATTTCTATTTTTTCTATATTCTCGGATATTTAATCAGAAAAAGCAGTGAAATGCAGTTGATTTCTGAGACTTTATTGCAAAATGAAATTTATTAATTTAAAAAAATTAGTTCAAAAATGTTTGAGGCAAACTGGAACTTTAAAACAAAAGTCTCAGTTAACCACTCTAATTTAGACTAACAGAGATTTTATTTTCTGAGGAAAGTCATGCTAAACATATATAACAAAGATCATATAATTGTTAGAAACCTTGTCTGCTTACACACTTCAGTGCTAAAGGACATTAAAATAAGTGTGTTACATATAAGTGGTTAAATAAGAACTCAGCTCAAGTTTATCAGAGCTCATAAACTTCAGCAGATCACAGTGTCCAGTGGCTACCATGAATATCAGGTCAGTTAATGTTTTCACTTGTAAATAATTAAAAATCTGGTTTTACGCTTATTTTATATTTAAACTGAGTCAAACAATCGGAACCACAACAGCGTACCTGAGAGCGATGGACTCAGTTTAATAGATGACTCAGGGTCATCACAATTCGCATGTAAATTATGCCTGCAAATTTTAATTGCTGATTAATGATAGCTGTCTCTTTCGTGTCCTAATCTGGGAAATCATGTTGAACTCCAAGTCCTAGAACAGAAAGGAGAAAAGCAATGTAGAGACTTAACTAACAGAAAGACAGGTTAGAAGAATGCTGAAGACATCACTGGTCCTTTCCGCTTCCTGGAGCAGAGTGGGCATACAGTACATAGTTCATTGACCAGAGTCTTTCCCTATAGGTCTCTCCAGGTACTACCAGTTATTACCCAGGCAGTCTGCTCCAGCACTTTGCTATCATTTTGAAGAGGAAAAAAAAGGGAATGTGTGAGTCCCCACAGAGTTTCATCCAGCTTTATATATTCTCACCATCTGTGGATAAATCACACTAAAGCAGTCATAAGATATCACAGTATCACACTCTAAGCTAGGAATCATGACTTTTTATTTCCAAAGAAAAGAAAAATGCCAAATCCTGAAGTCTTTCTAGCATGTAGGTAAAAGTTGTCTCACAGATAATCATCATTTTGTTATAAAAAAGAGAAAACCAACTCTGTGTCCAGGGTTGACGACCATGTTAAAGTGATTCTGAGCTGGAGGAATGCTTATATCCAAAGCAAAGGCTATATGCTACCTTTTTTTTTTCAGAAAAAGATGAAAGAGATAAGACTAGTCTGAGCAGAGGCCCTCCTCTGTAGAAAGGGAGGTTATCATTAATAAATGGCAAAAAAATGGGAGCACAATTCAGAAGAAATATTGTGAAGTGATGAGAGAAGTGTAAGACAACGGAAGAAAAACACTCATGATGTGGCAGATCCAGTTTCACACTAACAGGGGCATCAACGTTGCATAAATTAGAGTATTAATGTTCCCTCTTTGCTTTCCTGATTATCTTTAGTTATAGGCTGCATGAATTATGTAGGGGGCCAGCTAGGCTGTGCAATTATAGCTGTGAAGATAAAAGCCAAGTCAAAAAGCTTGTTATGCCATTTCACTTATTATTTCCATCTCACTCTCCATTTGTTGAAATAAATGTAGTGATACCTGAATCCTCAATAAAACAGAGCTGAAAGATCCCCAAACACCAAGACAAGACAAGCCCTGATCCAACAAGGCAATTACTTAGAGCCCAGACTGAAAATGCATGCAAAGTCATATCGAAGCTGTAGAGACTGCTTGAATGATGATATCGCTTAGTACTAGGGCCTTCATGGGATGGAAGATGGGTCTTTGCAGTTACCACAGCACAAACAGTAAATCACACATGGTGCTATCCATACACACTCTTTATTATTGTGGTGCACTGTAAATAACTTAGCCGCAAACCCTGCTTGTTTACAAAGTGACATGCACGTTACTGAAGACATCGGATGCCTGCTACACCAAGTGTACCACGGTCTCCCACACCAGCCAGTGATGAATAGCTTTCATTTCAGTCATATCCCATTTTGTGTCTATCATAGCAAGAACCATTCCACTGCTCCAAATAATAAAGGGATTATAGACATCATATCACAGTAATTAAAGATTTATAGTAGCGTAAATAATTAACACTCCTCCTTTCCACAGAACACAAAAGTCATGCTTAGATGAATAAAGAAGCAGCAGAAAGCTCATACCAGGCAGCTGAAACCGCTTTATCTATAATACATCTCAGGAGCTTCACATCCTCTCTCAAAAGAACATTTTTTGTAAGGTCAGGATATATTGGATATAAAGTGATATATTGCATATTCAGTTATTTTTTCAAAGGAGCAAATATGTTTCCTATTTAAAAACCAGCACAGTTTGTGTTTAGACTCCACAAAAGCACTGAGCTCCCAAGTAGTGGAGACTATACCATTCCTCTGATTCTGACAACCACAATCTTATTATCACCTGGAAACTTCATGATAGGAGAGAGTTTGTTCCCTTTGGAATTCTAGGTGCTACTACATTAAATACCACTGCTTTTTCCAGTCATTTTTAGACCATAAAAATAACAATCATGAGTTCTGGATGCAAACTCTTGATAGTACTTACCAGAAACACAGGCCTTTATTTAAAGGCATGTGTTGTTATACCCTATTCAAAAAAATATTCTGTCTCTCTTTTTTCATTGTATCCATGGGATGGCTATATACCCCTTTAGGTTATATAGTAGGCTTTCAAAGCAATGTCCCAAAGGCACAAAGTAAGCTCACATTAAAATGTTACAGCTGCAAAGACCAATACTCAGAAGGGATGAAGCAACTCCAGAAGGACAACACAGTAAATTTAATATAGATCCATTGCTCATACACATTATGGTAAAGTCCCTTGCTCTTTATTTAGAGGCTTTTTCTTTCAGTCACTGAGTGGAGTTGTTCTGGTACAAATGAAATGTGCAATGACAAAGGTCATTTGTCCACAGTTTTTCCACCTCAGTTGCTGCAGAAGCTGGAGAGTGAAGGCTGAACAAAGTTAGCTAAATGCATAACTTCTGTCTCCAAGGGAACATCAATGTTTTCTTTCAGGTGCTTCAAGTTAAAAAAGGGAAATAACAATTTTATTTTTCTGCATGATGTGATGATAATTCTGATGAGATTTTCTTCTGTTAAAAAAAAACCCAAAAAACAAAACAGGTAATTTGTTTCAGAAACATATTCAGAGCTTGCAAGTTTCTGGTTCCTTAAGTGACAGACAAAACAAATTGCCTTGAAGCCAGCACTGGGAAGACACCTGCAGACTCTTTGTGGGAAGGAAGCCTTGTGGCACTATGCAGCCCCTGTGAGGGTCAGACCTTGGGACTTACTATTCGAAGGACCATGGGCACCCCAGCTGGCCCAGGCTGTCAGCAGATACTTAACTGACTCCCAAGCAAGCCTGTTCTTTGGCTTCCCTGGGCAGCTCATTTTTGATGAAACACAACTTTCTGTCCTCCCTGATGGCATTGGTGTGTTAGAAAAGCCTAAGAAGAGCCAAGCAATGAGCCTCGTCCTCAGGAAAACCTGGTTTGTGTTGACATGTCCTCATCTCCAATATGATCACTGCAAGGAAGATGTTCTGCCTTCAACAATGGCACTCAAATACCTAAACTGTAAGAAAGGCTCATGGTAACAGCAGGAAAGTGTCCCTTGTGCTTTAGCAGCCTCAGGTCGTGCTTTCATCCTAGCTACTACACGAGGTTTAGTAAGGATAAACATCCATGCTGTCCTATAATTTACTCCAAGCAACAGGAAAGGTGTCTTTAGGTACCTGCATTTCTGTGAGACCAGGGAGAAGGAAAAATCCCCGTCCCTGGGGCTGAGGGGAGAACTTTTGACCATGGTGCCAGGAAGGCATGCTGACAGGCAGAGGTTATGTGGAGACAATGCCTGCCCCAGGCTGGCATTTCTTGACAGAAAGGGTTGGATATTCTTGTAGCTGGGCCAGGATTCCTGTGCCAAAAAACTGGATAAATCTCTGGTTCTTCCTTCTAAACCAGTTTCACGTTCAACAATAATTTTTTACAGACACGGAAACAATATTTTTGTGAGAGCACATTTGTAATGTGTCTTTATTTCTTTATCTCCTTCCTTCTTTTTCATAAAAGCGTGACCCAACCCCAAGTGGCTGGCAGCATCTTGCCCAGCAGTACCCAGGGGGCCTTGCACGCACTGAATGAGTCTCAGAGTACACAGGGGTCATATCCATTTCTCTTAAGAGTTTGTTAAAGACGTTTGATTCCTGTGACATGAAACAAGTTGCTCAATAACAAAGATTCCAAGATTAGTGTTATTGGTTCTCATCAGGCTGCAGCCAGACAGTGAGGGGGAAGACGAAGGCAACAATGTGAGCTGCAGAGGACACTGGACCAGCAAGTTCAGATGAGAAGATTCATTATTCATCAGGATTTCAGACTGCAAAGTTAAACTCAGCTGATTTCTATGGTCTGTGGTTCTCACTGTTGCACCATCGATGACCTCACAAGGTACAGCACTGTTTTACCAACTCAGTTTCACTTAAGACTTTTCAAAGATATAAAAGGCCCAGAGGTCAATCTGCTGTAATATTAACTTTATCAGTGCTTTACTGGTGGAAAAGGACCAGAATTAGGTCACTGTTAAGGAGATGCTTTCCCTGTTTTCCTAGGGCAAGGAGTATGTAGAGAGGAAATTGAGAGAAATTGGGGTGAATGACTGTGTATTCCTGTTGCACAATATCTTGTGCTAGAAATACTGGGAATATTCACAATCCAAATCACACTCATAAAGAGAACTGGATATCCTGAGCAGCAGCTACAAAATGGGTCAGCTCTGCTTTCTAGATGGCTCTGCTTTGAATGTAGCCTCCCAACCAGTCTGTCTGTCAGTGGGTACAAGCGGTTCCTATTCCTAAATGTGCACAATGCAAATCAGAAAACATCACAATAAACAGAAGTTTCTCTCATTTTAATTAGTGACTAAAAAAGAAAGAACAAAAAAACCCCCAACAAAGCTAGCAGTTGTATCCTTTTGTTTCCCTAACTCTGGAATATTCTTTCAAGAAACCTCTGGAGCTATTTGCAGATTCTTTAAAGTTTTTCATTGCATTAAAACACCCTCAGATTTTGACATGTTCTCAAAAATACCTCCCCTGTAAAATATTCAAATATTCATAAAATTATGAAAATGTCTATAAATATGTTTTAGTCATCTGCAGTGGAAGTCCAGGTGTTTAAAATGCTTGGATTTTGAACATACTATAACTGAGTCTCTGCCTTTAAGCATAACAGATGATCTCAGTACTTCTTGAAAGCATCTAAAAAAAGCTTCATGAATGTACAGATTCATCAGAGTTTTCCCCTAGAGTCAGAGGATGAACCTTCAAAACATTCAGAAGAACAAAAGCCTTGAGGGGTTTGTCTTTTAGGCTTGTAGAGCATATGTTAAAAAAAAAAAAAAAAAAAAAAAGCTGTGCCAAGGAACCTGGGAAATCCACTCCCAGGGTTTGCAGACACCCCCTGGATTCAGCTGGTGCCTTCTGCCAGCCTGAAGTATGCTTTGAATCATCTCTGAGTCATTTTGTATCTATCTGTAGCAGGTAGGAGGAAAAGTACTTAAAAGAAACGTTTTGTAAATAAAATAAGCATGATGAGAACTCAAACCATTTTTTTAAAATCCTATTTCCATCTCTCAATACCAAAAAGGAATTTATTTTTCCTACTTGGTATCTTCCTAGCAATTCCTACATAGAATTAAGGGTATCAGAAATTATGCAAGAAGTCTGTCCATGATTCTGAGGGTAATCATGCATGTTGAGGTTGTGTAAATAACTTGATTGACTTGTGGTTTAGATTTCACATTCTACCTGCATGTAGTGTTAACTCAAAGCAAGCTCTGAATTTTGTCTATTACTTGACATAGCCAACAATACTTCCAAGGTGGTCACACACAATTTCAGAGTAAACTGATTAGCTAAAAAAAAGGTATTACTTTATAAAGGTATTATGACTTCTCTTTCTTTTTTCCTAAGAGATGGATAAACAAAAAAATAAAGCAATGGAGGCATTCAAATGAGCCGGTAAAAGCCTGAAACATTTTCATGTGAATTACCACTATCCACAGTGACAAGAATTCCCTCAAAGGAGCCATAAGTGCTGATGGCAAGGACTGAGAGGTATCTTACTAGTTGCAGTCAGTTTTAAATTGTCATCCATGGGTGGTTAAAGTTCCCATCACACCAGCAGTTTTCTCTGGCTCACTGATCAGGAAAACAGAACTGGCTAGCTCTTCCTCTAATGAAGGATTAGGATTTCATCCTGCAGACACCAACCATCCACTTCCTTCACTATTCATTTCACAAGTTCATTGACTTATTAGCAATTACAGAAGAGTAAGTCAAGCAGCCCTCCTGCATCACTGTGTTGTTACTTAACCCTTACCGCTGCATGGTATTTCAAAGCCCTTTGAAACAAAAGAAAGGAGACAAGTTGTTCAAATGGGTTATCACAGAGACATACATGGCTGGCAGCCCCCTCCTGCCTCACTTTATGCTTTTTTTTCATTTGGGTAGACATTGATCCTGTGATCCTTCTTGCTTCTCAGTTGTGGTTATGACATTGGTGCACCATGTCATAGACTTATTTACCTCTCTCTTGTGCCTTTTTGTTTTCTTGACAGTTTGAAAGATTCTTTAGATATGAAGCTGAGAAAATGCCCCTTCCTTTCATCATGATCAAAGTACCATCCCAGTTCCAGTTATTCAAATTTGTTGTCTCTCTCCTACTTCATATCACATCAGTGAATCAGAAGCTGACTTTCCACTACAGCTGCTATTATGCCCACAAAAGTACACATGTCCATGCACCTCAACATCCCCTGTATGATCAATTATCATCCCATTTTCTCTTGTCTTTAATTTCCAACCAGGTGTGTAAGCTACCCCAAATACAGTTCCTTGACTAAAATTGATTGCTATCACAGTATCTTTAGCTTTCAGTATGTATAAGAACTTGCTTAGAGTGAATTTCCCTCAACTTCAATACTTTTATTTGCATGTAGCAAGGCTTACAGAAGACGAGTATGCACTGTCTAATCTTGACTATGGTGGTGTGTTGAGACCATTGCAGATCTTTGCTGTATTTCAGATGCAGGACAGGCCTTTCGTGTTCAAGCTCTTGCCATTGATACTTGGAATAGGCTGCCCAGGGAGGCGGTTGATTCACCTTCCCTGGAGGTGTTTAAGGCACGGGTGGGTGAGGTCTTGAGGGACTTGGTTTAGCGTTTGATAGGAATGGTTGGACTAGAAGATCCAATGGGTCCCTTCCAACCTGGTTGTTCTATGATTCTATGATTCTATGATTGAGTTGTAGCAGGTGAATAGCAAGCATAGGGGATTACTGCATGTAGCCATGTAGCCTACGTTTTCCCTCTGATGCCTTTTCTTGTGCAACCCTAGCCCCCTCTCAAGAGCCAGACTAAGATGCTTCTGTTAGATAAGGCAGGAAAAGATCCTCCAGTTTTAGTAGTCAGTATATTTCTCTTAGGTGAAATAGAAACTGTATCTTGGATTCAATACAAGAGTAACTAGGTCACCAAATAACCAGCAACCTACCCAAAGGACATAAAGTCATCTGTAAGGGGAAGATTTTATGTAAAAATTTCATTTCAATAATGAACAGCTATCATTAGTATTTTAACATGTACTTTGAAAAATCATCAGCCAATGCCTAGCCTTCTCTCCTATTTCTTTTTTTTTTTTCCTAACTCTCCTTGTCACTTATTATCCTCTTGGCATATTTCTGCATTGAATGCAACATTATGTTGTGTAACTGCTAGACAGATTACCCTATTTTGCAAACTGAGCTTCACTCTAAGCTAACAAGCATCTGCTAAATTAAGTTTGTAATAAAGCTATGTCCATCACAGATCACCTTGGCTTTTAACTGTTGGTGAACAGGATCTTACTTTACAAATGCTTTCCTTTTTCTACTTTTTCCCTGTGCCAAGAGGCTCAGAATAGCAATATTCATGCACCAAATATATTATAGCATTGGGACGTCCTGACCTCCACTTTATTATTTTAATTATTACTCTATTTTGATTTTTTGGCTATGTTTTCTTCTCTGTAGCATGAGATTCTGGTAGGTTCTTGTGAAAAGAGGTCAAACTAAATAAAGATGGTCCTGCTGGTTCTGTCAAGTAAATTCAAAGTCTACTGTGAAGCTTCACAGTAATCATAACTTTCATGCTACTATATTTTTTAAGCAATTCCAGTGGAATCCCTCTTATGAATAGTTTATTGTAGCTCAACCATAAAAATGTGCTTTGGGCCAAAAGTGGATTTATAAATTTCTGCCCAGTAGCATATGCTTTGTAAAATTTAATTTAAAACAGCTTAGCTATTATTTTTTTTTCTTTATAGACTAAAGAATAAAAACAAAAAAAGATTATTAGTCTGCCTTTTTCTTAACGGGAAACCCTCCCCAATTTTATTTTTATAACAAATAGGCATTATTCTTGCCATTCATGCATGTATGTAATTGCATCAACTTTGTGGAAGACACGGGGAGGATCTTGAGAGCAAAACTAGCCTTCCATATTTTAAATGAAATATGGAGGCTGTCTGGCCAGCTATTGGAACCAGGATTTTTCTTTTGGGTAAAGGGAAAATACAATCAATGATACTATTAAAGGGGGGAAAAAAACGAGGGTCTAGTGCACATAAACCACTTTTCACAACAGTTAGCACAGTTCTGTGAAATGGTAATAGGAAAAAAAACCATTAAGTTTGGTATAACTCAGTTTATACACCCACTATTACTCTTGGGATTCCTGGACACAACCTTGGGTGTTTTTCTGCTCTGACAGTTAGTTTGTGCAGAATTTAGGGTTTAGTTCCAGGTTTCCATGATTTCCAAACATTTGGACATACATCTTGCTGAGAAATTCCTGACAGAAATATGACAACTGTCTCACACATTTATGATAAGCTAACAACATGCAGTCCTCCTGCAGTCTTTAGGTGGTACTTGTAATTTGATACGGAGTTGTGTGTCTTGAAAGCATTTACATAAAAGAAAGAAAAGCTGCACCTTTTAGAATAATGGGATCTGGAACAATGAAAAGAAAAACCTCTATGTCTGGTTTTATCTAAAAGAGTTACCACAGAAAAGGTTTTTCAAACCACACAACATGTTTTACTTCCAATTCCTGGAACTGAGGAGAACACAAAACTGAAAACCTACATTGGTTCTGCCCAAAGTGACAAACTTTCATTTAGGTTTGACATAAAACATCATGTGTTTATAGGGGTTTTAATGGGTTTTAATTTTTTTTTTAAACTTAGTTTTACTTGAATGAGCTCTTCCTGACCAATATTTCCCCCTTCCCACCCAGCCTTATCAAGAAGCTGTAGCAACTTACAGAACAGTACTCCATCAAATATATTGCAGTTTCTCTAAATATATTCAATCTCATGCCAAGGGCATTTCTTATGAAGAACTACAACCCCAGCTATATTTCATCTTCAAATTTTGTTCACCTGAAGGCCATCTTGTCAAGTTGCTAGACATCATACGGACATTGAGCAGAGCAGATAGGGTTGAGCAGATCATCAGACAAGGCTGTGCCTTTTCATCTGAGTCAGCAGATAAACTACTCACCAAGTAACAAGGAGTCTGGAAATGTAGGAGTGTTATTATTCATGGAAACTAGGAGAAAAATTGTCTCATGGCAGTGTATGGGACATGCAACACCTAATTCAGGGATCCCACCAGTTCAGACGGAATATGCTTTCCACTGATTTCTAGTTGAAGATGAAACATTTTCAGAGCTGTCCTTGAGAGAGTACTTGTTGTAAGCCCCATGTTATGGATACTCTATTTCCAAACATTCATTTGTAGAGCCTTCCCTCCTCTCCCCTCCCCTTCCATCCAATTCCTTTCCATTCAATGGAAAGTGAACCTCTTTCAGCTGTTAATCAGTAACTTCCAGGGAAAGTAAAATTAATTATAATAAATCAGATTGGTAAGAGTAAGAAAACAGGTTGCATTTTTAAAAAAAAAACAACTTGGGAATGTGGACAAGTAAAAGAATGATATCAAAAGAACCTAATGAGTTTCCGGATAAGAATATCTGAAAAATCTATTTTAATTTGCAATAGATTTTTACAGTCAGCATCATGTATCCACATATATATACAAATACACAGTCAAGTACACACATATACATACATATGAATATTCTTGATGTTATTTTAATCTTAAATCAATCTCAGATTTTAATACTACCAGGTGTTCAAGATGGTTAATCACTATACAGTGTAGCTGATGCATATCCGGGGATAGGAATGAAGGAACCTTTGGCCTTGCTACAATATGCTCATAAGACATGTTTGATGTATGAGGCAGTACAACAATTAGAAGTCAATACCACATGTCAGAGATCTTAAAACTGTATAATGTCAGACCTGCAGCTGGATCTAAACATCCATCTTCTACAGGTATAATGGCTTTAATTGTAGAGGAACAGCCAAGGTCAACCATGCCTTATTTTATATTAAGTGGATCAAAAGCTAGCAGCACTTCTATCATGTTTTCCAAACTGCTTCCTAAGGTACAGTTTTTCAGATCACCCACACAGCTGAAGCCTTCCATAAAGTTCTCATATCTAGGTAGTTCTTACATTCCACATATCAGTAGCATTCTTAGCTCTGCTATGAACACGTATGTCCCGTCTAACTCATTTCTGTTCATATAGCTTGTTCTCCAAAGGTTCATGATTGTTTTTCTCCAACATATCAAACTCTGTAATAGCTTTTTACAGATCATCATGCTTCTTCTCAAACTCTTCTCAGAAGTAGCAAGTGATATGAAAAGAGGCAATGAGAACACACTGAAATACAACAAACTGTTTGGGTTTTGTACTACTCCTACGTAAGTGGTGCAAGACATACAACGAAAAGAAAAATAAGTGGGTACCACTAAAAAAGTCATAGTATGTTCCAGATTAAGTAAAAATTAAAAAAAAAAAACACCTTAAATACTATTTTCAATATTATGGAATGGTTTTGCTTGTACAAATTCACAGAATTTGTGAAGCATCTGGATTCTAAGCTATTTCCTTCTTTGTTATACTATGCATTTAAGTTTCATCAGTTCCATGGAATTTAGCCTAAACTTAATTGGTAACTAAGGTGACTAACTGTAATAAATGAAGTGACAAAGACACCTCACACTTTATTTAATGGGGAATAAGGAACAGCTAGAAACAGAAACTTCTGCTTTTCACAGAGAGGTCATACAGTCAGGTACTTACATAGGCTGCTAATAGATTGGTTTGAATCACCTGCTTCCACCTGCATGAATATGTCTTTTTCTCCTCTTCTTTAATGGCAATATGCAATGAGACAGGCTGATAAAGTTCTGAAGCAGTTCCTGTCAGGGGATGGAATGGCACTACATCCTAGACAGACACATTTCCTCCAACTTATCCTATGAGTTGCTGTGTGAACCTGTTGCCTGAGCAGGAAAAGTTACCTTCATTTTTGATACTTAACAGCAAAATGATGCTACCAGCAGCAGAAGAAATTCAGACTGATCTCCATGAGAGTGGTATATTCAGTTGCAATGCACCAAAACTAGCAATTATCTGGATTTGTCTCATACTAATCTCCATTAAAAGAAATCAAAACCTGAACAGCCAGAAAACATTGACCTCTTCATCATAATGATAATAACAATACTGTAACAGCTTTTAAAGCGTGCAACTAGTAGTCTGATTAGGGAAAAAAATGTTCTTTTAGAACTTCATAGATATAGCAGGAGTGCAGAACATTTTTCTTTCTTTTGGCTAGGTAGTAGAGTGATATGATACCTATGGTATCAGGCAGTATGAGGTTTTACTGTGTTTCATTGCATCTGCTTGAATATAAACACATGTATGTGCATTACTGTGGTATAAAATTTACTGTGTGTATGAAAATTTGATTCTTACATCACTGGAATTAGCCTCCTCTGCCTATATTGATCTATTTTCAGTTTTCCATACCTGAAGACATTAGAAGGAGTACATTGGCACAGTTCTGCTGGGAATACAAAAAGGAAAACCAAACCATCATATTTCGTAGTGCATTACACCCATCTTTCCCAGAAACATCACCATGCCCAAAGCATAGAAATGTTTAATTCCCTCTGCCAACTGAGTTTTCTTAGTTTGGGAGTAGAGAGTTACAGTTTGGCCAAGTCAAAGCTGCAGAAAATTCAGCACAGGCAAAAGAAGTTCTGAGATTTGCAATCAGAGTGTAAATCATATAATTTTGAAATATAATCTTTGTCTTGTGAAATATGCAATGAATCTAGTGTTCAGAGTTATGGATAGGGAAATAAAATAGCTCAAGCACCCTGTCAGCTTGGGTGGCATAACCAGAACAGAGATATAGCAATCCTGAATGTAGTTTGTGGCAATGCCTTCCCCTAAGAAACAGCCATGAAGCACCAGTTTTGTCTGTATTTCATAAATGTCCTAGACTTTATCCCAGCAAGCCCCTGACTCCACTGCTTTAGCATCCTGATGAAATGTTATCTAACATTTTCAGCTGGGAGGCAGTAGTACCAGCTTTGTTTTTGAGGAATTAGGGGTCTTCTCTGAGCTAGACTAACATCTGACTATGTCATTGTCTTCTACTCTATTCCAGCATATAGTCTGGCTCATGGTCTAAACCTACAAATTGCTTTTAAAAAATGTTTAAACTTTGTGTTTGATTTAGCCTTGGCTCATAGTACTTGATTTCATCGAAGGTCTAAAGGAGTTGGCAAGCACCTCTCTCCTCCACCCTGAGATAGCCCTCAAGTGACCTTCACATTTTTCTCTAAGACCCCAAGTCAATGTACCCTTAAAACAGACACATCTTAGGGGTAAGGAACTATTCACGATACAACAAGAAAAATACAGAAGATACGTCACCAAAAATTGTTAAATGAGCTGTTTTCACTTTCTGGTCTCAAAGTATTTTCTTTGTTTGAAATGTCATAAATATTTCTCTTAGTTCTTTAAATAGCATTGCCTCATTGAAATATGCAGGAAAATTACTTGCAGTGGTTGAAAAAATTATATTCTCTTTTAAATGTGAGCTACTAAGTGCTGTGAAAGAGAATGGGTGCTTTAATGTATGATCTGGATCCCAAAGTCTCAGCACTAGTTGCACAACTCAGGACAAATGTTAATGTGACAAACTTAACAAGGTCACTGTTGAAACTGACTCATTAGAGACTTCCTTCTTTTCATCAGAAGGACCATTATTCTCATTTACTCCTAACCAGGAAACAAATGTGCTGGGAACCTACCATTTTTGACAGGTCTAGCAAATGCCAGAGAATAACTATACAATCTCCCCTGATTTCTAAAAAAACTCAGCTACCATTCAACATCAGTTGAACACATCTTGTCTTATCACAGTGGATCTAATACCTCCTTTCACCTTTAGTTATATTGATTTCTAAATTTATGTAACTTTTTAGAGGAACTAGAGGGAAGGGATAAAAAAAGAATTATTAAAATGCATTGAAACCATGCTTTGCCTTGATTAAATAGCAGTGTCAAGTAGTAATCCTCAATTAATAAGCTACCAAGTCATGATAAACAAGTTATCATGGAAGAAAAGGCATAAAAAAGACTGATTTATGCTGCAATTTTTTTTTAATATTTCTTTTTAATCACATCTATAATGGTTGTTATTGACATTGCAACTAGAGAACTAGGCAGCATGATCTTACATTTCCTAATCCTGCTTCTGCCCAGATGGAGATTTTCCACAACACAGCCTGGCTGTATTTCTGTCCAGCACTATCAAATACAGACAGCCCTAGAAGCCACTGCACATTCTTTAGAGCCAACAGGGCAGTGTCCAGTATGACAGTCTCCTCTCATCTCCTGCTTGGCCATCATCCCTAGCAGACAATTAGGTGTCAGCATCCCTGGACTTGCCAGATCTCTTCATTCACCTGGAGGCGAGTACTGCCAAACACATTGCCCCTCTTTTTAAGTCAGAGATGAGGAGTGTCACTAAGCTTCTAACCTGTCCTGGGTACCACAGACTTCAATGAGGTTTATATTTATATTGAAGTGCTCTGTAGGCACTGTAGCTGCCTTTCCAGCATCACTGCCCCACATCCAACATTGCTGCCCTACATCTGTGCTTCCTGCAGCCAGCATAAGTTCTTCTCTCCCCTCCCTCCCTTTCAGAGGGTTTCCTTCCTCTAAAAATCAACATCATGAACAGAAATCTGCATTTAAATGACCTGTGATTTGGTCTGCTGTAGCAAACAGTGTTTCTTGAAAGAAGAGTGAAAGTCTGTGACACATTTGTAATTCCATAAATGATACAATGAAATCTTCAGTTAGGTCTCTAAGTCATACATCGAAGTCAGAAGATGACACATTGCACTGTGCACATCATCTGGACTCTACAAGGTTGACAGAATGCCCTTAAAGTACGTTTTCATAATTTGTGTGTTTTCGCACTCAAAGTCTGGTGGGCAGCACAGAAAAATAAACCCTGTTAAAGCATCTCCTAGCTGGCATGCATGAAGTCCAGGTTACTCAGCTGTCCTTCAGCAGCCCATGAAAGCCAGGCAATGACTCTTCCTCGCTCTTGCTCAATATTTATTCTGTGAGTGTCAGATTCCTCAGCTTCTGCAGACTAGGGAGAAAGAAAGGACTGTGCATCATACCTGAACTTCCACGGAAAAAAAAAGCATCAAGTGGGAAAATTCTTTCCTCTCTCTGTGTTTTGGCAATATGTAAGAATTGGAAAAGCTGTTTTGCAGTGATATTAGCAGTTAAGACTTCACTCAGATTTGAAATGATATGATAGGCCTACATATTAACCCTACTGATTTACATTAACACTTAGCCGTGGTGACAAGTACTCTTTGCACTTGCTGCACACTGGCACTTAGTCTTTCTGCCTACAAGGAATTCAAGTAGAGATTAGTGATGTTAACAAGGAAGAATAAGAGTGTGGATGTAAGCAAGGCTTGAGGTAATGGCAGGTAACAACACAGGTTGCACATTAATTAAAACACAATGCTTGATGATTCAGTTCTGCCTGGTTTTGCATGTATTCTTTAAAACATTATTGAGTAATTTTTTTACAGAAGGAACTCCATTTTTACTAATTTGTTACAAATATTGGAGTTTTTTCCTTTTTCTGTTCTAACACAGAAGTTACAAAATTTGAGACCAGAATTCACCATCAAATGTTAGAAGTCTCATAATTCAGATATCCACAGGGATATCTGACATCCACAGGGCCTACCTTCCTCTGAAGCAGAGAAAATGCAGTTGTCATTACTACTCAGAAGTACAGTAGAAGAATTTATTATTTCTCTACCCTATACAGGATTTTGGTTTGTAAAACAGACATGCGTACCTAAAACAGAGAAATATGATTTAGCCAGGCTATGGACATAACTGGACAAATCACCAACTGCAACTCCGTTGCCTGTTTGCTACTCCAAAACACCAATCTATGCACAAGTTCTTCCCCAACAGTATCTATGCACTACCCATCTCCTACGTGAAAGCAACATAAACTATTTTATATCTGCAGCACTGGTTTTGCCAGGTCGCCACAGTGTTATAAATTCACACCCAAATTGAGACACACTTTGACTATGAAGCTGGCCAACATCAACAGCAAAGCACACACTACAAGTTATGTTCTTGGAGAGGACAGGACCAGGCTTTGACAAAATACTAAGTTCAAGGAACAGGATAGCTCTGAGGCGATAGACATCGCAGAGAACAGGAAGAGGCAGGCAGTGTCTGGCATGCAGCATGAGGGACGTAAAGACCTGCAGGAGATTTCAAGGGGTATGTGGAGAAAAAGGCAGAAACTTTCTTCTGCCTTTAACAAATAATTGAAAACCCCTGTCTTTTCTTGCACTGAATTCGCTGTTACTCAACCATGTAACTGTATCCTCAGACAACTGTTCAAAACTAGACAAAAAGGGGACTCTTGTCAGACCATCTTGTTATGGGTCACTTAGGGAGCAGCCACTGATCCATTTCCCTGCAACAAGGGATAAAATCCATGATTGCTAAAGTATTTCTGATTAATATTTTCTGCAGAGCCAGCCTTGGTTGCGTAGCCAGGTAGTTTACTCGAAAGACTGCACTGTTGCTAGAGCTAACGTTTACTTAGTTGCAAGTGAATGGTGGTGACGTTAATAGAGACGGATAGGAGAGGAGTTGGAAGCCAAGACTAAGATAAGTAGAGATTAGACAGGTATACAAAGGGAGCAAACAGAAAATATCGATTGGCACTTAGCATAGGACTATGCTCCTAAGCGGGAGCACTCAGCTGACTCAGGAGGCTGTATTTTTCCTCTCAAAAATTCACTAAGTCATTTTAGCATTTTTACCCTGTTCCCTCTTTCTTCTGTGGTAAATAACAATAATTAACTTCTTCACAATACTTTTTTCCTAAGCCAAATAAGTAATCACGGCCCTTCGATCTTTTGTTCAATTAGTTTCCCCCATTTTTTTCTCATACTCTTTGTTTTATGTGCCAATGATTTTCATGATCTCTTCTGAGTTCTGTGATGGTTGATCAGGTTGAAAGAGGAATGTCCACGACAACACCATAAATCTCATCCAGACCTTCCTCAGACAGTATAGGGCAGACTGAGCAGCCTGCAACACGTTGATCCTGTTGCAGTGACGCATAATCCTGGTGAAAGGTGTGGTAATAACAATAGTATCTCACTGGAACAAGCACGTGCCTCAAACCCCATGCTGACCTCTCTCCCTCAACAGCAACACCCACATTTCCTAGACCCCCTGTATTTTTGTAGCTGATGAGGCAGAAGAGACAAAGATCTTATAGGTTTTCTGACCAACCATGAAAGCATGACTGGTAAGGGAATGGGATTCAGAGAGTGAGTGATACAACAAGAAACCAAGTGGGACTTTGGTGACCAGTCAATAACAATTATTGATTGTCCAAGAAACTAGCAAAGAAGCAAAAAGCATACCCTGTGCTTAACCTCCTGTGCCTCAAAAATGTTGGCGTTAAAGCAGAACCTTAGAATATTAGAGCAGAAAAACTAGGGAAACCTTTTCTAATTTATATTCATTAGAAAACAAAGATATGAGTCAGAAAAAAACTAAGAAGTAGTAGATAACCTATGAGTCCTTCCTGGCATCTGCAAAAGTCTCCAGAGACCTGCAGTTCATGGAAGTTCTGCCACACTAGACCCAACCAGAAAAAACTTCAGGCAGGTAGCCTTCATATCCTGGATAAATACTTCTAAGGCTACAGTATACAGAGTAGGAGACGGAAAACATCTTTATCACTATAGAGGTATATTAGGACCTGCACTAGGAGATCCTGTGAACAGTAAAGGCAGACAACTAACCTTGGGAGATACTTTAAAAGGATAGAATAAAGCTGATTGGCCCTAGTTACCAATACCAAAGGAAACAGACCAAGAGAAACTTCACTAAAAAAATAAATACTTGGATCTGCTTTGTACCTCTGAATACTACTTTAAACATCAGTTCTTTTCAGTTGAGCTGCAGCATTTATTTTTTTTTTTTTTTTTTTAGATTTCTCAAAGGATTTGGATGTTCTATTGTGGCCAGACTGTGATCTGGCATCACTTCCCACAAATCAGTATCAAATGCAGAGAAGCAACCTGCTACACAGGCATTTTGCAGACTAAAATAGTGCAGAGTCTAATCAGGAATCTCACGACAGGAAACAGACCTTCCTACAACAGGAAGCGTAGGAAAGACTACTGGAGACAGCAGTCCAAAAGCAGCCTCTTTGCCAAAAAAGACAAAATGGCCATATACTGGCAACTCCTGCAGCAGGAAATCGCTGAATTAGGCGCTCAATCTACAGAGCAATTTAGTATGTCATCTGCTTCCTGGCACTAGATATTTGGAATCACTTTTACACTGCATTTCATCTCTATCTCATAATCAAGCTGAGGACAGTGTCTTCTCCAATAAGTAAAGAGACCACGGTCAGAGGCGTCTCTGAATCCAACCCAGAATAAATATATTTAAACTCTTTCCTTTTTCAATTTTCATAACTTTATAATTTCTAATTTAGGGGCCTGCCATTCCTGTTTCTAGTCTGATTTGGGGCCAGGGCAGACTGAGTCACTGATACAAAGCTTGCCAAAGTTAACTATGACATTCATGAAACTGTACAACAGAGTCTGATACAAGATAAATACCACATGCCACAGTAAAATAGGGAGCAGGAGGCCAATAGATTTTTTTCTGTGATTTGTTTGATGGAGGCTCTAGAAACTTTTCAGGATGAGGAAAGGAAAGGAAAGGAAAGGAAAGGAAAGGAAAGGAAAGGAAAGGAAAGGAAAGGAAAGGAAAGGAAAGGAAAGGAAAGGAAAGGAAAGGAAAGGAAAGGAAAGGAAAGGAAAGGAAAGGAAAGGAAAGGAAAGGAAAGGAAAGGAAAGGAAAGGAAAGGAAAGGAAAGGAAAGGAAAGGAAAGGAAAGGAAAGGAAAGGAAAGGAAAGGAAAGGAAAGGAAAGGAAAGGAAAGGAAAGGAAAGGAAAGGAAAGGAAAGGAAAGGAAAGGAAAGGAAAGGAAAGGAAAGGAAAGGAAAGGAAAGGAAAGGAAAGGAAAGGAAAGGAGTTTTTTTCTTCCTTGGGGTCCACATATTGATGCCAGACTTTTGTCAAATTGAGTTCATTTTTCAATATTTACCCAATATGACTTCGTGTTTATCTCACTGAAGACATAAAGTATTGTTTCTGTTCCTTCATTGGTTCCTTAAGCCCTACTGAGACAGAATCACAGTATCAGAGATAAAAAAATATCAGAGGAGAGAAAAAAAACAGACCACAGATAATCAACATGGTGGAATAAAATTTTTGCTTAAGAATACAAATATGTGGATGTTACATTAAAAAAAAAAAACACCCTTGCTGACCAAAAGAGAGATACGGATGCAACCTATTACTTGTGAATATTTTTAGCACAGTTATATAAAAGAACTGAGTTTGCATAAAGTGATTAATGACAGTAAGATTAGCTGCACTCAGTGATGTCCCTCTAGTCTTTCGGTCATTGCAGGAAATCTACTAGCTCAGGAGATTTGGAAACTGCAATGCTACCTAGTAGAGACCTTCAGGGGCCTTTCAGATTTGGTGAGTCAGAAAGTGTGAAATCTGTCTCAAAATGAGACTAACAACAATAATAATCACCTCAATTCTGTTTCAACAGTTTTGATCAAAATTATCAATTTCCTATTTTCTCTTAAGTTTCAGTATCCACTATAAGAACAAGTTTTTATGACAAAAGAGACAGGCGAGCAACATTATATTTAACTCAAGCAATGGAAAATTGGTTTCTGAGGAAATCTTATTCTCACAAAATTAGGTGTTCCTAGCGTATAAATTGCATGAGCAAATTTGATGAAGAACAATTCACAGCTTGGTAGAAAGAAAGGAAAAGAAACATTTGAACCATGACTTTGTTAAAACATAGAACAAACTTTGCACCAAAACTTCACAGAATAGTCTGATAGTCCCTAAATTATGTATTTGCTTCCATTTCGTGGTTGTTTGTTTTTAGTGTGACATTCTTTAGTTTATTATTTGTCACATTCTTTCAATGTTTCCCATGACAGAGAAGCACTTTCTTATAGCTATGAGCATTAAACACCTGGCCAAGTGTCAGTTTCAAACTGAGGAACTGTACCTAAGATAATACTTTCAGAGATAAGAGGTTTTTGAAATTAAACATTACTTGACATTTCTGCAAAAAGAATTGAGGTTGCTGCTGTATCCTAGCACATAAAGTGAGGGCTCTGCTATGTGAACAAAAGCGAGAGGATCAGGATGAAAGCTGAGGGATTTAAGGATGTAGTCGACAAATCTGAAGTCTAGGCCTGGTGTAAAATTATAATTTATTTGATTCTTCCGGTTTCCATTGTTTCTCATCTTTCATACTCATGTGCCTTTATACCAGAAATAGCTGTAGGAGGGTGTGTAGTTCAGCAAGACAGTTTTCCTAAACTAACTGTGAAGGGGTGACATATTTGATTTCTTTCACGATGTACTATATCTACAAAAGGACCCGTCTGTTGTCTTTTCTCCTCAAGATACCATCCTCTGGGCTTGGAGACATGTGCTTCTTCCAGCTGCTTCCTACATCACTAGCAGTCAAATCCTCCAGATACATAAAAATCAAAGCAAGCCCAAATCTGCCTATGTCTAAATAACTCTCTAGCATCCTGAATTGTAGTAACAGACCAGAAACACAACAGGCAGGTGTTTTCAAAGTGACTCCACAAGGACCTTTCCCTTGGACAAATCCCCTGCAAGTCACTGAGGTCTCTGATTCAGCTGAGCAGAACTTAGACTTAGGGTCTTTCCTCAACCTGAAAATACTTGAAATTGTATGACCCCAGAGAATGCTATAAACAAATATAAAAGGGTAGCTTTTCCTAAAACATGTCTACTTTGCTTAGATCAGTTAAATATTTATTGGGTGAGAAAGAGAGACAGAATAAACCTACAGTCTAGAAGCTGGGACAGTCACTAACACTGGGAGTTTGGTAAAATGTGAGCTCAAGGTAGGCAGAGGAAAGAAATGCAGCACAGTCCCTACTGCCCCCTTCAAACAGCTAGGCATGCTCTGACCACTGATAATAAACTTAGTGATGTGGTCACCTTTGCCTCGCTCCTCTTCTGCACATTTAAGCGAAGGCTGCTCTTCCTCCAGCACCATAAAATATCCAGCTCGTTAAATTCAGTCTGAGTTGAAGACACTCTGTGGAGTCTTCCTTTCCATGAACAGGGAGCCTTAGGCAGTTCTGCATCAGGTGTTGCATTGCTGCTGTCCCAGAGTGACTACTGATCACATCCTCTTGCCCACCTTGCCCGTACAGCTGTGTACTCACACATGCTGTGAGTAGTATAAAAGCTTACAGTGTAACCCAGAGCTTATTTCCTACAAGGCATCTTGTTGATATGACTGCAATTTACGCCTCTCCTGACATGGAGAGGGATTTCCAATAGAAAAAGAATGAAGGAATACAGGTGAAATTGAATGGAGAAGGCAAAAGAAAGGGAAGCTTGGACTGAGAAGGGAAAGTGTAAGACCTTTGGAAGAAGGAAGTGTAGACAAGGTATGTAAAGACTGGTATATTACTGCATCACTTTAGTTCTGCCAAGACACAGGCAGGATATAAAAATACAAGTATTTCTTAAAGGACTGACCTCTCTCTGGCACCAGGCAGGTCTCTAATCCACAGCACTAACAGATGTGCAGAGCTTAAAGGACATACAGAACACAAATGCCCAAGGACCTACTCCATTCAAATCATTATCAGATCCCTTTCTGGCCTTCATCTTGCTGGAAGGCACGGAATTCTACAAAAATCCCAGTCTTTTACTTCAATGTGGCATGATCTTTGACTTACATGTGCATGGATGGACTTTGGATGTTGACCCAAATCAGGATTTAGCAAGTCAGAAATACCTGAAATTCAAAAAGAAAGTTGGAAATTACAAAAACAGCTCAAGACTCTCCACGCATTGTAGGACAGATTTCCATTAGAACAATTTCACATGGAAACTAGGTGGGTGGGTAAAACGATTGAGTTGAAATGGAAGGGTGGATGACAAGAGGTGAATAGGGAACTGAGGGTGGAATGTTAGCAGCACCACCCTTGATTTCCTTTAAACTTACTGGAGCCAGATGCATATCCACCAAGCAGATTAGCAAGTAATAACTGACTCCTCCATCTGAGAAAAACAGAAGAGAAGATTTTAATATATTTTGAAAACGTGTTCTTGACACTTTCTCATTGCTTGTATTTTCAACTTTCTGAGACAGCTTAAGGCAATGAATGCAAATGCAATGATAAATAGGGAATTAGATAATGCGAAATACCCTACAAATAACACAGTTTACATCCACATTGCAAAGGATTTCTTCCTTTTTAATAGAGGAGCAACAAAAATTACTTTAGTGGCATTGCTCAGTCTAGTCCCCCAAACATGTTTTTTTTCAAACAGATAATTTAGAAACATGGTTGAGCTGTTCAGAGATGCTCAAATGAGAGTTTTCCTTCATGGTAGGATTATATGCAGTAGAGAGCACAAGATACCTCCAAGATGTGTTCACTTTGTTGAAACTAAATTTTTCCCTCAGTTTCTCTGGGATTCCTGCTTTTCTGCAATACTAGATTAAACCTCTTGATCATAAGCAAGTATGAGCACTCTATGAAACTGGTCCCTTTGACAACAATATAGATAATTTCTTCTACCAACATAGCAGCAGGGTTAATGGCAGTGGCCATCTCAGCTCTTATCTCCTAGGGAGTTTCACTTTGAAGAGTGTTTTTTGCTCACTGTTTTCAAAAGCATAGGCTATGACAGTTCCATGAAAGCATGTCCACCATGCCCAACTCCAGCTTCTCCAGAAGGAATTATTTATATTGTTGTAGGCCATATTTTGAAATATCATATCAGTCCCACTACCACAGGCAGCAAAAGAGGAACTGTGTTACCTCCCACCAAGATTGCTTCTTGATTGTTTGCTTGATTTTTCCTTTGCCTTCAAGGAAGGAAGAGAAGCCATTTGTCTTTGTCCTGAAGTCGAAGGTGTAGGTAGGCTGTGGGGGTTCCTGCCTTCTAGTTAGATCCTGTTCCAAAAGCTCTGCCAAGGACAGAGCAAAACTTTCCCCTCCAGTCAGAAGAAAGCAAGCATGCTAAGAACAGTGATTTGTTGTGATTAAACAACTCCTATAGAGATTTAACAGTGAAAGGCTTACTTCTTCCTAGGCTGTTCCTGCAGCCGTGAAAGAAAGGTTTGACAGGCTGAGGACATTTCTAAGATGGAGAACCACATTGCTTCAGAGGTTCTGATATTTCCTTTCTGAGTTTTAGTAAAGAAACTCAGCTGCGGATGTTGCATAGTGCAGAAAACACAGCATGCCCTGCTGTGAAAGAAATGAGTCTGACAGTCAAGTTGGAAATTACAATGCCACTCTGAATGAAACTGAAGTTGTTATGCAATGTCTATTAGACCAGGTGACTAGAGGGCATGAAAAGCTTTATGTCTCCTTGACATTGTGAGACAAATTCTGACACAGCATGTTACTGTAACACAGGACAACTGCTAATTTCACTCATCTCTTAAACTAAGTATTCATGTCTGCATCAGAAAGTAATAAACACAGGGTTTTAAGTTGTGTATATAAACAATAATACTTGTTCATCTTTTGGGTTTGTTGTGGTTTGTTCTTTTTCTTTACAAAAGCCAGAAAGCCCATTGTGAAAGTAGCTTGACTGTTACAAATGAAAACGGAAAATTAAAAAATACAAGCATAGCAATCCATACTAGAACGGTTGGACAGAATTCCTCAAAGGCCATAGAACAGTAATCTGGTAAAAATGTACCAGTAGGCATCTTATTCCCAGAGACTGTTTTTTGAACACAATTAATCTTCTTTTATACCACATAAATAATGGCACTAAGAAAAAAAGGACCACTTCCCAAATACTTGTGGATGCACCTTGTCAGCATTATATCACCACTTCCAGTTCACCAAAAAACCTATTTCTAACGGAAGTATCTTGACCTATTCTTATTTACAACCTTCTTAACTACCACAACTGATACAAAACCCCACTGAACCATAATCCAAAAAAGTAGTGAGATCTATCTGATGTTCCGGCCAAAGTTGGTCTTTAACAATGAATGTGTAAAGCTAGGACAAAGATGATTTCTATTTACGCCTGGGAGTGGTTGCATTCAGATTTTTTCTCATCCACATTTTGTCTGTCAGAACAGTGTTTCAGATACAATACTCTCACTTGCCTTCTAATTAGTATCCCCAAATGCTAAGAATACAATCAAAACTTCAATAAAATACTGCTTGTATTCTGCTTACTCTTTGACTTCCGAAGTAGTATTATTAATCTAATAAAGCAGAATTTCATACCTGAACTACTGGTGACTGAGTCTCTTAGGAAACTACCTGAAATGTTGTCTGGCAAACTCCCAAATTTTTTTAGTCTCTGCTTTTTCAGTTGTTACTGATTTATGTAAGTTTTTCCTCCTTGTTTAATAAAGTCCAGTTGTAGTACACTAAGTAGTACTAAGTATGTGAAAAATAAGCACATCACTTAAAAAAATAAGTGTATGCAGTCCATTCTAAGTATAGAAATGGAATCTTTACAGCATAAGTAAATCTTTAAAGTCACATTATGCTTTTGTAGCTATTTATAGCCATGTACGCCTATCATTCAGATCCTATAGTTTGGGGTTTCTTTTCCGGATATAAACAGAGCTTCCTCCCTCACTTTGTTTATTTGTCTGTCTGTTAACGTAGCGCCAGAGACTGTCTCTCCACTTTGCTGCTGCTGCTCCCTCATCCTGTTTATAGGTCAGCGGCAATTGCCATTGCCTCCGCACTACCAAGCAGAACTTCCCATAGCACTTCAGGATGTTTAAGTGACATTAACTTGTGCCGCCTGTCTGGAGCCAAATGTCTATCCTCTATGCTAGCACCGCAGGCAGCATTTGCCTCAAGAAAATTTAGCTCTTGCACGCTGGGTAGCCCAAACCTTTTGAGATATCCCTTGTGGGAAAACACAGCTGGATCCTATTTGTTGTCCCATCCATTACAGAGAGCATCAATAGATACACAGCTGAAAAGTGAAAAATCCTCTCCTAGTCTTTCAGTCTCAAGCATGTGAAGCCTCGCAGTGGGCAGCATCCTTGCCAACCACTGAACATGGAAGCAAAAACCTAAGCATGCCTGATGCACACTGCCTCAGTGACAACAAAGGCAGGCAGGGTCTCTTGCTGTCTTTAAGCAGTGCATCATAATTTTCTCGTTCCTGTTTAACGCCCTTTGGAAGAGAACTAACTGCCAATCTTCACTATGACAAATGGAAAATACCACTTTAGAGGAGAGAGCTCTGCATTCCCTCCTTTTTGTCCAGGGAGTGTACAAAGAGCCCAATATCAGCTCTGTTTAGGTCACTCTTGCTCCATCCTGGCTCTTCTGACAGGTCCTCAGGTCCACATCAGAAATCATAGAGTCATGGAATGTTTTGGGTTGGAAGGTACCTTAAAGATCATCCAGTTCCAACTCCCTTGTCTCCCACCAGACCAGACTACTCAAGGCCCCATACATTTTGCCTAGAATACCTCCAGGGATTGAGCATCCACAGCTTTCCTTGGCAACCTGTTCCAAGTGTCTCACCATTCTCATGGTGAAGAATTTCTTCCTAATGTCTAGTCTAAATCTTCCCTTCTCCAATTCGTAGCCATTCCCCCTTGCCCTATCACTACATGACACTGTAATGGGAAAAGGAATAATACCAATCCCAGAATAAATTATCCCATAGAGAACTCAGTATAAATGCGTGATAGGGAAAAAATTATTACTTCTGCGCAAAGGGATGCTGGCAGAGCCAGAAAGGAATAATAAATGCTGCATCCTTTCTCCTCTTTCTCTGATGCCTCTTAGCTGGATGCAGATTTCTACTTTCTTTAGCTATCAGAGTCCAAGGTCATTAATACAATAATTCTTTGGCTGCTTATTTCAGGGGGACAAACCAAGAAAAACATGTGAGCAACGTCATGTGATGTGAACATGCACAAGGCACAACATGGGAGGAAGAGGTAAATCAGCTGTTGGGCACAGAGCCGCTTGCTGAAATAAAGCCTGTAAAGCAACGCGTCTGCATCCCCACAGCACTGAGAGAGCTCCAGACAATCCAAGTGAAGATCAATAAATCCAGAACCTCTGATGAGTATTAAAGCTTTGTGCTTTGTGAAATCCATAGGAATAGGAGTGCAGCACTGCTACATATGACTCTATGTGACTCTGATTACAAATACATACTAGCAGAGAGTAACTAGTAAACTTAGGATATTTTTGTCAGAGGTAGTTGAAAGACAGTATCATCTTTCTCTGTGACCCACAACTTCCTCCATACTACTAGATTATAATTCAGGGTTCATCAGCCTATGCTGAGCAGGTTTATATAAATGTCTCCTTTAACAACAAGCTGGCACAATCCTTTTTACAACATACACTGGCAACAATGTTCATAACTGCTCCTGCACCACTTTGGTGCATTTTGCTATTTATAAAGATATCTAAAGAATATAACTGGGAGATAGGGTGCAACAAATATAAATGACAATAAATGAGACTGACCTGGCCTGTGCCAGAAACTACTACAACATTTACATCCTCTACAGAGGTTTCCAAAAACCTGAGGTCACTTACACAACTAGTTTTCACAGTAAAGTAACGAGGTCCTTAACTACCACTTGTAGTGGTAGTGAAGAAAAGCAACACCTAGACTTGAAAGTGTTTGTTTCAGACAATTGGGCAGAATGAATATATCATCAAAACACTGTTGATGTGTGTATTGAAGTTAAGCATATAGCACAAATGCATATTCTTAGAAAAGAAGCTGATCTAAAATGTTTCTTTAGATTTCACTGAAAGCTTTTAAAAACTTTTTACTGCAATAAAAAGTTGATGATTCTCGCATTTAGGCAGCTTTCTCTGTACTCAATATCCACTGAGCGATGTAACAAGATCATAGCTTCACATGATCCAGCTTTGTAAGTGCTGTTATGAATCTCATGATACTTTGCTTTTTCTGTGATAACGCCAACTCTTAAAGTCATATAAACAAGTATGAATATATTTGTGTTTCATTCTTTATAAAGAAGTTCACTTTCTTACCACATTTCGGGAAGATGAAGAGGGAGTTCAAAATCAGAAAACATTAGAAAATACACAAGATCCTAATATTTAAAACCTTTTCTTTTTCCCTTAGGTTCTGCTTTATGTTGTACTCCATAGCTTTGTTAGAGTGAACGAAATTATACCTGTATTTATACTTTCCCCAGTTTGGGACACTGAAAAAAATTTTATTTTCTCAATTCAGTAATGCTGAAAGGATGAGGCTCATTTTTTCAGTTCAATATCTCATCAGAAGAGTAGTGCAAGAACTCCTTTGTGGTGTTTCACATTGGTATAATCACAACACTGGGTTTCTGTGGTAGACTCATTAGTTTTGTTCTCCTCATTTAGATAGATCTGTATTCATTTCACAAGCAGCTTCTCTCTGAATCTTTTGTATGCTGAATTACTCGTGTGATTATAGCAATTTTCTGTGCCAAGTCCCACAGATGTTCAGTTCTATTCCCCATATGGATGGGATACTAGATATGATCTTACCTTCACATCCAGTCCTGAGAAAAAACAGGTGAAGACTACAAAGCAAAATGGCTCCCTACTTTATGAAGACTTGGGAATAAGGGGAAGTTCTTCCACCAAGGGGAAGAACTAGCGAGAAAATCAGACTTGGGCCTAGATCTTCCACCCAGATATGATGATCTGGGGGTAACATGATTTTTCACTGTTTATTTCTGCACATAGAAACTTTCTGTGTTAACAGTTCATAGAATGAACTTTCAGTGTTCATTCTGCACATGCCTGCATTTCTCCTGTGGAGGCTCTGGGTGTTCAAAATCAAGTTCAAAATATATCAAGTTGGCTCAGATCAGGCAAAAGCAAGGAGCATCCCGGTGACAGAGGGGAAAACTGGAGTCTAAGTAAAGAAGTGCTAAAGATTATTGAAATAAGAATAGTGAAATAAAATGAGACAGTCATACATAAATAAAATGTGGAAATTAAGGCAGTCACTGGTCAAATATCTGGAGAGGAGAGTCTGTCTGCTTCAGCAAGAAAAGAATTGGGATTGTTATTCAGCTCCTAGATATGGCTTCCAGTGGTTTGATCTCACTGGAAGTCCTGTCTTTCCTGGAGAGCAGGAAGCAGAGAAGGAGATACCTTATCACCTCCTTTTCCAAACCACATAAGTTAAGAACTAATCAGGATTTGTCACAAGTGAAAACTAGCTTTAACCCACTTTATTTTTTCACTATTGGTGAGTGTGAGGGTTATATTTCTGTGTACATATACATACCTACCAGTATATGTACATATTGCATTTCATTCTTATTTGCTTATCAAAATAATTTCAGGCAGGTCAAACTAGTGTGATTAGCCAATTTGGACAGTACAAAACAGAGCATATTTCAATTGAACGACAGAATTTCCTGTAATACAGTATCTATTTTGAAACATCTGTACCTATGCAGTCTGCTTAGAAAAAGTGGTTTTACCTTTGCAAAAGGCTGTGTAAAGCTCAAAGCAGCAGACCAAACTATGGAAGGGGTCTTGCATGGATAAGGCATCATAGATCATAACTATTCACTGTTTTTTACCACAACATGTCTCAACATACTTTTTCTTTCCCTAAATGTAAGTAAAGTTATTTATTGTTGCAAAAAGTTATTTATCCTTGAAGAACTACAGGTTTATATTTGTTGTCAGCTTTGCCTGCTGACCTGTGGTAGGACTAGTTGATGTTTTATTAGGTCAAAACCAGCAGCTTGGTTTTAGGAACAGCTTTTTCCAGATGTAGACAGCAGTGTAAGAGCGCCTTCTATGTTTTGACAGAAGAAATACAGGGCAGAAAAGCTCTTTAAAACTTGAGTCCACAGAATTAAAGACCATACTTCTTGGGTACAAGTTGACCTACTCTTAGATTAGATGCAGAAAGGGTGCAAGAGCTTTCTTTACTAAAGAAAATGGGTCAAACTCATCCTCAGGGTAGGAAGGATACAGTTGTCATCTTCGGAGTATGATTACAAATACTTCTTGCTCCAGTGTAGGTGTAGTCTCTCTGAGATTCCTTAGTGAGAGTTCTATCGGTAATTATTGTTTTAAAAATTTTTGAAAATGTTTTTTTCAATTTTCTCTGTGGCTTTTAAGGAGCTATGTGGACATTAATGTGCAAGTCAGCACAAAATGCCAAACAGAGTTGTAAAGAATCCCTCATTCTGGAGTGTTATTTTTCTCCTGGGTCATTTCACTAATCCAGTTTCCCATGCAGCTTGTAAAACAGTTGTAGTTGCCCAACTAAAGGAGCAGCTAGCTGTGGTGGAAAGGTACAACACTGCACCACCCACAGCCCTCAACTAGATAGAAGGATGGGGCAGGAGCTATTTAAGGTAGCACAATGCTATTGTACATAAAACTAAGCAGAATTTGGGCCCCCGATAGCTACCTACTGTGTGAAGGTCTAATTCTTAAGCTGGAAAACCATGTTATTCTTCTGTGGACAGATCATATAGAAGAGTCATGGTCTGGCAAAGTCTTAGGAATGTGCCCAGCTTGAGCTGCACAAATACTCCACATCAGTAGGGCAACATATGTCCTTAAAGCTCAGTACATGTCTTGGCAATGAGGCTTACACTGACACATATACAAATGATAAAAAGCTAATCTTGTTGAAATCAACTGCATGACAGTTTTGTATTTTTATGGAACAGTTCTGCCTTGGTTTTCTCATAATTTTTTTTCATTTTACTCCTTCTGTACTCGCTGATTTTTATATAGACTCTCAGTCCACATGTAATGTCCATATGAACAGATGTAACTACAGTCAGTGAGTTAGTTTTTCATCTCCTGTCTGTCTTTCCATTGTTCCAGTGCATCTGTGGCTGGAACTACACTAAACACAGTCTTTCATATGCCCTTATGAGCAGTAAAGAACATACAATTTGTGTTGCGTTAAGGAAAGCAAAAAGTTCCTGTGAATAGATTCAACAGCAGTTATAGGTCAGGCATGCAAGTTGTTACAACACCTTTCCATTAAATTCATGTATAATTCATTTCCCCACCCACATCCAGAAGAGAATTTAGCGTTTACTGAGAAACCAAGTGTTCTCATTAAGCTTTCAATGGCAAGTCAGCTTAAGTAAAATGAGACCAATCATACTATTCAATGGTTGAAAACTCCATTTTCCAATCCAGGGAAAGCACTATACTGCTGAAACATTGATATGTAAAATGAGGTAACTTGTGTGAGAACAGATACAAGTCTAAAGGGGATCATGTGGTTGTGGCCAGTAGTCACGTGTGCCCAGAGGACTCACTGCCACAGTGCAACAGCAGTGCAGTCAAATACCCTTCAGAGAACCAGAGCTGACATAAACTGGAAGTCATGTCGGCACATCAGATCAGTTTTGTGCCCCTTCATATATTGTATTGAGATACAGTACCATGCCAATGTAGCAATACCACTTTGCCACCTTAATTATTCTATATATTCTTTAAGCCAAAACAAGACTATAGAACCAAGCCTGCTGACCTGGTGTTGCCTAGAGATTTACAGGCATACTATCCTGGAAAACTCTCTTAGCAGAAGTTAGACATATACCAACTAAAGATTTTTTCCCTGAAAACTCATACAAAAACTTTCCATATTACAAGCAGTTTCAGAGCTTAACCAGATAGCCTTTGATACCATCATCTGTCTTGTGACACAGGTATGGTCTACTTTTGTCAGAATATTATATTTTCTTGGGAGTAGAATAGATGATATCTTAGACCAACAAAAGCTGTATTATGAATGTCACTGGATGCCATCTAAAATGTCTTCCTTCAGCGGCTGAAAAAAAATGTTTAGTCTAATCCCTGAAAGATATTTACTTTACAATTAATGTAGTAATCTCACACACACACAGAGAAAAGAATAGGTATAGAAGCCAGAGTAAGGGCAACACGTAGATTTTAGAACCTAAAATAGCCCTTTCAAAATACATCTGTCTCAAAGAGGAGGAAAGATGTGGCTGACTGAACAAAATAATATCTAAAGGGAACAATGATTCATGTGATATTATTCAGTCCCATTTTCATCTATGAAACTGTCTTTCCTATGGACTTTCTCATCTTAAAAATTAATAATAGAGAAGAGGGTTTTAAAATTCTTCCATAGGAGGCTGCAAGCAATGGAGTGTTATGTGACCTATTGTCAACAGTAACAGGAGACAATTGAACTGCTTGGATGGGATCTTTTTTTCTTCTTGTATTTACTTTGTTTCAAGCTTACTACCTCTTACACAACAACAATATGCTGGAAAAAAAATTGTTCTTGTTTTATAAGTGTTATGAGAGGTTGCTCTTAGGTTAAATTCATAGTACCCAACATCATACCTCTGTTACTTATTTGATCATCACAAAACAATCCATCTTGATTTTAAATATAGCATATTAATCAGCATACAAACCTGAAACAAAGAAAAGTGTGCTTTCCCCTTCTCTGTTATTAACCTAGTCACTTCATATTTAGGCATTTTTTTGCTGCCTCCCTCTACTTCTTCTTCTTCATCTGTTCTGTTGATTGATGCTGAAAGATCTTTGGAGCCAGATCTTGACTATATTTCTCAATCAGTTGAAGTATGTCCTAAGCTTCCCTGTATATTCTCTGCATCACTGTAAAATATTGATAATTAAATGTGCTTGAAAGAGTTTTGATCTGAGTACAGCAAAGATGGTAACTGGTGGTTTAATCAGCAGTTAGTTACCTTAAAATCACCCTCTCAGTTCTCTCACAGAGTTAGTATAGCCTACAACTAGAGGAGTTTTATTATTCTGGAAATATATTACCAGAAATAATTCAAACTCTAAAGCTCTTTCGGTTGAGAGTTAAAAGTGACAAGCTGCCACATGAACAAAAAAATCCAACCCCAGCAACACAGTGCTTTCTCATGTTATTTTCAGGTGATCATAAAGATGAATGGTTTCACGAGGGGCAAATACTGTATGTATACAGCAGTGGACATGGGTAAATTGATGGATGTGATCTATCTAGACTTCTGTAAAGCCTTTGACATGGTTCCCTACAATATCTTTCTCTCTAAATTGGAGAGATATGGATTTGATGAGTGGACCATGTGGATAAGTAACAGTTTGCATGGTTGCATTCACAGAGTAGTGATCAGTGGTTCAAAGTCCAGATGGAGATCTGTGACAAGTGGTGTTCCAAAGGGGTCCATACTGGAACCAGTGCTATTTAATACCTTCATTGATGATATTGACAGTGAGATTGAATGCACCTCAGCCAGCAGGACAAGGGAGGGGATTCTGCCCCTCTATTCTTCTCTTACGAGACCTCATCTAGAGTATTGTGTCCATTTCTGGAATCCTCAGCCTAAGAAGAATATAAAACTGTTAGAATGGGTCCAGAGGAGGGCTACAAAGATCATCAGAAGGCTGGAGAACCTTCCCAATGAGGACAGGCTGAGAGAGCTGGGCTTGTTCAGCCTGAAGAAGAAAAGGCTCCAAGGAGAACTTATAGCAACCTTTCAGTACCTGAAAGGGGCCTACAGGAAAGCCGGGGAGGGACTATTTGTTAAGGCTTATGGCGATAGGATGAGGGGGAATGGGTATAAGTGGGAGAGGGGCAGACTTAGACTAGGCATTAGGAAGAACTTCTTCACTATGAGAGTGATGAGACACTGGAACAGGTTGCCAAGGGTAGCTGTGGATGTCCCATCCCTGGAGGTGTTCAAAGCCAGGTTGGATGGTGCCTTGGGCAGCCTGGTCTGGTGAGATGTCCCTGCCCATGTCCGGGGGGTTGGAACTATATGATCTTTAAGGTCTCTTCCAACTCTAACTCTTCTATGATTTTATGCTTCTATGATTCTATTAATGGATTTAATCTTCTTTTTTTCCATCAGAAAGATCTTGATATTTAATCTTATTATATGAAGGAATTACAATAAATGCTATATATTACAAAGTTTCAGTTACCTAATTAAGCAGCCAGTGTGTTCAAAAATGCATGTGTAGTTTTTCCAATTTGCAACACTATGCAATAAATCTTAGGAAATTACATTAAAAAAGAGAGGAGCTCAAGGTTAATATTTCAAACACTAATGAAGTTTTAGATACCAAGGAGCTATATTTCAGCACATGAATACTTTTCTCTCATTTCAAGCATATTAGAAACCTGTCTCCTATCAAGAGGAAAATGGTCTAGTTTTCACAGCATTCACTTGAAACTTGGGAGGTCTGCTGTGAATTCATTATTCTGCCACTGGGTACCACTTTATCCAATTATCAAGTAAATTTATACAGCATAAATCAAGAAAGCCTAGAGCTTTTAGAGATAGAGTTATCTATGTATAACTATCTACAGTTTTCTCTAGAGACATAAGTCTGCTTAGTCTTGCTTTATTTGATTCAGTTGTGAAGGGTTAGAGAGTTAGTTCCTTTTTTGTGCATAACAGAATGCAAATCCACATCTTCTGGTGCTAAGATTAAAACATTTCCAAATCTCTATAGAAGTTCTGCAAAAATAAGGCAAAAAACTCAAGATACATTGAGGCAAAATGAGCAAAGAAAGAACCATTATTCTTCCAGACTCATTTGGGAATAAGGAAATTCAGGTTTCAGCCCCTTCACGTATGACAGTTGTTTACATACTCCATCTGAAAGTTTTCAGATAAACAAGCAGAAATTATACCATCCACTGATTTAAGCACCCACGTTCCTTTGAAATCTCATTTTTAGGATCGCAAGTAATTTTTAAAACAAAACAGAGGAATTAGTCAATTAAGCATCACAATACTGAGGAGATCAGTGCCTGAGTATCCTTACAGATAACGTACTTTCAATTCTGGATTGAACCTTTAAACATACCTAGGTGACTAAAGCTACCTGAAGATGGTGTATGTTATATAGTTAATAACTTTGGTGTTCTTTGGTCTCCAGACAGCAGCACTCCATCTATCACTATGCTGTAGGGGGAACCCAATAAAAAGTCTGTAGGGTGCTCAGTTGTAAACTGTCTCAAATGTAATTACAGTTTCTGCTTTCCTCTGGATGCTTTAAAAGACCACACAGATTTGTGAAAGCTGAATATTTTACAGACTCAAACTGATACTGTTGCAAGCTCGAAAACTTATGAAATCCATTAAAATCAAAGACATGGATTCCACTGGCACAACTATGGGAAAACTGGCTTTGGGCCTTACACATGCAAAGCGTACAATGACATGATCACAGTGGTGTTAATAATCATATTTGAAATATGGAAGTTGAAAGTTATCTGTATGTCTGAAATACTGTGGAGTGTTTTCAGCCATACCTTGCACCCCTACATCATCTAAGTTCCTGACTTAGATGTGCTTCATGTGCATGTGAAACACCTGGGGCTTCACTGAGTGGGAGCCCAACTCTACATTGCTTTTTTCAATCCTTGAGAATGATAAAGTCAAACACAAGTTTTGGATATAAATGGCATTATCTGGCAGATTTCCTGCAAAAGCTGCCAAAATCAATAACAATAAACTGCAACCTGATATTTCTGGCATAGAAAACTAAAGGGAAAAAAAGAAGTTCATAGAGAAGCCATAGTTCTATCATATTATATCATAGTGATATGCCCACATGTGGTGTATAGAATCATGCTTTACAAGATATAACAGACGTACATATAAACACTTATTTTACTGCTTTTTTACTTTCTCTTCAAAATCCTTGTACAGAGGTTCAGAGTCAGGATCATATTTTAAATTATTAATCTATTTCTCAACTGTTTTTATGAGTAAATTCTTCAAGAAACACTCCTAAAACATAATATTTGCTACAATTTTCCAGAATTATCATGAGTCAGCAGGCTACAGTTGCCATGCAACAATCACAGAACCAAGTCCCAGGACTGCGGTGTTCCAGAAGACACACTGCTTAATAAACCTCAGTGTCTACTTGGTGCAGTTATCCTGCAGAAGTACAATTTTTTTTCAATATTTTCCCTAACTTCTTATGTCATAAATAAGCGTGATAACCACCAATTCCCACAAACATTGCTTAATAAAAAGTAAGTCACTAAATAGTAAAGGCCAATAATAATTTTCAGTCATAGTTGACCTAACCTGCCTTAGAACTGCTCATGCTTTCCTACTTGAAGCCACAAATTATAAGATATATTCCTGGTTGGTTCCTGGTTCAAAAAGTATTTTATTACTCTAATAAATACAAGCATACAGAACTAACAGAAGCAGCTCTCTAAAATTTGAAAATTTCTCATGAATTGTGAACTCTTTAAAAAGTATATGATGAGAGGATTGACTGTACCAGTCTATTAGTGTTATCAATGGAAAACAAGATGTTTGAAAAATCACACTTGAAATGCAGGTCCCCAAGACTTCATTTTATATTACTGGTAAAGTTATATCTCAGGTAGTATGAAATAATAAGTAAAGACTTCTAAAAATACATGATTAGATTTGTTTGCTGTTTTCCACTGCTACTGATTAGAAAGGAAATCCACATACTCTGTTCCTAATCTTTAAGTCCCGAAGGGAATGCTAGGTTATTTAGTGGTCCCTCCAGTACATCATGTGTAATTAGTTTTTATCCAGTTGCCTCTCCGCTAAACTCATGAACCTGCCAACAGAAAGACATCAACTTCTGATCTGAAGAATTTAAAAGGCAGCAAATCCATTTCCTAGCTTGTCCTGAAGGTTTGTGTACTTCATTAATGAGTAGTTCCTTCACTTCCAATTTTGTGCAGGTTCAGCTTTAAGCCTTCATTGTGCTGCTTTCTTTGTCTGGGTCTTTTTTACAGTTGGTGTGAGCTTTTTATGATGATGCACTGTAATGAAATAACCTCTCAGACACTCTTATTTTCACCTGCAGGTCATATTCTTCAGCCTTTAAATGACTTTTAAGCATCTTTTCTGTTGTGACTATAGTTTCTTCTATTTGCGAAACAGTCTCTGCAATAGAATACCATAGTCCAGCAGCACTGCAACAAAGGGAGAAGCTGTCTCCCTGGTTCTTCCGTTTTTTACAGCCCAGCAGTACCCTGGTTGCTACTCTGCAGAGGGCTGCTGCCAAAATGTCTACATGGGCACCTCTCCAGATCCAAAGACTATGTTCTGCAATTCTGTCCAACTCTATTTGATCCCAGATTACAAGCTTTCATTTCAAAATTTTTGAATGACCTTGCTTATCTCTCCATCAGCTGCCTCATCCTTTCAATTTAACAGTCTGCGGATCATCATTTTATCTCCACATTTTCTCAGTAATGAATGTCAACTGTTGCTAAAAATAAGCACTAGTTTAAGCCGTCTGAGTGTCTTGACAGTGTCTCACTGTTTAAAAAATATCTATGAGGTTTCCTCACTTGCAACCACTTGTAGGATTTTTCATCTGCCTTAGTTTAGACTTATACCATTGCTTTAATACAAAACAGTGTTAATATATAAATCAAAACACTGATCAGTGCTCACAAAGCACCTCAACAGTCACTGATCACACAGACACCAGGTACAATTACACCAGTCATCTCTTCAGATAACTTCTCTAGGCTAGATTAGTATACTAACCGTGCTTATTGGTTTTAAATATTTGCCATAGATATTTGCCATCATTCTTCTCAGATAGAAAAGGATTGCGAGATTCTCCATAGGGTGCAAATGAATTATTCTACTTCTTTCTAGACATGCAAATTATATTTCATGGGGTTTTTTTTCTCTTCCACATCTCCAGCTAGTACTGTGTCTCCTAATTTTCAAAACTTCCTTTTTTGTGCAGGTACTTGCACTCTTTATCCTTCTTTTCCCTGGATCTGTATTTTTTTTTTATCTATTTTTTCCCCTCAACCTTTCTTTGCTGTTTCATAACCTGCTACTTATTTTGATTACTATATAATTTTATTTTAGTTTTATATACACATATAAACACCTCTTGTTTTCATATGTTCTTTGAGTCATGAAGTCCTCCTCTTCCTGACCATCCGGTACACCACTATCTCACAGTTAGCAGGCTGTATAGCTGTACACAGAATGTGGAACCTAGAACTGTCTTCAACTTAAAATGGCAAAAGTAACTGCATTTCACACCCCAAAGTGGCTGCACAGATGTGGCTTTCCTGTTTCTGTCTCAGCTCTAACCAGACTTATGTTGTTATAGTTCTGCCCACAAGCTCTTCCCCAAAGCAGGTACTGTGTAGACGCAGAACACAAAGCACTGATCTGTCTCTCAATACCTGAAGCACAGTTAAAATAATATATATAGCGAATCAAGGTGAGTTAGGAACACAGGTAGACATATTTTCATGAACATTAACCTCTCATTCACAGGGAACTGGAGCATTAATATATGACAGCAAAGACTTCAGAGTCAGTTGTATGCTACGTCAGGGATCTAGTTGTTCAAGTCATGTGTATCCATCCAGTAACTTTCAGCTTTAACCACCGCTGTTAAACCGAAGATAAGAGGGGTTCACTTAGCTTTGTTACAACTGGACTGTTATTCAGCTTTGTAAAAATGCCTAGTCTGACCATAGTTTTGTGCAAACTCAGGATCTAAAAGCAAAGAGTTGCTTAAAGAGAAAGGTAACCTGTTCCTGCCCTCCATGTATTATATGGCATGCCTGATGAAATGTGCAATGCTCCTGTGTCACCCCTTTGCGTCAGTCATTCTCAAGGAATTACAGGGAGTGGGCACAGATGATGTGGCTGGACAAAGTAACATGGCTTTGCAGTTACCCTCTGGCATGCACTTTCAGTTTACTGGCATTAGGAAATGAGAGCTCATCACATACAACTAATCTGCTTTGGAAAAAACTCAGGAAACATGTGGAAGAGAGATTAACAAAAGCTTTCCAGCTACCCCCCTCATAGCTGCCAGATGCTGAGTAGCCACCAGAAGCAAATTGGTTTTAGGTGGTTGCTCAGCGTCTCTCCTCAGGTCAAGAGAGGATGACCTTTAGACAGAGGGGGTAGAGTACGCTAGAAGGAAGAAAGTTGCTCTTATCCCATAGATTGAGCTTCCTTTGCTTTTTTTTCAAATACATGACAGGTTTTGATGACAGTGCTATAGAAGGGAGATCAGTTAATGGATAGAAGCAAAGAACCAGTTGAAGAAGTGTGAATACACAATTATCCATTTCTCTTGCTCATCCCTATGCCATGTACCCAAGATTTTTCTGTCATTCTCTGTATGTTTCTACACCACACACTGTATTAGATTCCATTGCTCAGCCAACGAAAAAGTGTTCCTCTATATGGACAGATCACTCAAAATCTCTGTTTAATTTTCCACTGGATTCTGCTCTGGTACTAATACAGAAACAAGGTATATTTTTAAGATTAAATGAGTCCACCTCAAATACCATAAAATTACTGATGATAAACTTTTCTGGACAGACAAGAAAGTGCTTAAGAAGCTATTTAAAATTCCTTGAGTTCTCTTATTGAAATAATATTGACTAATATTTAAATTATGTATTATCAGATGTGCTTCATATATTCAACACATATGTTTATATTTTTAAGACACAGTATCCTTCGGGGCACTGTGTACTACACAGATTTTCCTTTTCCCTCTAAGCCCTACTATGCAAAGGAATGTATAGGCCTGCTTTCACTAACATTTGATGTGCAAATATTATTATTTGTAAAAGTACTTATTCTTATGAGCAGCTGCGCACTACACAAAGGGGAGAGGAATGTAAGGGTCTTATGGTGAGAAGAGGAACATTTTGTTCACAGTTACTGACTCAGATTGAGGTCAGCAGCAATCCAAAGCTATCTGCAGACAAATGGAGTTCAATGGTTCACGTGAAGTAAATCATGACTCCCACCATTTAGGCCCATAAAACTGATCAGTCCTGTTGTTAAGAAAAGCAAGATGAAGGAAAAAGGATCCAGAAGCCTGTTCCTGAGCAGTCATGTTCTGCAAGGTACCTTGTCGGAGGTCCCTCTCCTAGGTTGCACTGGCAGGATAGGGAGGAGAAGCTGTACATCCGTTGCTTTTCTTGAGCCTTTTCTGCGAATCAAGAGATTTCCATTTCCCAAACTGTGAGTATTCTCCTTTTCAGGAGCAGGCCACCTTCAATAAATGAAAACTTCATTTGAACAGAAAGGGCACTCATTTCCATAGAACTCAGGAAGTCATTTGCATCAGCACAAAGTGAGTGAAAGACGCCATCTGGTTTGGTAGATTTTCACACTCTCTTTCCACAGTTTTGACAGAGATCAGTAGGTAAAAAAATACACAACCACCACTAGCCAGTCACAGTATGCTGATTAGTATGTGTCTTGACCAACTTGGGGTAAAGCTGTCCAAAACAGATTTAGTTTTACTTCAATTAAATGGTAGCTTTCCAGACTGTAACATTTTTCTGCCATTGAACCCCAGTCCAGATTTACTGATGACAATAATACAATTTCATGGGCTAGTATTCAGCATGAACCACAAACCACTAAGAAGCCAATGATCAACAGACATCTTTTTTTAAGAGATTAGATTTCAAAATCCATATGTTCCTACACAAGGCTCGCTTCTGCCTTGCTCTGACCTCCTCCTAGCAGATGCAAAACAATGAAGGAAGAGAACCAAAGAATATGGGACATGGAGAACTAGAAGAGAAAATTTTAATTCTAGCCCACCCTGAAGAACATAACAGCAGCACTATGCAATGTAGGGCAGCTATTGTTGTTGACAGATTTTCAAAGTTAGTTATTGAGAAGTTGAGCAGATCTGATCTGGGATACCCCCATCACACACTGAGTCCAGGTGACTCAAAAGTGTTGCTACACATGACAGTATTCTTGAGAAATTTTTACTTCAGGCAGATGCAAGTGGGATTCCAACTTGAATCACTAATGTAAAGTAGCTTAACTTACCCACCATCAGTCTTCTCCTTCTAGAGAAAAGTCTGACTCATGCTTCATGCAAATGAAATCAATAGCCAGAAAATGATGAGCATCTTTAGAAACTATTTTGTATGTATTTCCTGGTAGCTTCACACATGCAGCTGGAAAAGCTGCAGATAATAAACTTGCTAATCACCTTTCTGCCATAATGCTTGTCTAGGCTAGGTCATAATTCATATAAATATCCTTCCAAGCAATAACTCTGTCTGAACTTACTGTCCCTAGATTCTCCAAATTATATTTTTTATGGTTTTGTTCAGACATTCTTATTTATAGGGAAGGAAAAAAAGTTATTGACAAACTGTTCAATGTGTTATACGCATACTGTTAGGGGATCCTGATTATGCTGCATCTCTCCTTGGAGAACAAATCAGCTCAAAGTGTCTTCCTGTGGCAGAAAGCAGCAAAGGAGTCCATGTTACAGACTACATAAAAGTACTTTGCTTTGGTGTAACTGCTTTGGCTTTTCAAAAAGGGTATAATGTGGTCAACAGAGCTGCAAGATTACCAATTCAGAAAGGAGAGTATTGAGTGTTGGATACTCTAAGTTCATGCTGCTTGTGACAGACACAAGTTCAGCATTCCCAAATCAAGCAAGAAGGCATACTTGATACACACACATATGAGATACTTTACTTAGCACTAGCCCAATTATGTGGTAAGCCTGTCTATTTGATTATTTGATTGACTTGAGTAGATCAGAGCCAGTTAGTGCTGACCAGTGAAATGGGAACCCAGCAGCAGTTAGATGGCTTCACTCACAGATGAGCTGACAAGACAATGGCTGATGGGTTTGTACAATCCAGTATAAATAACTCAACACAAACTTGTGACAGAAAATTTGAAATTTCTTTTGCAATCACGGAGGAGTAGTTCCTGCAGCTACTTTAGTGACTGGTAATATCAACTACTATTAAGAAAAAGCCACCTTCCTTACCCCCTAGGTTGATTAAAGTCCTGGTTTAGACACTTGAAAAAAGGTTCTTCCTTATGACTCAACTACAAGAAATAGTATATGTGCTAAGTGTTAAGACATAGAATCATAGAATCATAGAATAACTATGTTTGAAGAGACCCACCGGATCATCAAGTCCAACCATTCCTATCAAACACTAAACCATGCCCCTTAGCACCTTGTCCACCCGTGCCTTAAACACCTCCAGGGAAGGTGACTAAACCACCTCCCTGGGTAGCCTGTTCCAATGCCCAATGACCCTGTCTGTGAAAATTTTTTCCTAATGTCCAGCCTAAATCTCCCCTGGCGGAACTTGAGGCCATTCCCTCTTGTCCTGTCCCCTGGCACTTGGGAGAAGAGGCCAGTTCCCTCCTCTCTACAACCTCCCCTCAGGTAGGTATAGAGAGCAATGAGGTCTCCCCTCAGCCTCCTCTTCTCCAGGCTAGACAACTCCAGTTCTCGCAGCCATTCCTCATAGGACCTGTTCTCCAGCCCCTTCACCAGCTTCGTTGCTCTTCTCTGGACTCATTCCAGAGCCTCAACATCCTTCTCGAGGTGAGGGGCCCAGAACTGAACACAGGATTCAAGGAGCAGTCTAACCAGTGCTGAGTACAGAGGGAGAATAACCTCCCTGGACCTGCTGGTCACACCATTTCTGATCCAAACCAAGATGCCATTGGCCTTCTTGGCTACCTAGGCACACTCCTGGTTCACGTTCAGTTGGCTGTCAACCAACACCTCCAGGTCCTTCTCTTCCAGGCAGCTTTCTAGACAGACTTCTCCTAGTCTGTAGCTCTGCATAGGGTTGTTTTGCCCCAAGTGCAGGACCTGGCATTTGGTGGTGTTAAACCTCATGCCATTAGACTCAGCCCAGTGGTCCAGCCTGTTCAGATCCCTTTGTAGAGCCTCCCTACCCTCCAGCAGATCGACACTTCCACGCAGCCTAGTGTCATCTGCAAACTTGCTAAGGGTACCCTCGATGCCTTCATCCAGGTCATTGATGAAGACATTGAACAGGGCTGGACCCAGCACTGAGCCCTGGGGACACCACTTGTAACTGGTCTCCAGCTGGAGTTAACTCCATTTCCCACCACTCTCTGGGCCCAGCCATCCAACCAGTTTTCCACCAAGGAGAATGTGCGCCTGTCCAGGCCAGAGGCTGACAGTTTCTGAAGCAGAATGTTGGGTTGACAGTTTCTGAAGCATATTGCTGTGGCACAGAATGAACAGGAAAATAACTATGGGAATGCAAGAGTAGATGCTGTTTCACAAAAAGACATCTCATGACTGTTGGCTGCAGCACGGGCAGGAAGTATATAACAGGGGCAGCACTGGAAGAATCAGTCCCGGACACCAAGAATTCCCATCTGAATGAAGCGTTGAGGTAATGAAGATGTCAAACAGAACCATGTTAGTGTCATGGTCCTTGGGAGAGTACCTGTGTCTACATTGCATTTACCAAATTTCCCACTGTAATATCAGGGATGGTGCAGGAAGGATGCTTTGACAGCTGCTGCCAGTGTGCTGTGTTCAGATCACACACACAGTAGAGAGGGGTATGATCTTAAGAGTTTTCAGGCAGATGATGCAACCATTAAAATATTTTCCACACACAGAATTCTCCTGATTCATTTCCCATGAAAACCACTGATTGTTTCTGGTATCAGAGTAGTACTGAGCAAATAACCTTTTATTAAAATAATGGGAAAAGTTGGGTTGGACGGGACTTCTAGAAGTTATCTGGTCCAATCTCTCATTTAAAGCAAGGGTCAGTTCAATCAAGGTCTTCCCAAGCCACAATTTCAGAACCTCCAGGGATGAAAAGTCCCCAGTGTCTCTAGAATTATGCTGCATCTGTCAGGCATGGAGGCTCCATCAGGTAGATTTAATGGGTTATCTCCCTGTATGATATGACATACACAGTTAACAAACATCAAAGTATAATGGTTGCAAGTAAAGTAATGTTCATATTATCATGGGTTACTATATGCAACAATTGCATAGAGATGTTGTTGTCACTGAGGACTGCATACACAATGATGTCTATTTTCTATGAAAATAATCTTCAGGAAATTCAGGGTAGTTACCAGTGTGTCATAGTTATTCCAAGCCTGAAACAGTACAGGCACCCTAAATCTGTTGCTTTTCACCAGTTTATATCTGTGGATGAGAAGTAAACTGGGACAACTTTTAAGAAAGCTTAAACCTTCAGTGTGTTTTCCTGCACTGCAAATTCTCATAAACTTTTCTTTAGGAAAGCAGAAACCAATGTGGTCATAAACAGCAACAACTCATTAGCTTAGCAAATCCCATTTCAGCTGACTCATAGAACTATAACTAAAGGATCTTTACAGCTCATCACTGAAGCAAGACCTAAATCAGGCTCCCTTAACTATGGACAGAGTTTCTGGTGAACAGGTAGCTTTGATTATTTGCCCAAACATGGTTAGGAGAAAACAAGATCAATGTGTACGTCTTTTAGGAAGTATACCCTATAATTGCATCCATACGTTAGACAGAAACTGTCAGTTTTCCACTGTTTCCCTTCTTTTTAGCTGAAGGAGCCAAGCAGCCATAACTACAACAGTGATAACAGGAAAGAAAACAAGATTATTTAAATATTTGCTCTTTTGGGGCATTTCCTGTTCATTTTAGGTGTGTTCTTTCCCACATGTTTAGCAAAAATTTCTCTAAACCTCCAACACCACTGTCATAACAGTTGAAAAAGCAAGGTACATTCAAGGTTGGCACACGCCAAAATAGTCTCAATTCTTTGTTTCATAAATCTCAAAAATAAAGCCCATGAATCCCCACATACTGATATTGCACAATGGTCCCATGATAAGAAGTAACATATAAAAAGTCTGCCAAATCCTTTTCATCTGGGTTCTCTTGACTCAAACCTTCAACATATTCCAACTACTGATACTAAAGTTGTATAGATGTAGGAGTCCTTGAGAGTCTTCTTCCCTTGATCTTTCTAGATTCTTCTTCTGGGTTCTTTTCATTATATATTTCTTTCTGCTTGTATTTATAGTCTTCCTCATGTCCTCTTCTTTTTGTCCCTTTTTTATATCTTCCTCTTCCCAGTCGTCTATGCCAACAAAATACCTTGTTGACCTTTTCCCAATACTTTTCTCCTATGTTTTTTTTCTTCTTTGCACAAAATTGCTAACATTACTTCCTGATGAACATTCACTCTTGGATGTGCAGTTCTTCAAAGAAGTCTACAAACCATACTTCTTCACGTAGAAAACTGCTGACTGATCAAACATCTTAAAGTCAGAGAGGATAAACTTCCTTGAGAGTGAAGTAGGTGTCAGGAGAACACATAGATGAGCAGAGGAAGCTAACATTCAATTATCTCCTTTCTTTTAATACTATGTGTGCTATCAGGTTTATGAGTTCATAATTTCATTGCCACCTGTAAAAATACCTTATTAATAACAGTAATAATAATCCTAGTCATCATCCCTGTCCAGTTAATCACAAATATGAGCCTTACAATTTCCACATGAACAAAGTTTCGGGGCATTTTTTTTCAGACTGAAAATATAAAGCAAAATTCCAATGCCTTGCCACTCCTTCCTTCCTGTTCCTGAAACAGCTGTCCTGCAGAGTATCTTATCCAAACAGCCAGCATCTTGTGTACCATTTTAGTTGCCCGGAAAGGCTCATTCACCTGACAATTAATTATAAAATGCATTAGTAATATGGAACTCTCATAAAATGCTAAATAAATTCCTTGTGATCAAAATCATATTAGGTAAATAAATACCAAATTATTGATAAATAAAGGCTACTGTAGGAGTTTGTTGTACAAAGAAAATTTAACTAAAGTACTATGTCCTCAAGAGCTTACTTGAAGAATGAAAAAGCAGAAGAGGCAGGAAGGCAGTAATAACAGCAAGATTAGCATGCTTTTAAAATTAAACAGATATTAAAACAAGAGAGAACTGAACAGATATCTGGACGACGTGATGGGAGTAGGAGGTTCAGTCATGCAAAGACTTCTGTGCCTGAAGTTTACTTTATCATTCTTCAATGTGCTTTTAATACGCTGAGAAATGGTAGAGTAGTTTTTCATTTAGTGCAAAAACTATAGCTCCATTGAGTTTGTCACCTTCAACAGGTTAGTACTGATTTACAATGGATAGAACCTGTTCTGCTCATGAAAAATTCGTGCTTGGAATCATCAGGCTGGCTTTGCAACTAGGCATTAGAGACTATTGTTTGCACTTTTAATTCAGATTTCAAAATAAAATCATCATAGGCCATTTGTTCTTTCTCTTGTTTTGTAGTGGGACCTTTTACAGAAGCATGACAAACTATTTGGTTCTTCTGTGTTTTGATATGAAGGAAGCCAAGGACACAACTTGTACTTGAGGAGCAAGTTTTCTCAGCTGGAATCAAAATTCACTGGACCATGATACAGCTGTAATTCCCTTTGGGGAATTATAAATCTTCAGTTAATTTGAGCAAAGATCCCCTCTAGGGGAATAAAACTCCTAATGGAATTGACAAAACAAGTGGAAAATGTGTTTTCCAGACAGACTCACATAATTCCTGACTCAGAAGAAATGAAGACACAAATGACAGCTCAGCGAAAGCAGGTCTCTTAAGGTTTCTCAAGAACTGGAAGCCAGGATAATCCTCTTAGTCTTCAAAAGGTGAGCATTTAATTGGACCATCTGTGTCCTGGTTTTTAGAAACAGAGCATGTAATGCTAACTATGAGCCATATTTATTTGAAGGCAGCTCAGAGAATATCCAAATTTCTCTGTCCTTTACTTATATTGTCATTTGGAAGAATATAAGCAGAGCTCTCTGGAAACAGAAGGACTCACTGCCTAAAACCTCTTTTGTGATATGAATGTAGTAAAAACGAATATGCATCAATGCAAACAACTGAAGAGCAACAAGTAATAAAAAGGCTTTTCACTTAAATATTTATCCTCTTAGTGCACAGAGGTTTCATATTGTCCACGTAGAAATAAATGGCCATAGATTTAATATTGGGATATTTTTCTCTTTGGAGAGTGCTATTCAGAAAACAGCAACTCCACCTCTGAAGCAAAGCCCCTACTTCTAAATCAAATCAATTAGCGACAGATTTGTTGCTGTGATGATAGTTCAGTCCTCCAACAACATGCACAAGACAAAGAAGCTCCTTAACCTGAATGGCAATCTCCCAAATCCCCTAGTTTTGGGCATTAGGAAGGAGCAACTTTGTAATTTTTAGCAGAGAAAAACAATCCTTTGAGGAGCAGAAGTAAAGAACTTACTCCATGTCAGGGCTAGATAAATTTGGTAACTGGAATTGATTGCATCCTTTGCCACATCTGTGATCTTCACCTGGATAACCAATATGAAAACATGCCCCAAATCTTGATATTTGGCAACATGCTGATTTTATCAGTCAGTGCATATATATGGCTTTTATTGATTCTGTTCCAGAATCAAAAATAAAATTCAAAGAATATTTAAGAATAAAATTCAAATTCCTTGCATTATATCTTTGAAACATATGGACAAATTATATTTTTGTCAATACTCTTTTGAAGTATAGCCATAGACTATCAACATGCTATACCTGTCCTCTTATTGGAATACGATATTAAAAGTTATAAAGCACTTTCTAACAATATTGTGTTTAAAATCAAGCTCTCGGGGCAGCAAGGACATAGTCAGAGTTAATATACCCAAAGCATTCTTGACACCACTTCATTTTCCCCAGTCTGTGTGCATACTGTCTGCATATCAACAGTCTTACACTGTGAACTATATCTGCACTGAATAAATCTCTAGGACAGCTCTTAAAGGTGTTGGAATGATCAGTCAGGAATCTTTTGCTGCTAGGTCACTAATTAAACATCACTCTCGTTATAATAACAATTAACCTTTTTTATCTACTGTTTTAATATCATGTGTAACAGGGCAGTGGTTTCAGCCCTCTTTCCAGCAGCCAGCAGCGACAAAACAGAGTGCACTTGCACTGCTGAAACCAGGTAGTTTGTTGCATTGAAAGCCTCCAAAGAGATGAGGACAGAAAAAACTTGACATAAAACCTCTGTTGTGAGGTACAGCTGTAGCATTTTCTAATTGTGGTCACAAGATGCTGGCAGAGTAGCGTGAGAGTGCTTCAGTCCTAAGTACTAGTTCCACACACTGTAATGTCAGGGCAAGAAATTATATTCTATTTTCCTTATGACAGGGTCCAGGACAATCAGGCTTCTGTAAAAGCAGTCATGACCTAAGCTTCCCATCTCCCATCCCATTGCCCCACAGCAACACATTCTAAGTTCAGTTCTTCAGGAGTGTCCCGCCTTATATCCTGTCTAAAAACTGCCTCATATACCTTCAGCTCAGCACCATCTCTTCCTCTTTGTGGAAGCAAGAGCTTTGCCACCATTTGAAGAAGCCCTGGGCTGGCTGCAGGAGCCCTGATCTACTTCTGTGCCAGTTAAACGGAGAGCTCACCCATTCCGTGCTTTGAATCTGCCTCACCATGTGAGCATGGCCAAGTCCTGTCAGCTGTCAGACAGCAGTGTCTGATGTCTGGCTGTAGGATGTCTTCCGTCAGTCCCTTTGCAAAGTTTTTTCTATAAGACTGGGTAAAGTAATTATTTTAGGATGCTAGCTTTTCAGTGCCAAGCGTAACATTCAATCCCATGACTACGAACAACTGTAAAGGAAACTTCTGATCTTGACTGCAAATTTATTTATAAATTCAGCTTTAAATCCCTTAGGCATTTCTTCTACAGTGATTTTTTTTTAAATAAAGATTAAATTGCTAGAAAGTTTACTTCTGAAGATTTGACATTGAAGAAAAATTCAAACTCTTAAATGTCTAGACTGCACAGTGGAACCAGCTGCCTCATCTGCAACTTGCTCATTCTCAGAGGACTGCAGTAGAAGATAAAGGCATCTTATGACAAGGAGTACTCAGACAATGTGTACACATAGGGATTTTTTTATCTGGGGGATTTCAGTTTTTTCCTAAGTTCCTTTGATGCAAATATGGAAATGTCAATCTTCCAAAGCAGTAGGTATTTTCCAGGACTTTTGGCCTCTAAAGAAATAAGAGTGCTCGAGACCTGGTTAGGAAATGGTCATTAAAATAAAACAAAAACAAACAAACCCTCACAAGCTGTACCCTGCAAAAACTTACTTTCTTCAAAGCTCCCACCTACGTAAGAGAAAAGAAAGAACACAAGCCCGTTTTCAATGTTTGCACTGTTAAATCACCTTCTAAGTATTTAATGAAAGAAATCCACTTGACTATGAAAGAGCTGTAGAAATTTATTTTGCAGGCATGCATCAAGGCACATTGAAAATTGTGTTTACCATTCCTTTCTCGTCACTTGCAAGCTGGCTGCTCCTGCAGTTATACACGTGAGGCACAAGCAGTTGGCTGCAGTGCGTGGAAAGCTCACCTATTACACATGAGAGTGGCTCTCCCCTGATGTCACATTTCCCCCTGGCTTTTCCTTGCTCCTGCAAATGTCAGTCCTACTATTAGTGACTTATCATTGCAATATTGAACTATATAACCAATTCTAAACCCATCTCAGCACTAAAATGAAGGCATTTTTTTGAAAGAAAAGGCCTAGAGGAGCCAAGGTGTCCAGAATAGCTGCTTTAGTGCCCAAGGAACCTTGCAACACAAATCCTCACAGGTTTTTTTCATTAATTGATAATCTTGTAAGCATTTAATTGGTACCACTGGATATTCAAAATGTAGAAATGTCAGTCTGAGGAAGAAGGCATTAAAGGATGAGTAGTTTCAGGAACATTTTTCCCGTGACTGTTCATGTAACTTGTAGCCTGCCACCTGATCAGCACAGTTCTCCCTTCCATGCAACATTCAGAGTGCTCCCATGGGATATAGCTGTCTTGTGCTTATTTCAATAGATGCTGATTTTGTTCTTGAGGCTGTAGAGCAAGAAGCAACATAATCAATCCCACCCTTGGGCCTCTTCCAGAGGCCACAGGGGGCAATGGAAAAGCTCACATTGACTTTGGACTCAACCCAGTCTCAGGACAGGGAAGGGAAGGGCTTTGTAAGGGCTGGAGGCTCTGCTCCAGGGAAGGGTTTTTGCTGAGGCAAAAAGTCTGTACTAGTTAAAGTCCATTACAGTGTTCTTGAAAAGTCTTTATATTACCTAAGGGTAAAAGTCAGTCTTGTCAAGACCTGTTTCCAAAGCATCCAGGAAGAAGGACAAGTCCCATCAGACATAAGGACATCCTTCCCACCCTTTATCTTGCCAAATATGCGCATCATCTAAAAGGAGGCACATACTCTCCCATTTGAAAAAAAAAAAAAACCAAGCGATTGTTACAAATTAGACATTGTATGAACAGGACTGGAAAACCTTTATGCAAATTCAGATGTCTAAGTAAATGCATAAAATGTTCACTGATACAAAATCCTTTATTAAAGTACTGCTGCTCTTCTCCTGCAAAAGAAACAATGCTCCTGCTTTGAGGCAAACTCCCAAAGGACAGAGCATGGGCATGTGAACACAGCTGGACATCCTCAGTCTGACTGGTAGTGGCCTCCAGTGCTGGAGCTGAGAATGGGCTCTCCAAGTTGCAGGTGTGCAAGTGCTGGCCCACTTGCCACAAGGTGAAAGCTGTCGTGATGCCCTCTGCAAGACTAGTTGGACTTCTGACACTGGATTTTATAAATGGGAGTGGTGGAAGGGAAGATGTAGGATGACTGAGATCTCTTCTCAGCTCCTTACCTTGGAAGGAGGCCTATTACACACAGCAGGGACAAGGCTCCTTTTCACCTCTCACAATTCTGTGAAGACCCAAGAGGACTCAGACCTTTCCCTACCACTGTGGAAGTTTGTTGAATCTGAGACCTTTTAATCAACACGCAGTAGTTTCAGAGACAAGCTGTGTTTTTGTTAAAGTGTTTTGCCAGAAGGTTTCCAACTAGCTCTAATTATGGTGAGACCTTTCAAAACTCATCAGCCTCCCATTTACTGAGCTGTTTTGCTAATTTGTCTCACAGCCTTTCCTTCAAATTTTGGCTGGGCCATGGCATCACTAACACTGATTCCCCCTTCCTCCACTGAACCCTCTACTTTGAAATCTTCTCTGCAGTTTCCTTCTTTCCCTGTGGCCAGTATAAAACCAAATTTAGCCTGTGTGTGCAAATTATTCAGTTTGATCCTCACTTATTGTACTGCCTCACGTTCTGCAGCAGTGCTAATGTGCTGTGATTGCTGATTGGCATAATTAATGCATTTCTGTCTACAAATAGTTTTTATCAGTAAGTTCAATGTAATAATGTGTATATAAGAAAAAACATGACAAAATCAGGAAAGATTAAGGAATATGGCATTTCCGCACACATAAACACTTTCTGCAAGATTTGCCTTTGCCAGTTATTACACATATTTAAATGGGCTTGTTACCAGGCACACATAACATGCTCTACCTGGTTTAGCTTAAAAGCAAATAGTGTTTTTCTTCAGCAGTAGATTTTGTTAATGAAGATGTCTTTGCTGTTACAAGTTTGACATAACTCAGCAAGTATAAGGTAATGCTTTTGAAATGAGTTGTGTGAATTCTTTAACCACTTCTGAAGAGTGTTCAAAGGAATGTCTTTATGTCTTTACAATAACCTTGTCTTCGCCAGATACTTTCTGCCAACCAGACAAATTGGATTTCCTACAACCTCTAAACACACAGACTGATACAGACTATTGCCTTATGCACTCAAGGTGGGAACTAGCTAGAAGATAACTGAATAGAGACCTTGAGCAAATCTGTACTCCAATTTAACCTTGGATTTGATGAACATCCCACATTAGAAGAGCACAGCTTCCTCTCTAATTGAATCTCTGAGCTCAGACGTATGTGGACAAATGCCCTGACATGGGGAATCAGGTATTTTGTGCTCATCTAAGTTTTGTCATGACTCCTACTTGAGGCAGGGAAATGCCATTGGTCCAACATGAAATTCCAAAAGGCCCAGGTGAAAAATGAAGCCATGAGCAGAGGAGGAGGGTAGAGCATGGCAACTTAATTTTCAGAATTAAGTCAGTTGTAAGTGTATGCACTCCATGGGCTCTCATCAAGCAAACCATCAGGATCAGCAGCTGCAGTATTCAAAGCTGGATCTTGCCCTCACCGCCTGTCTGTGCAGGGCAGCCCCCTGTGCCTGCTGCTTTGCTTGTGGGCATACAGGGAGTGGGACTACAGTTCCTGTCATAGGCTGCAGGTAATGCAAGGTGAAACAGTGATGATTTCACATCGCCTAGAAGCTGAACCTGTCTGTAGCTGCCAGTGTAAATTCTTCAGGTGAAAAGCTGAACAGGTAGATCAGAGCGAGAGTCAGGGAGACTAGGGAGATTTGTGTTGTAGTCCATGATCCCATAATTTTTCATATATTTCACATCAGACACTCACATTACCACTGCATCTCTCAACACACCCACCCCCCCCCCCCCCTCAAAAAACACACCAGAAATAAAACCAACTTTGGTTTTACCTTAAACTGCTATTAGGGAACGTGTACAACCACTTTTTGTCAGGAGACAATTATAGGTCATAAGACCACCACTCAAATGTATATAATGGCACTAAAAATATCTTCCAAAAAAGAGAACACCTGATAGTTGGGCAATAGAGAGGCAAAATAAAAACATTTTTAAGAACATTGGAGATATTTTTTAATATATACTCTACTTTATTCATATAATACTGTTGCTCACAGATCTTTCCTTAACTGCATTTTAGAGAAATTTACCAAAGTTTTATCTCTGTTCACCTTTATGCTGCATATTTTGCATGCCACCACCTCTCAACACCTGCTTAACAGTGGCGTGACAGGCTGCAGGTGCCAGGGCTTCAGCCTTCAAACCCTTCCTGAACTCCCAAATGTGAGGGAGGGGTTACTTTAAAAACATTAAACGGGCATATCAAAAAATGCAGCCAGTAAAAATCTGTGTGAGTTGTCACTGAGTAAATTTTTTTCAGAAATCTCTTTTCCTTGCCTTGCCCACAGCTTTTAGTACACTGATCACCACCAGCAACAGTAGCTGCAAGGATTGTCACACATGCCTGGGTCACACGCATAGCCTCTACACCCTGCCTAATTCCCCGTGCTTATCCCTTCTTCCAGCCTGAATAACCTTTTTTTTTTTCATTGACCCAATATATATTTTTTTATTCAGAAAGCTCTGCACATTTCCACTCATCTGAGGACTTACGTCAATCCTTTATCTGTGCTCAGGATCAGCTCTGTTCTGAGGGTACAGCTGTCTATACCCAGCTCTGCTCCTGGATATGCAGACTGAGCCAGTCCTTAAAGGGAAAGTCCTTTAAAATAGCCATCTACTGAATATTGAAGCTGGTTTCTTCTGTCTAGAGATGCAAAGCCGAGAAGTTGCCAGACACTTGAATTTCCCAAGACTTTAGAGGTGTCTGTACTCTGCTGTTTCCAGTGGGGAGGTGTCTGACATAATTTACATGTATGAAGTTGACAGCATTACCTGTCTCAGCGAAGTATTAGTTCAGTAAATGTGTCTTCTCACCTTGTTTGTCAATGCCATGGATTTTGAAGGCTCACCTGATGTAGGAGTTTATAGATACCCCTCCTGAAGTTGGACATCAGCTTTTTCAGCTATTGGTCCTATTCAGATGCCACTCCTCCACAAAAACAGCATTTCTGGGTTGCCTCCTTTCTTCAGTTCTGAATCTATAACCCAGTGTCTTTTCTGACTGTACAAAATTGATATATATTTAAAAGAAGCAGCTAAAGGATGATTTTAAAGGGCAAATAAATTAGCAGTCTTAACTGGTAGATAGCCTGTGGTTTATTGCCTAGAAGAAGAAACAAGTTCGCTCTTATCATAAATTTTATTCAGTCAGGTCTATCACTAGAAGCAATGAGTTCCTTATTACTGACTTTCCTGAGCTATACACAACATGAAAAAAGGAATGAATTTGACCTCTGGCTGTTATTTGCAATGCTCTTGCACCTGTAATTGAGCCAAAGCTTTGGACAATGTTATATGTCTAACATAGCCTTTTTTTTTATTAAAAGTTTGCTACTGGAACCATCATTTGTTAGAGATGTTCAAGAAGCCTCTGGAGCAGAGCTCATCTGTCAACAGCTATTCCAGTTCTTTCAGCCTCTGTTGTGTGGAACTGTACTGTTGTCCTTTGGGCATCTCTTAACACTAGGTTTTAAATTGTTCTGCTTACACTAACACCTTCCTAAGACCTGACCTATCAATACTATCTATCTGGTGCTGTCATTCACCACCCAAAATAGAGGAAAGAATATGAAATATTACTATTCTGATTGGTAATAAGTCAAGAAATTTGTTCTATTATTCATCCAGTTTAGATGTAGTCCTCTCTGTTAACAAAAGCAGAATTACTTCAGCTAACAAAATATTCACTTGCCTTAAAATTTTTCTGCTGAATGCTGCTGATCCATACATTACAGGTGGAAAATACCCACTTTGGTCTATTGGTTCAAACACAAGATCACAACCTGCTACAGGGAGGTCTAAACTGCAGGCAAGCTTTACAATAAAGTGTATGGTAAAGGGGAACAATTTTCTGCATAAAACTTGATTGGATATTTTGCAGAGCATTTTTGAACATCACCTGTCTCTGAGAATCAAATCAAGGGTATGCTCACAGTGCAATCACTAATGTTGCTTCTCAAAGAGCAAATTAGAGAGCTCCATGCTACCTTTCCTGTCCATGTTCCAACAACCACCTAAACCAGCTAACATGACTGACAAGTAGCACAACCCTGTCTGACCAACTCCTCTGATGAACTAAGCACCACTGTTCAACTGCTGTCCAACCAGACTAATGGTACAAGCTTAGTTTTTCCACAAAGAAATTTTTCCTTTTATTTCAGTACTGTCTGGCTCTTAATGGCTCTTTTAAATTGTGCTGAGTAACTATAATGTTACTTTAATGCAGGCCCAGATGTTCCCTTGCCTGAATCCTGTGACACCCACTCACGTATCACATTCTCATCATCTGGAGCCAGCTTCATTTCTCTTTCTAATTCTCAGCAGTCACAGCCAACACTGTCATTCCCTGTTAGTAATGTTGAGACTGCTTAGTGGGTGTAGTTGACTATGTAGCAGATGCCACTCCTTAATAAAGGAGAGAGATGCATGGAAAGACTTCCCTGTACTGGGAGAAAGGATGGCCAAATGTATATGCAAACAGTATAGAAGTACATTTCCTCCTTTCATAAATAACAAGTAAATTATTACAGTGACCCGAGAAACTGAATTCAATTAAGGAACATTTTCATCACAGTTTTTTGCTCTGATCCTCCTGTGTTACAATCCTCCTTGGGAGTCAGCAAGTTTAACAGAGAATTGCACTGGCATAAGCGCTTTATAAAAGAACTTTACAGACACATCCACTTACAGGTTGCTATCTGGGCTTCTATAAAGCAACTTTCATAAAAGAATGTTAATTGCAAGAAAAAAATCAGAACAGATTCTGCTGTCTTCTGTTAAAAAGTAAGAGTTTTTAATGATGGAAAACAGACAGGTATGAGTAAGAGGAAACTCATTAATTTCACTGTGTGCAGCCAGCCTTAGGGATATATGAAACCCACAGCAGCTATGAGAAACATGGGTAGAAGGGCCACTGTTGTCTAGGCTTGCATGAGACCTTACAGCCATTTTTGCATAAAGATTTCTCTTTACATTTCAGTGCAAGCTTATTTCTCAATGGTCTGCTTTCTTTGAGACAAATGCTGGATTATCCACGGCTTCTCTAGTGTCATGTCCAATCACCTCAGGAATTTGAGATTATTATGTTTCATACTAAATTATCCAGTCAATATCAGACAATGATGAAAAGGCATCTACATCCATATCAGATTTGTGATTGAGAGAGTCTTCCAGTGCATTGTACCTTCACTGCCTGAAAACCACCTCCTATCAGAGGTGTGTTAGAGGGATGGAGAAAGCAAATGATGCTCACACAGCGATACCATCCACAGCATCACTGTGCTTTGCTCACACTGATTCAAATGCCTGTAATCAAACTAAGAGCTGCTGACTTTCTCTCAGAGGGCAAAAGACTCAGAGGGGTAGAAATGGAATCCTACACATATATTTGTGCATGTGCACGTGTTTGTACATTTTGACATGCAATGCTGTACGGGACGGCATGCTGAAAGCTGGCAGGTCATGGCTATCAGAGCCTGATGTTCCTCCCAGGAGAAAGCAAGCTGTCAACCTTCAGTGTAGGTATGATTTTCACTAGAGGCTGACCTTGAAAGAAATTAGGAAGCATAAGAATAGTTAACCTGATCATAAGTGGGTCATTGAGCTGTGTTATGACTGAGTAGGTTTTATAGAAACTTTTTTCCTTTAGTTAAACTTTAGGTCCACAGGAACAGCTGACATTGCACAGATTCACTTTTTATTTGTAATGTCTGATTGTGAGAGAGTATGGAAAAGAAAACCAGTTCTGCTTCAGAACAACAAGCTTTCTACTCATATTGTTATTCTTGAGGTACACTTTCCTGGAACTGCCTGGGAGTTTAGAAAATCAGGCATAAGACGAAACATCAAAATGATCATTAGGTTCACCAGGCAAGCTAAGTAAGAAAAAGAAGCTTTTGAAATCCTTCAAATTCAAATTTGCAGCAATATGCAGTCTTCTTTTATTCAATTAACTATGCTCATAGAGAATCCTATGATTTGAGGGAATCCAGATTAAGCTATCAACAAGGAATTCACACCTTTACCATTCCACATAATTAAGTTTAAATAATTGCTTATTAATTTGGTTTATTAGGACATTTAGATTACTATTAGTATTTGGCTTTATATCATTATTTTCCTTGAGAAACAATTAAAGCCACTTGCAAATACAAGTGATTGAATCCTGTAGTCATTATCCACACTTCACTGCTGAAGACACCACATTGTGCTTTGTAATCCAGCACAGAGATATAACAGGACCTTACAACAGAAGAAGAGAAATATCATCAGGCTTGAAACAGGACCAGGGTAACCAAACTCGTTGACATACATGTCAGGTGCAGAGGATGAATCTGAGTCTTCTTTCCTTACCTAACATGAGCAGAAATAAGATGAATATGCCACGTAGCTTAAAACTATGTCCTATACTAATATGCTAATCTCTCAAATAACAACAATAACCTTCTTTTGGAACTTCAAAGCTTCTCTGTGTTTTCCTTCCCTGCCCAATTGGAAGAAAATGGCAAAGCTCATTTGTGGTGATATGGTGGCAGCAGGAGCACTTCAGGCACAGAGTTAGTCAGTCCATTACTGAACAAAATTTGGCTGCCCAGAGGCTCATGAGGATGGAGTATGTGCAGAATTCTACCGGCAATTTAAACAATCTGGCCTGCTACTAGCACATTCTCGTTCTCAGCTGGGGCACAGAGCTGGTTTCCACAGTCAAGCAGTTCAGACACATAAGAGTCATTGTGAAATGCAACCTGAAATCAATAACATTTAGTAGGATAAACTGTAAAAGTAAATGGCAGGACTGACTGAAATTCTGAGGTTAAACCCCAGCTTTCCTGGCTACAGGTACAAGTATAGGAACTTAAGACTAGTAGAGACAGACTTTTAAAGTTACTCCATGTATCCTCTCTAGATTTCTTAGCACAATTCTGTGTTTCTCAAGGCATTTTCAAAAAGAAGAATGAAAATCAACTTTATATGACAAAAAAATTCATCTGGAAAAGAAGAGCTGTTTTATACTGTGGAAGAGCAGAGATTTGCAACTGTACAAGTTCCTTTTAGAGTAGGGATTATGGTGAAACAAAACATGGAAAACTAAAGCACACGTATGGTTATCAGTATGAAAACTTCTCATTTACTTCCCACTGTGTAATTTATTCATCTCATAGTGTAAGTGTATGAGAGAAACAAGGAAAAGTGTGTTTTATCAGAGTTTAGTCAGTGTTGTGGAAATAAAAAAAGAAGCTGTCTTTATCCTTCAGGCAGTCCTTAATTGTGAACACAGTCCAACAGTCTAATAAGGCTGCTTCCTGCAACTTCTGCAAAATAATTGGTATGGATGATGTTCACAACAATCACTTTTTAAAAGGCCAGAGGATCCTAAGGCATCAGATCCTAAGGCACCAGCTTCCTACCACACAGTATCTAAACAGACCAAACCATCCCCATCACCAGGCAGGCTACAGCAACCTGTTCATCACACAGTTGATAGGCAGCCATGTCCTCCACATCCCCCTCCCAGCTCACACATAGAGCTGGTCTCTGGCTGAACACTGCAAAACCCCTGTAAGACAGCTGCCTCCAACACTGCCATTGACACTAGTTTCTGCTCAGCTCCTTTTAAGTGAAGTTCAATTATTTCTTGAAGTTTAAAGTACTTACTTTGAGTTTGGCTCCAAAATGCCAGGAGGCTGAGACATGTTCACATGGTTCATGAGACTTTTAGTGGACCTGGAAATCTCACTCCTGTATCACATTTCTTCTGGCCAGTCCACTACAGGTTATGCAAGGGCCTGACCTGCACATTTTTTTTTCACTCTTCTAAAGGCATCAGTTTTTCTCTTTATGGCAGACAAGGGACACCAACTCAAGTGTATGAGAAGTTCAGATGCCAAAATGTTCACAGAAAATTTTAAACTCTGTATATTGATGACAAAGCTAGATCTCATGTACAAATCATGCTTTAGGATGACTAGTGTCCAGCTAGAGTCTGAACAATGTCAAGGAAACAGGTATATGATAAGGATAGTACCTTCCAGTACCTGAAATGAGCCTATAAGAAAGCTGGAGTGGGACTATTCATAAAAGCTTGTGGTGACAGGACAAGGGGGAATGGATATAAACTGGAGAAGTGCAGATTTAGATTAGACATTAGGAAGAATTTTTTCACCATGAGAGCGGTGAGATACTGGCACAGGTTGCCAACGGAGATTGTGCCATCCCTGGAGTGTTCAAGGCCAGGTTGGATGGGGCCTTGGATAGTGTAATCTAGTGGGATGTCCCTGCTCGTGGCAGGGGGGTTGGAACAAGATAATCTTGAAGGTCCCTTCCAACACTAACTATTCTATGATGATAAGTTAGTCCCTCTTTGTCAAATATTATATGGGAGCCGGGGTATCCAGTCACTCTATTTCCCCTTTCTCCAGTGCATTATCTCCAATGCAGTGAAAAGGAACTTCAGACCAGAAAAGCATAATATCAAAACAATTTCATTCCTCAGCCTTTGTACCTAGGAAAAGTTTTTAAAACCCTACAGCATAAGAATAATGATATTTTCTACCACAAGTGCATTGTTGCTTACAATGGCAACACATTGAGTATTCATCTCCTGCTTTTATCCATCCTCTTCTCTAATCTCATGGGTAAGATTGAGCGAGGAGTTTTATTTTAGACCTTTCATATCCCTCCTTGGAAATTAAAAGATGCAAAACTCCACTATGGATTACAGTGTGGTTTAAGGGAGAAATAATGACCTCTTGTTAGTGAGAAGGGAAGAAAACTCTGAGGAACCTGAGGACAGAACTGTACGGAGAAACAGCAATGGTGGAATGGCTCTGGAGAATAAGATACTATCCATTGCCAGTGAATAGATCATTATGCACTGGGCCTTAAGGGACTCCACCCAGAGGAGATAGCAGAAAGAAAAATCCACAAGACAGGATGAAGACATAAAGTTTCTGATCCCATTCTTTCAGGCTCATAAGGAAAGAGGTACAAAGTACCCTAAGGATAGCTTCAAACTGAAGGTCAGCACTAGCCCATCTGGCCTGCGTGAACGCTGTGGAAAGGGGTCAGAGTTCTCAACTGAATTTCATTTCAATGAAAGAATTTGCTTTGAAGAGCAACACAAATTTGGCATCCATTCACTTTCACTGTTGCAAGCTATTTGCATCAGAAATGAAGAACAATGGAAGAGAGAACATAGATGGGTTTTTTTGAAGGAATTCATTATTAGCTATAGCTAATAATGTTTTACATTTCCTACCTGCAGGTGTTATTTGATGCCCTACACTGAAGTGTTAGGTTTTCAGTTACAAGTGAAAGCATGTCAGTGTTGTATTAGTACTAAAAAAAAAGTGAGGTAACCCACTTAACTATAGCTGATATCAGTCTCAGACAGAGTTACAGCAAGGCTAGAGCAAGAATTTATTACTAAAAGCAAGATTGGAATCCAAAGAAAAAGCTATACTTGCCATGTAAACCTGACCTCATGTTTCAGTGAGTTTTCACATTTGTCTGTAAAAGTTACTGGCCCTGGTGCACAACATTCTGGGAAAATCAAGAGAAGTAGTGGTACAAAATTAAAGAATCATAGAATGGTAGAGGTTACAAGATACCTCTGGAGATCTTCTAGTCCAACTCTACTGCAAAAACAGGTTCACCAACAGCAGATTAAACAGGAATGTGTCCAGGCAGATGCACCCCAGGATACCATTGGCCTTCTTGGTCACAAGGGTATATTGCTAGCTCATAATCAACTTGCTGTCTGCCGAGAGTCCTAGGACCTTCTCCATAGAGCTGCTTTCCAGGCTGCTAATGCCTAAGTTGTATTGGTGCAGGGGGTTATTCCTCCTGAGGTGCAGAACCCTACATTAGCTTTTATTGAACTTCATTATGTTCTCCTCCACCCAACTTTCCAGTCTGTCCAGGTCTCACTCAATGGTAGCATAGCCTTCTAGTCTATCAGCCACACCTAAAAGTTCTGTATCATCAGTAAACTTTTTGTGCATACACCCTGTTTCCTCATCCAGATAATTGATGAATATGTTGAACAAGACTGGGCCAAGTACTGACCCTTGGGGTAAAATACTGGCCACAGGCTTCCAACTAAACTGCATTGCTGATGACAACCCTCTGAGCTCTGCCATCCAACCAGTTTTCAATCTATCTCACTATCCACTCATCTGCTCTCTCCTCATCTACCCAGTCATGACATCATAGAAGGCTATCAGATTGGTGAACTCATTTTGACCACTTCTGATAACCTTCTTTTCTACTAGATGATTTGAGATGACATCCAGAATAAGCTGTTCGACCACTTTTCTGTGGGTGGAGATGTGGCTGGCTGGCCTGTAGTTTCCCAGGTGCTCCTTGCCCTTTTTCAATATTGGATTGACACAAGCTTTTCTTCAGTCCTCAAGCATCTCTCCTGTTCTCTATGATCTTTCAAAGATGATGGAGAGTGGTTTAGTAATAACATCTACCAGCTCACCACTCACAGATGCATCCCTTCAAGGGTCTTGGATTTGTAAGCAAGCAGTTTGCTCTAGAAGACCTCTAACACAATCCTTCTAGACCAAGGGACAGTCTTCCCTTCTCCAGACCTTCTCTCTTTCCTTCAGTGTCTGGGATAACTGAGGACCAACCTCAGCAGTAAAGACTGAAGCAAAAAAGGCATTCAGCAACTCCACTTTCCTTGCATCTTCTGTCACAAGGGTATCCACCTCAGCCAGCAGCTGGCATGCATTTTCCCAGTCTCCTTCTTGCTGCTGATGTACTTGAAGAAGCTGTTCTTGTTGTTCTTGATGTCCTTTGCCAGATCTAATTCCAAGTGGTCCTTAGCCTTCTTCGTTCTGTCCCTACATACTCTGACAATGCTCCTGTATTTCTCCCAAGTGGCCAGTTCCATTTTCTACCCTCTGTAATCACCTTTCTTCCAGCTGACTTTTTCCAGAAGCTCCTTAGTCATCCGTGCAGGCCTCCTACCTCCTTTGCTCAATTTCTTACTCCTAGGGATGCACAGATCCTGGGCCTGGAAGAAGTGTTTGAAGGTTGCTCAGCTATCTTGGATCCCCTTACATTCTAGAACTCTATCCCATGTGATTCCTCCAAGTAAGTCTTTAAAGAGGCTAAAATTAGCTCTCCTGAAGTCTGGTTTTGTAATGTTGCTTATTGCCCTGTTTCTTCCATGTAGGATCTGGAACTCCACCATCTTGTGGTTGCTGCAGTCAAGTTTACCCCAAACTTTCATATCACCAACCAGACCTTCTTTGTTAGTTAGAATAAGATCCAGTAGCTCTACTCTTCCCATCAGCTCCTCAAATGTGCTGAAGAAAATGCACTTACAGCCTTCCCACCCCACAGGCCACAGCATACCTGTTAGAGAGAGAATGACACAAATGTAGTTTTAAATACGCTGTGAACTGGGTTGCAAGTGAAGTCAGCCACTAAGGACCAGAGTGGAAGTGTCTCCCATTCTTCATGGCATGGATATGATAGGCTTTCCAGTTGTAGGATTAGAAGTACCATGGAGCATGGAAATTAACTTTGCTGCCAAAGTTCAGATGGGCATAAGAAGCTCTGGCAACAGGAGAAGACAAAAAAGGCAAATACATTGAGAAAATGCAATTTATTAGTTATAGGAATCGGTTGTTGGATAAGAAGCAAGCTGTCTGGAAGTTTTACAGATTGACAAATTTATATGAGCTTCATAAACCATCCTTATCTGAATAAGTATTTTGGCTAACAAGCAGAAATCCTTGAACAACTGGGAAATGAGTTTTTCAATGCACAGTCAGTTCAAACCTCAGAGGGGAACAGTCCCACATGAGACTTGCACAGAGAAGCAGGAGGATACATGAGATCTTGCAGTGCTCCCTAAAGGCAGGAATCTGAAAGATCCAAGTCAAAAGAGATCTGCAGCTGTCAGCTGAATTTGAGAGACTTACCACAGATAAGATTTTAAGTACTCCCTCTTCAACAGGGAAGAAACGATTGAACTGACTACCTACCCAGAGGGAACTTACACTTGTTAAACTGAGTTCATTGCTTCATTCAGACACACTCATAATGCAGCAATAATGGAGACTTTCTACACATCTCAGTGGAGATATCTCAGATATTGAGAAGTATTATTTTAAAAATTAATAATGCCATTTTGCCTTTAAAGCCAACTATGACAGGACATGATTTCTCCAAGCACTGATGTATGAAATATGTATAAGAGATATATATATGAAATATATATATAGCTACTGATTACAGGACAGAAAAGTATCCTTCAGCTTCCATTTACAGTACAAATCTGCCCCTGTAATCAATAAAGGCCTATTAAATATTAGCTAAGAGAGAACAAACGGGGAAATAGCACACCGGAAAAATCCTGTTTATATTTCAATTAGCTGCCAAAAACCTTCTCTTTTCAACCTGTGGCCTTCAGGAACTCAGTGTTCTGTTTGGCTTTGGCATTTCTCTCCATTATTCAAACAATTAATCTTTGAATGCCTGCAGTAATCTGATGGGAAACATTAATAAAAAAAAGATATTTCTGGAAACATTAATAAAAAAAATATATTTCTGAAAACACTTGCCATGTTTGGAAGATCCTAATTCAATACATCTATGTAGAAAATGTGATTCAAGAGGGTCACATACAGGCTTACATTTTTATTTGTAATCAGAAGCCCAGCAGGGGAATAAAAAATGGGGGGTTGTTTTTCAAACAGAATTTTAGTGGAGGAGTTGGGAGGACTGACTGAAACCAGTATAAAACAGTGAATCTGAGCAGTATTGTCTTCTTGTTACCTCAGGGTCCCTCTTCTCCTTTATTCTTCCAGCTGCAATTTCTATATTTAACACATGCCCAGACTACAGAGCACAGCGTAACAGTGAATGCCTCCAGACTAACTCAGAACAAGCTTCCCCAGGCAGCACACTGAGTAGGTTGTGCTGGGGTCCATGCTCCCAGACTGGAGAGGACAGCAACACCAGCAATGGGTTACAATACCAGCAGCAAGACGGTTGTTCACAGAACTCCCTGATGTGAGACTGAAGCTGTTCACAATAATGCTACATGTCTGACACTCTACAAGACATAGGTCCTGTCACTACATGACACTAAGTAGACAAACTGTTTGATAGTTCTTTCAAAATATAAGATCTATTGAAGAATTAAACCAGAGTAACAATATGCCTTCTCTTCTCACATAGATCCTCTACTTCAGAGGAAAGAGCAATTTTTCAAGAGGGAATTCTCCATTCAGTGGGCCTCTGTGTTATAACTTATATTAATGTGACTGGGAGGTTAAGCCCCAGAGGATGGTGCAGCTGCATACAATTGCCCATTAACTACCAACAGTAGTGCAGGAAGCAAACCAAAGCCTTACTGGCAGGTTTTTTAATCTGGATAATTTGACATTTAGCAGCTAGAAAATAAGCCTTCAGAAAAAGGAATTTGGATTTCTCAGGGCAGTCACCAGGGAACAAGATATTGGAAACAAAAGCCAACTCACATTTCATTAGCTGTTGTAATGCTGCTGGATTTAGTAGAGCTTTACTAGTCCACGATAGCTCAGGCTCCATCTACCAGGGTTAGATCTGTTGGGTCCACACCCCTAACCAATGAGCCAAGCTGCCCACACGCTAATTCCTCCTGTTGTCCTCCACAGGTTATCCCAATCTATCCACCCCTGCATAGTCCTTTGTCAGTGTGTTTTTGCAGCATAAACATTCCAGTGAAATATTAGTCAGTGCTGGTAAAGGACCACATTGTCATTTTTACTCGGAACAAATGCTATGGTACTGATTGGTCCAAACAGGGAAGTAAGGTATGTTTCCAAGAAAAGAAAACACAGGCAGTAAATTGCAGACAAAAAAAGCCTCCTTAAACAGTCATCTGGACTAATTATGTGAGCCTTTGTCCTTACCCAGTGCTGAGTACACACAGAAAAGCTAGTTTTATTAGGAAAAATCCTGGATCTGACAAATCCATGTGACTAAGAAACACATGTTGAGGAGGCTGACCCTGCTATACACAAGAAAGCACATTGTGAAACCACCGTGATGTGGGTGAGAGAAGTAAATTCCAGAACTATGGGTGGTATGAGGCAGAATATTGATCACTCCCCAACAGCACTGCCTCAGCCCTGCACAGTCAGTTTATTTGAAGGAGGCAGAAAGCAGAGAAGGAAGCTTTCCTGTGATACGGGAACTATTCTTCTGAACATCCAATTCATCATTTTCATGAAATTGTCCATCGCAGTTACAGTTCACAGAATCACAGAATCACAGAACAACCAGGTTGGAAGGGACCCATCGGATCTTCTAGTCCAACCATTCCTATCTAACACTAAACCAAGTCCCTCAAGACCTCATCCACCTGTCCCTTAAAACTCTCCAGGGAAGGTGATTCCACCCCCTCCCTGGGCAGCCTATTCCAATGCCCAATGACCCTCTGTGTGAAAAACCTCCTCCTAATCTCCAGCCTAAATCTACCCTGGTGGAGCTTGAGGCCATTCCCTCTCGTCCTGTGCCCTGTCACTTGGGAGAAGAGGCCAGCTCCCTCCTCTCCACAACCACCTTTCAGGTACTTGTAGAGAGTAACGAGGTCTCCTCTCAGCCTCCTCTTCTCCAGGTTAAACAACCCCAGCTCTCTCAGCCGCTCCTCATAGGGTCTGTTCTCCAGCCCCTTCACCAGCCTCGTTGCTCTTATCTGGACTTGCTCCAGAGCCTCAACATCCTTCTTGTGGTAAGGGTCCCAGAACTGGACACAATATTCAAAAAGTCTTCATATTCCTGGGCTTTGAAACTATGAGAACAGTGAAAAGTATTTACCAAACCAGCTGTTAAACTGTACTATATTTACTTCAGCTCATTATATATGAGTAAGATGTCTGTTTTTATAATAATGTAGATTATTTTGGTTTTTTTCTAATGCCTTACACAAACTTTTAGCTATGTAACTCTGAACTTGGTAAAGTTCATAGAAGAAAAACATACACTAAAGAGTCATTTCTAAGATGAAAGGTCCATAGTTCAGTCTTCTTGCTGTACTCAGCTCTTTAAAGCAGTCTTCACACTCTAGAGAGCTGTTGAACAGGTTTAGAAATAGAGTACCTCAAAAGGAATTGCCTTCATGGCCCACAGTAGCTACAGCTCAGTTTTAGCTCCTGCTAGGAGAGAAATCTGAAGTGCACATTGTTAAAAGGACATCACACACTGGTAAGTGGAGTTGGGAGGAGATTCAAGTGCAGACATAAACTTTCTGTCCGTCTGGACTACAACTTTTGCCTGGGCTTTGCTAGGCTCAAATGTTTTCAAGTCAGGCACCTGCCATTCACAGCCTGAGTTCAAACGCCTCAGAGATGGCAGCATCCCCTGTCTCCTAGAAGGCAAATTGCTTCTGGAAATTATTTCTGTGCCTTCTGGGAGACCTCTGGCGAGACCTGGACCTGCCTCTTTTATGCACACAGACTGATGAACAGACTCAGGGCTGCAGTATATCTTCAACATACTTGATGTTCTGGATCCCCAGAGACTGATATATGTGTATAAATATACATACATATATATTTTATATATATATATATATATATATATATAATGTTGTGCACAGGTAGTGACTGTAACTGGTCCTCAGTCACACACTCAGAAATCAGAATAAGTATGTTCTGCTTGTCTTGCCATGTCTTGACTTGCTTACCTGCTTGGTGGTCTTCAGAGTCCCCTGAGGTAAATTAACAGCATTTCCCATTACTCTTCACATACATTTGCAGACAGAGTCAGAAAAAGGCCTCATTGAAACATGTGCCATGAGAAGTGACCAGGAACTTCAAGACCACTGGTGAAAGAGCATCCACACTTAAACTAGAGCCTGTCAATGCAGATCAGAATGTAAGCTCTGTGAAACTTTCATCCAAGCTCAGTGTAAAACAGGCTGAAATATGATTCTTCCATCCAGACCAAGAAAATAAACATTAAACAAAGTTCAGCCATTTTATTTTGGAAAAGATAATTTTGCAAAACAACTATTCCAAAGAAACAGGGTGATGTTTGATATCAATATATCAGCTATATATAGGTACCCTGCCACATTTTGTGACAATGAAAAATTTAACTTTATGGTAGTCCATTTTTATTAGAAAATTGAGCTAACTGATGTAATGATCTGATGGGCACCTAAGAATCTGGATGCCAAAATTAGAATATATTCACTCAGGTTTTCAGAATTCAGGAACCAAGCTGTGGCAATGTGGTTTCAGACTTTTGGACAATATGAGCTCTTCACACAGACCTCTTTATTCCGGCTATCCTGCAAATTAGCACAAAAATATAAGGCCATAAGGAGATGTAGTATGTGTTTTAAATCAGACTGTATAGTCGAGGATAAAAGATCAGGCAAACTTTAAGGAATGTAAAGCCTTTCAAATGGAAAGGAAATTCACTCTGTTTCCCTGATGCTAGGAACCTGCAGACTGAGTCACATTCCACTGCAGAGGACTGTTTTACAGCATGGCTCAAGGAATTTAAGAAGTTTTTTGCCAGTTCTTTGTGAAAGCTGCTCATGCCCTGTTGAGAAAAAGATTCACAGTCTATTGACCTCCCTTCTTTGCTTTAATCACTGAATCATATCTTCTGTATTGGAACAGCTCTATAAAGAGTGGGAGAGCTGGGGAAAAAAATCAAAACATAGAATTATAGAATCATAGATTCACAGAATCACAGAATAAATAGGTTGGAAAAGACCCCCAGGATCATCTAGTACAAGCATTCCTATCAATCATTAAAACATGCTCCTCAGAACCTCATCCACCATCTTTTAAATACCTCCAGGGAAGGTGACTCAACCATCTTCCTGGGTAGCCTACTCCATTGCCCTTTCTGCGAAATTTTTTTTCTGATGCCTAGCTTGAACCTCCCCTGGTGGAGCTTGAGGCCATTTCCCCCTTGTCCCGTCCCCTGTCACGTGGGAGAAGAGGCCAGCTCCCTCCTCTCCACAAGCTCCTTTCAGCAATAGGGTCACCCCTCAGCCTCCTCTTCTCTAGGCTAAACAACCCCAGCTTTCTCAGATGTTCCTCATAAGGTCTGTTCTCCAGCCCCTTCACCAGCTTTGTTGCTCTTCTCTGGACTCACTCCAGAGCCTCAATATCCTCCTTGTGGTGAGTGGCCCAGAACTGAACACAGGATTCAAGGAGCAGTCTCACCAGTGCAGCGTACAGAGGGAGAATAACCTCCCTGGACCTGCTGGTCACACCATTTCTGATACAAGCCAGGATGCCATTGGCCTTCTCGGCCACCTGGGAACACTGCTGGCTCATGTTCAGTTGGCTGTTGACCAACACCCCCAGGTCCCTCTCCTCCTGGCAGCTTTCTAGACAGACTTCTCCCAGTCTGTAGCTCTGCATAGGGTTGTTGTGCCTCAAGTGCAGGACCCTTCATTTGGCCGTGTTAAACCTCATCCCATTAGTCTCAGCACAGCTATGCATGCTGTTCAGATCCCTTTGCAGAGCCTCCCTACCTTCCAGCAGATCGACACTTCCACCCAGCCTAGTGTCATCTGCAAACTTGCTAAGGGTGCACTCAATGCCTTCATCCAGGTCATGGATGAAGACATTGAACAGGGCTGGACTCAGCACTGAGCCCTGGGGAACCCCACTTGTAACTGGCCTCCAGCTGGATTTAACACCATTTCCCACCACTCTCTAGGCCCGGCCATCCAACCAGTTTTCCACCCAGGAGAATGTGCGCCTGTCCAGGCCAGAGGCTGACAGTTTCCGTAGCAGAATGCTGTGAGAAACTGTGTCAAAGTCTTTACTGAAGTCCAGGAAGACCACATCCACAGCCTTTCCCTCATCCAGTAAGCAGGTCATTTTGTCATAGAAGGTCATCAGGTTAGTCTGGCAAGACCTGCCTTTTGTGAACCCATGTTGGCTGGGCCTCATCACCCGGTTCTCTTGCATGTGCTTCATGATAGCACACAAGATCACCTGTTCCATGACTTTTCCAAGCACAAGAGGTCAGCCTGACCATCCTATAGTTTCCTGGGTCATCCCTGTGACCCTTCTTGTAGATGGGCCCAACATCAGCCAGCCTCCAGTCCAGTGGAACTTCCCCAGTCAGCCAGGACTGCTAGAAGATGATGGAAAGGGGGTTGACAAGCACATCTGCCAGCTCCCTCAATACCCTAGGGTGAATCCCGTCTGGCCCCATGGACTTGTGGGAGTCCAGTTGGGCAAACAAGTCTCTAACCACCTCCTCTTGGATCATGGGTGCTTTGTTCTGCTCCTCTGACTCCTGGGTGTGTACACACAGGGAACTACTTTCCTTACTATTAAAGACTGAGGCAAAAAAGGCATTAAGTATCTCAGCCTTGTCCTCATCCTTTGCCACATTTTTTCCATTTGCATCCAATAGGGACTGAACATTCTCCCTGATTCTCCTTGTATTGTTAATGTATTTATAGAAAGACTTTTTTGGTGTCTTTCACAGACTTGGCCAATCTGAGCTCAAGTTGGGCCTTAGCCCTCCTGATTTCTTTCCCTGCACAATATCTTCCTCCATGTAGTCCACCCAAGATGCCTGTTCCTTCTTCCAAAGAACTGAAAATTCTACTATCTCATGATTGCTTTTCCCAGGTGTCCTCCAACCTTCACATCCCCCACAAGGCCTTTTCTGCTCACAAACAGCAGGGTACCTTCCCTTGTCAATTCACTCGCCAGTTGTGTGAGGAAGTTGTCTTCCACACACTCCAGGAACCACCTAGATTGCTTCCTTTCTGCTCTATTGTACTTTCAGCAGACATCCAGAAGACTGAAGTCTCCCACAAGGACAAGTGCTAGCTGTCTTGAGACTACTCCCAATTGTTTATAGAAGAGCTCATCAGCTGCTGCTTCTTGGCTGGGTGGTCTATAACAGACTCCCATCACAACATCTGTCTTCTTGTGGGCCCCTTTGGTTTTAATGCACAGGCACTAAATCCTGTCATCACCATTATTGAGCTCAAGGGTATTAAAGCACTCTCTAACACAGAGGGCTACCCCATCACCTCTCCTATCCTTCCTGTCCCACCTGAAGAATTTATACCCTACCCTGAACTCTAGTTATATGAGTCATCCCACCACATTTCCATGATAGCAACTGTGTCGTAGTGTCTTTGCCCTACAATATCTTTCAGTTCCTCCTGATTATTGCCCATGTTGCATGCATTGGTGTAAATGCACTTCAGCTGAGCTGGTGAACCCTCAGCTCTCATAAAGGGAATAGTTTGATATCATAGAATAGTTTGAGTTGGAAGAGACGTTAAAGATCACCTAGTTCCAACGCCCCCGTCATAGGCAGGAACACCTTTCACCAGATCAGGCTGTCCAAGGCACCATCCAACTTGGCCTTAAACACCTCCAGCGATGAGGCATCCACATCTTCCCTGGGCAACATATTTCAGTGCTTCACCACCCTCATCATGAAGAATTTCTTCCTAATGTCTAGTCTAAATCTTCCATTCTTCAATTTGCAGCCACCCCCTCTCATCCTATTACTACTTGCCTTTTTACAAAATCTCCCACAGACTTTCTTGTACAGCACCATCAGGTACTGGAAGGCCTCTATAAGATCTCCCTGGAGCCTTCTCTTCTCCACACTGAACAGCCCCAACTCTCTCAGCCTGTCCTCACAGTAGAGGTGCTCCAGCTCTCTGATCATGTTTGTAGCCCTCCTCTGGACCTGGTCCAACTGTTCCATGTCCTTCTCATGTTGAAGATTTCAGAATTGGACACAATACTCCAGATGAAGTCTCACAAGGGAGGAATAAAGGGACAGAATCACCTCCCTCAACCTCCTGGTCACACTTCTTTTGATGCAGTCAAGGATATGGTTGGCCTTCTGGGCTGTGAGCATGCATTGCTGGCTCATGTCAAGCTTCTCATCAACCAGCACCCCCAAGTCCTCCTCTACAGGGCTACTCTGTATCATACATATACTCTATATCATCCCTGATCCTGTACTGAAACCATGGATTGCCCCTACCCAGGTGTACGAGCTTGCACTTGGCCTTGTTGAACCTCATGAGATTCTCACAGGCCCACTTCTTTAGCTTTTCCAGGTTCCTCTGGATGGCATCCTATCCTTCTCATGTGAATGGTAGGGCAATTTCTCCAATAGCACTTGGCAAAAGTACAAAATTACTGTGATTTTGACCCACAGAATAAAATGCACAGAAACATAAGTTTGCTATGGTGCTAGAGCAGTGAGGAAACAAATGAAGGCAATCAAGGATTATGCATCTTCAAAATACAGTCATGGTCAGGCACAAATGCATTCATATAGGGCAGGGCAAACTCCTACTGTCACAGGTATAGGCCCTCACAGACAAGTGCTAGCACATACCATGATCACTTTAACTACTTCTGATAATCAATACTGAGAATGATCCAACTTAATTATGAGGTGCTACATAGCTTACATTGTTTACAGTAATAAAAAAACTACTCTTCTAATTAATTCTAGTGTCTACTATATTTTTCCAGCACTATTTTAACACATTCCTGTCGAGACTGAGCCATTCAGAATCACTCATGGAAATGCAGATAAACCTATTTTCCTCTTAAACTGCACCATGTGCCCATGTTTAGTACATCAAAATTTTTGTTCAGGCAGTAAAACCAGTTATAGATGCCTCAACATGTACCAGAGCCTTATGGGCTTTGAGAGATAGAAAATAGCCAGGCAATTGTTTCCAATCCAGAATGGTAGTGCCCTGAGTGATCTGGGAAGCAAGAAGTCCTGTTCACAGATTAAAATAGGAGAAAGCAGCTCTGTGCTGTCAAATCTTCTTATTTATGGCCTTCACTGGAGAGCTGCAAGCTGTAAAATGTGCAGTCTAGTCATTTTTCCTTCATATGTAATAAACACAAAAGCTTTCTTTCAGAAATCAATGACTTAAGGAAAGGTTTGTTTGCTCCCCAGGTGATTTGGGAAGACAGAGAAGAATGCTGTTGGGGAGTTCTTGGCACGATTTTACAGCATGAAGACAAGAGTCTGCAATGGAAGTTGGGAAATATTTAGAGAATTTGAAAACAGGTTGTGTTATATTGTTCCTGTCTAAAATGATACGTGAATGATGTTCAACTCCCTGCAGGAGGGAGGGGGTGCATGGCTGAGGAAAGAGCCAGTGGAATTGGCGCTCTCCAGTCTTGTTGGTCTTTGCTTTTTTGATATGAAGCCAGGGCTGCGGGGAGGTGGTGAGGAAAGTACATTGCTTGTATGCCTGAAAAAGAAAGAGTTCTTTTAAGTAACAGCAATATATTTTATTGCATTTTATTGTATTGTGCTTCTTACCCTCAAACTACGCATCACAGGAAAGCACATTTAGTGACAGTCAAAACTTTTTACTATATTAAATTTTGCAAAAATCAAAATGTGCTCTTTTTTTTGCAAAACATAAGCACTCACTGTTTTGACAGGAAGGAGGGAAGAGGGTGGGGTAGGGAAAAAAGTAAGAGAGGAAGACAGAGCACATGTGAACAGACCCATGTAATGGTTCCCAAACAGTTCAGATTTTGGAGAAAAGTGGCATTTTGACACAAATTGGTTTGGTGAATGTGCTTAAAAGAGCTTGTGTTTGTTTCTGTAGGGAACCAAAGGATGTTTCAAGACCTCAGTGAACAACTCACTCTCCAAAAAGATGGAACTAGATTTGTTCCAGTGTTTATTAAGCAGGGTCTGAAAATGAGTAAGCTGACAGAGAAATCATTTAAACCCTGGTTTTAATAACCATGGAAAATTCTAAGCCACTATGCTACTCACTGAAAGCTCATGGACAGCACATTGACCTGCAGGTTCATGGCAAGCTATTTGTATAAAAATAAATTGTTCCAAAATAACGTTCTTCATTGTATCTTGAAACTGTTTACAATCACTGTAGTAAACCACCACTGCAGGTTCCTGAAAAACACTGAACAGACAGACAGACTTCTCCTAGTCTGTAGCTCTGCATAGGGTTGTTGTGACCCAAGTGCAGGACCTGGCAGTTGGCCATGTTAAACCTCATCCCATTGGACTCTGCCCAGCGGTCCAGCCTGTTCAGATCCCTTTGCAGAGCCTCCCTACCCTCCAGCAGATTGACACTTCCACCCAGCTTACTGTCATCTGCAAACTTGCTAAGGGTGCACTCAATGCCTTCATCCAGGTCATTGATGAAGGCATTGAACAGGGCTGGACCCAACACTGAGCCCTGGGGAACCTCACTTGTCACTGGCCTCCAGTTGGAGTTAACTCCAATTCCCACCACTCTCTGGGCCCGGCCATCCAACCAGTTTTCCACCCAGGAGAGTGTGTGCCTGTCCAGGCCAGAGGCTGACAGTTTCCATAGCAGAATGCTGTGAGAAACTGTGTCAAAGGCTTTGCTGAAGTCCAGGAAGATACATCCACAGCCTTTCCCTCATCCAGCAACCTAGTCACTTTGTCATAGAAAGTGATCACGTTAGTTTGGCAAGACCTGCCTTTTGTGAACCCATGTTGGCTGGGCCTCATCACCCAGTTCTCTTGCATGTGCTTCATGATAGCACTCAAGATCACCTGTTCCATGACTTTCCCTGGCACTGAGGTCAGACTGACAGGCCTGTAGTTCCCTGGATCCTCCCTGTGACCCTTCTTGTAGATGGGCCTTGGTAATATCTAGGCTTCTAAAATTTAAAGTTAGAGGGAGTCATGATAGGCGCATTACCCTTTCAGTGACCTGTACCATGCAGCACTGCTATGTGACCCTTCCTCTCTCATAGGCTGGGTGGAAGCAGGTGTGAGCATAACTAATGCACGTGCAAGTACTCATTATTTCCTGGACAATCAGGAGAAACCAATGCCAGGTTTCAGAAATTGCTACTTCCAGTAGCCCATTTCACTCCAGTTGCATGATCTGTCAGAATTGTTAGGGGTATATTTACACAAGCCAGTCTGAAAGAAGGTCAGACAATATTTATCTGCTGAGAAACTGGAAGTTCCAGGAACTTGTAGACAGCAGAACTCATTTGCTCTCAAATTCAGGACTGTCAGATGCAAACCAGGTCAGGTCAACAACTTTCAGTTCAGTGCCAATCTAGATCATGGTCTGACTAGGACAGACAGTCTTGCCAAATTTGATAAATGGCTTGATCATGTCTACTCTGGCACCTAATTTCCATGTTAACACCTTGCTTACCATAGTTAAATGATGCCTGAAATACTGATTTGACTGAATTCTGTATCCTCAATCCCTTAGCTATCATAATGATGTTATTAAATATGGAAAGAGTCAGACTTAACATAGTTAGGGAGAAGGGAATGTTTCCAGGTTATGCATCTGTTTACTGTACACTACTTGGGTCACTGATGCACTAACAGACTTTTATATATGTAAAATACTGGCAAGCATTTTTCATTGTATGATAAACCTACAGTCACATTTGGCATGTGTGCTATTATAATGTGCAAGAGCTGTGCAAACGGTAGCCTTAAAAAACAAAGCACATTTTTTAAAAGGCGAAAGAATTTGCTTTCTGCTCTGTTACATCTTCTCATGCACTCTTCTTGCAAACATTCAACTATTTATTTAATTAGATTAAAGGATCTGTAAAGATGGAGTTTATACTTCCTCATGCACGGATTTTACATTTTACTCCTCTAAGGAGTTACACCAGCTATCTTGTTATAATTATACTCTTATAGTTGAGTGCAAAAGAACAGTATCTCTTTTCTGATGCAAGCTTTCAGCCCTGAGCTCTCAGGGTTTACATTCTCAACTCCAAAAACACAGGGTCAACAAAAGTCACTAACAAGCTTGTGAAATCATGTTGATTAATGACGGTAAGCTTGTTCGCAGTCCATTGCCTCACCAAGCAGTAGGAAGTGTTTCTACAGGTATGAGACGGTGTCTGTAGCTGGAACTGGTTGCCTAACAGCAGGTTAATACAAAATCTAACACACAGGGATAACCAAGGTCTGGAAATCACACGAGTAATTTTAACAAGAAAAAGTGGCCATGGGCAAAAGACACAGATGTCATTAAGAGTGGTCTTGCCACATATCCCACCAAAACATTTCTCCAGACTAGAACTGGACGTACGTTCCTTTCTGAGGAACCAGTTTGCAATCAGGAATCCCAGATATTTATTTGGAGTTGCGGTTATAGGGCTCAGTTCCAGTATTCTCTGATGTCAAAAGGAGCACACAGAAAGTGTCAGTCGCCATGAACTCTTCTCACGCAAGCTGGCACATGGACACTAGTGGTACTCTTGGAGGTGCAGCATAAAGCAGGAAGTGATGAGAAATTAGATTGCTAGATGTATATTACATTCTGATTTGAGTAGTTTAGTAAGCCCTTAAGGAATAAATAGTATGTTTACCCTCAACTACTGTACTTCCTGAAAATATCAACAAAGAGAAACGGTCCAACATACTGCCTGTGGTCCTTTACAGTTCTTGCTTTCCAATGACCCACACTTTTTGGCACAACTGTCTTGGCAAAATTAAATGTTTTCAAATATTTGCAACAAATGCACAGTTGCAACATTTTCTATCATACTCACACATGGATACAGATCTCTTCTATTTTCTCCTAAGGGTGGATTGTAGGTGTTATCTTTGTTTATAGTTTAAAACTTGACAAATTTTCAGGTGCAACATTTGCCTAGAGAGACATCTCAGTGAATAAATGTACAGGTTTGAATGAAGCACTGGGCTTTATCATGTGTTTTACTTCTATATGCCTGCTCAGTTCTTCCACCTTCAGCGTAGAATATCCATTGGCTCAGTTAACTTCAGTTCAACTTAGCAAATAATTCAGCAGATAGAAACCTGACCCTTTAACAGTGAAGGCTAAGATATCTGCTTTTGTAGGATGATTCCTGGAGTATCCAGCTTGAGAGTGTTGTTATCTGTCCAGGTTTTGAGCTGAAATAATCAGATTAAATACAGTGCAGGCTGTATTGACTCGGCAACAAGTTTTTCCAGTTGAAATATGATAGCTAGAACACTCATCAGCTGAAAAAATGGTCCATCTGGAATGATGTATCATCAGTTCTAATCTGCCAGTGCCCACAAATATGAAATGTATGTGTCAACTATCCTTATGATTTACTGAAAGTGGACTTACACAGCTTTTTATTAAAAAAAAAAACTCTAAATAAAATGTCCATTCATTAAAGTACAACTTTAATTCATTTCAGACTCTTTCATACCCTGTCATGTTATGAATATTTTTATTTCACAATCTAAGCAAACACAACAGAACAATCCATCTTTTGCTTCACCAAAATATTCACATGAACCAATGACAAATATCCATGGAAGAAATAAAAGCTTTCATATGGTGCCTGAAAAAGAAATGTTCAAATCAGGTCACATAAGTAAACAATTTAAGTTATTTTGGATAAATAATTATACTCATCGGGAAATAAAACACCCTTTTTGTTTTTCAGCTACTTACTAGAAACAACAACAACAAAAAAGATCTTATGGGAATTAAAAAAACACCCCCAACTCCCTTCTTTCCCTGATGTTTGTAAATTGTCTGCAGCAAGAGTCCCACATACACCAAGAAAAACTGCTGACCGTTGTCAAAAATGAGACAAATGGCACTACAGAAAAAGACTTCGAAGAGGAGGAGATTGTCCCCTCCATCGTGCATTGCCTGAAAGAAGGCTGCTGCTGGTTTCTGACGAGGCAGAATAGAACAATAGATCAGCTTTTTCTGATTCTTGGGGCAAAGGGCTTGTAGCATGCCTATTACCCAGGATGGATTGTCAGAGAGTGCCAGACTTGTCACTCCTTGCTTCTCCAAGAGCTATGCAGCAGATTTGCATCACCTAATGTCAAGCCACTCAAAAATGCAAGACAGTAGGCAATAGAAGACTGATGAAAGCAAAAATTAGTTTTCAGAGTTTTTTTAAGAATTGTCTCCTGATGTGTGTTCTTTTCCCATTCTTAATTTCCAGGCTGACTGTTCCCTGGTGCTAGAAGCTTTTGGGCTTCACTTTTAAATCTTACCCAGGATGTTTTATGCTCTCCTATCTAAGTACACTGGATCTCTTAAAGGGTTCAGCCATAAAGACATTGCCTTTCTATACCCAAAGCAACAATCCATCTGTCGAGAAAGAATCTCAGTATTACAGAACTGTACATAATAGAGTTTTGATTTCATATATACTTCACCTCCAAGCTCCCTTATTTTTCTTTTAAATTTTTTTCTTTCTTTCAATTTGACCAACAGTTTGACCACTTGTATTTAAAAGCCATTGGCAGCAAAGGAATCTGGAGCAGAAGTACAATAAACAAGTACAAGAACAGCAGAAGGGTCTTGGTGTGTTCTCTCATCGTTATCTCAAAGAAATTTTGCAACATATTTTGAGGTCATCAGAAGGGTCTTATTTATCAGATTGGACAGTGCTGCTTAAGCAAAACAACTAATCTTATATTTAATACGGAAACATTGAAATAGAGCCCTCTTGTGCTGACTCACTCTTCAGAATGATGTAAAATCCAGGGCAAGGGCCTGTTCTACCACAAAGGAATCCAAAAGTCAGAAAAGCTAGTCCAGAGGCAGCAAAGTTACCCCCCATAATTTTTCCCTTGGAGGACATACCCCAAACACTTCCCAGCATGATCATCTCTGTTGACCTGCCTGCAGAAGGTGATACAGAGGACGCCTGTCTGACATCCTCTGGCCAAACATCTGTCTCAAAATTACACCCTTTATTCACCAATCCACTAAAAGTGACAGTACGGGAAAAGAGATTTTGTGGCATAAATGGCTAGGAAAGAGCTGTCTAGTAGGCTTGGGCCCAGTGGGAGAGGCAGTCTTGGTTTGTCAGCTCAGTTCACCAGGAATAAAAAAGGAAATTCCTCCACCCACTTGTTGCAGCAGGAGCGGGTTAACAAACTAAGGTGGGAAGCATCAGGCCACAGGGAGTCTAGATATGTTAACAGATGAAAGAGGAAGACAGGGAGTATAGGAGAGTTACATAGACTGAATGAAGGACTTGTTGCAAGAGCATCATTCTTTCTGTCCCAATACCCCTGCTCTCTCTCCACTCTATTCTCCCTACTATTTTGTCACCGAGAAATGGAGGCTAACCAAAGAATGCTGTGCTCCAGAAATGTGTACTGCTGCTGCTAGCAATGAGGGAGGAAGAAAAATGCAGTTATGTAATTTTATAAACATTTTACTTACGCAAGAAATTTAATCAACAAAACATCATATACTTCAGGACTTCCTAAAGAGCAGTGTTATCCGTAAAAGAAACGAATGTTACAATATTAGTTCCTCTTCAAAAGGCAGAAGTACATTTCATCTCCTTTAGCCCCCTTGACATGCCTATAAACCTTGTAGTATTTATGGGTAATGAGCTTCAGGGCTACTGGACAGTATTTTATTTCAGTAGCTCTTAACCTCTTAAGCTTTTCTGAACACCATATGTTGCACAACTCAAGAGGTGAGCTTTAAAACCTCCAGATTCTTTGTTATCAGTGACTCTCAAATCACCACTTGTGCTTGTGGTTGTGGCAAAACAGCTCCTATCTTGTTATATGTCTCCTGGAAAGTTCATTTGACACTTAAAATTTCTCCTCTTCCAGAATTACACAACTGAAAATCCCATTACAGAGCTCTAAATTTTATCATCCTCAAACACTGTCCAAGTCCCAAACTCCATGTGGTACAGAGGAAAGAGGAGGCAAAGCTGTGGCCATCAACTCCTTGGAAAGATATATTATTACTTTTGTCCGGGTTTAAAGTCATGCTTCTTTCTCAATATCTTATGCACCCGTGGTAGTCACCAGGAGTTAAAAAAGAAGGTTATCTGAGGTTTTTCCACAGTCAGCTTACCAGAGAGTTTCTTAGACAGCTCAAGGTCTCTGCAATGTAGAGACTAAGTAGTCTCTTAGAATGTCTTACAGGATTCTGCAGCTCCCAGGCACTTTGCTACAAAAAAAATTAGATATTATGGGAAAGATAATTTACATCACCAGATTTCTGTGCATCTTTTATATATACCATAACCTGGCATAGGTCAGGGAAGGAAGAAATTGTCAAGAAACAACCTGTTTATTAGATACTTTGAATCTCATTCTTTTTAGTAGTCAGTATATACTAATAGTACCTGCAAGATTTAAATGTGAACATCTGTTGCATACATAAATATATTTTATATATATGGTACACATATAGTGTATGTGTATGTATATATATATATATAGGAGTATGCATGTCAAGGTCATTTCATGTACATGAATATTTCAGCTTTCTAAAAAATACTTGTCCCATCATTTCATTTCTGTTCCTAAGGACCCTTCATTTGCCTTACACTCCTGCTGCCCTAATTGTCAGTGAAAATTCATTTCAGTATTATTTCTGTCTGCCTATCATGTGGTTTCTCCTCATCTGGCCCACTATCTTGTGATGGAAATTTATGTGAAGGCAGAATAGTCTTGTTTAGCCTCTCACTTTATTAACTGACAGATTATGAATTGTGAGCAATTTCAGCTACTGCTGTGACTAGCACCCTAGCTGGCATTTATTTCCAAAGGCTCCAGAACTAGGTATGAGAAGGGACTAACTTCAGCTAGAAAGCAGGCTGTATAGAGAGACTGTGCAGCCTTCCACCCACACAATCCAGAGAGGACAATAAAAGAAGCTCTGATCGCAGTAGGTGACAGCTGAAATGAGTACAATGAAGTAAGGGGGAGTAGGAGTTCAGCCAGTAACCAAATGGAGAAGCAGATGAACTCATGGGCAAAACCTCTTCTGTCTTCATGTAAAAGTCTGTCTAATTAAAAACAAACAGAAAGCAACAGGAAGTACTGCAAAGACATTTGGGCAGAATCACTCAACATGACGGCATTTGATAGAGTCAGCAAGGCTTTAATAACAACATTGGTATTCATCAGGCCATACATCAAATAAACATCAGAGTTGAATGTACCCTTTTCTGGATTTCTCAGTCCTTTCATCCACATGAGCAATGAGCATTTACTCATTTATATGTTAGTATGTCAACAACTCAATATGGATCTTATTACAGTTGCTGGAGAAATTCCCAATAAAATAGACCGTCATTGGAAACAATTGATTGGTCAAAACCAAAAAGTTTTGGTCAAACTGTAGTGAAAGATAGGGGTTTAGCTGGAATTTGTCCTGACATTTTTCCTTTGGGGCATATAAACATATTAAAGACTGCAGCGTCTTGACTTCTGGGATATTTTGCCATAACTCAGCCACCAGGACTCAAGCTTTCTGGCTCCTCACTATTGATTTGGAAGCCTAAAGGAGAGCCTTAGCTCACAGTTGTCTAGCAATTTTTCCTTCTCTGTCCATTTTTCTTGTATAGTCCTGCACAAAGGTAGCCCTGATGATTAGCTTAATCTTCTTTGTATTACATTTCTTTTTTTCAAGTCTGATTTTTTTTATTTAAGAACAATCTTTGCTAAATTGTTTAAGAACAATTTATTGATAAAAGTAACAGAAATACTACAGTATATATAAATCAAGAAGCTTTTTACTTGGAGCAAGTTACCTCCTAAGATGGTGTACAGCAGAAATAGATCACACTTCTCATTTGCCTTACAGCAGTGTAATTTTTGTTGCAAATACCCAAGGAAGTAATTTCTGCTTCTCTAGATGAAAATTAAAATTCAATGAGCAATATGCTGTGCAAAATAAAAGCACACAGTACTGTTACATACTCTTAAGGCAAATGAGCTCTGTTTGTTAGACATGCTGATGACACAACAGGACTGACAACTAGAAGTGTTTGAAGACATCCCTTCAGGGTTAAAAAGAACAAGTTAAACTGTATTTACTTGTGCAATGAAAAACACACTACCTAGCGCCTTACCAACAGAGAACCAGTAAATGAAAGACACACTATGCTTAGGAAGCACAGATGCAACAGGACAAACATAGAGCACATAAATTATGTCTGCATAATTGATCATTAAACTGAAAAGAGAGGAGTAATTTTCATCATTCATCTACTTCAACATACGCCATTAAAATAAATCAACGCTTTCATGAGCTTAACATCTTAGGAGAAGAAAACAGTGTGTTTTTAAATAGAGAAATCCCACAGATTCCAATCCCACACATGCTAATGAATGACAGAGAAGAAACACAGGCCCTGAGTATTAGAATGAATAAATGTCATAAGGGATACCACTGAGAAAAACAGGGAGGGCTTCAACATTCTTAATTGTTTCAGAGTATACCAGAGAAAAAGAGAAGTCCAGATTTTTATCTTAATCAAAATTTGGTAACTCCACCCAACTATGCATTTTGTACTATTTTTATTATTAGTATTATTTTGATTCCTGTTCTCAGCCTTGGTATAAAACTTAAAGAGAAGAATAAAACATAAATGTTACTATCCTGGAACCAAGAAAGGATTTTAAGTGTTACTACACTTTACTATACATACACCTATGACACAATAAAAAAAAAATTTGCTTAATAACAGCATCACTGTGTAAAACAGAGTCATCACAAGCCTCTTGGCAAGTCTTTGGAGGACTGTAGTAATTCTCCTCATACCAGTTGTTAAGATTGAAGTTGAAAGACGCAAATCAAAGCTCTAAAGCCTGCTCCTACCAATTTGTCAGGTGGCATCAAATAAAGAATGAACAGATCAAGTGAATTTCCTATATTATTATAAAGGAACAGCAGTGTGGAAAAAAACCCAAAATATATTAGATTTAAAAAAAAAATGAATAATTCTGACTTTTTTTGGTCTTCGGTCCCCCAAATAGGGAAATTAAAGTTTTAAAATCTCAGCATTTAAATGCAAGTTCACACTTAAGAAAAAAAAAGAGATAGAAGAAAGAAAAGAAATCCTAAACATAAGTGCTTCCTTTCAAAAAAACTTGAAAATGGAAAATTATTTTTACCATTCTTGTTGGGAAGATGTAGATGTTATTTCCAAGATAACATTAATATTACATTTCTTAAACTGGAGGATACCTTTTGTTGTACTGCTGCCAATTTATTGATCTTAAGTTCTTCTAAAGCCCCCATCATACACCTTCAAGCACCACCCAATCTTTTAATCTATTTATCCTTACAGCATCCCTGAGACATAGCAAAGCACTGTTATCCCCATCAGCCAGATGAGTTGATGCAAGGAAGATAGCCCCTTGCCCAACTGTGCCCTTTGCCGAGTTGTGCACCTTAGTCCCCAGAACAAGAAACAGGGGAAGTCTGGAGATTGCTGCTCAGCAGACATCTAACCCCACATGTGTCATGGGTGTCAGTGGCACTCACTCAACCTTTCATCAAATCACCAAGGTTACAGGTCTCTGGGAATGCTCCTATGGTACAATTCTTGCCCTGCAGTTTCCTGGGCACAATACCAGAGGTAAGTCCTGAGCAGTCAAAATTCTAAGGCAAGAGCAATACCTTCCAGCAAAGGGGCAGGGAGGCATTATCCATGGCTGTGGTACTCCTCAAGATGAGGAAGACCTTGAGTCTTTGCTTCCAATTAAGCAAAAGACAGAACTGAATTCTTCTCTCAGCTATCTTGGACTTTTTCCAGTGTGTCTCAGTAGCTACACATGTATATGGTTCAACGCCATACCTCTGCATTTAAGCTATTAACCCACTTCAGGAAAAAGTGTTGACAGTAAATTATCCACCTCTGATGAGGCCCTAAAGCTTTCCTGTGCATTTTACTCACAGCTACAGGCGGATATTTCTCTTTGCATGTGACAGCAGAAACATACATTTTTCAACTTAGTGTTTGATGTGGCCATGAAGGTATTGGTTCTTCCAGTGCTGAGGAGAAAATCTGAGTGGAAGTATCTTGCAGGGCCCAACCCTGAGCTGTTTAGCAACAGTGGTAAAAAAATAAAAGGTGGTTAAGGGTGAAGTAGGCACATAAATTTAGGTATTCCTGAATTTGGTCATAAATTCTGGTGTTCTCATCACTGGACTATCCTCACTGCTCAACTATATAGATTTTTGAAAGGAGGTAAGATGCATTCCTTTCCTGACCAGCTAGGACTGGTTTTACCCATGAATATATTCGAAATCTCCCAACCATCTGGCAACAAGATGAACACACATGTGGTGAGATAGTTAATCCATGACATTAACTTCCTTCACTTCCTCCAACGTCAGAGTATACAGTATGAGAATCTGACTAAAATCATTAAATGCATTTATCTTGGTCAAACAACTTCTAACACGAAAGATTGCTGTAAACATTAAATAGTCTGGAAGGCATAAAAATTTAGGAAGGCAATTAATTAGTTATGTTATTCGAAAGGAGTGGAAATTTTCCCACATGGTGATTAAGTACCATCAATTTTTACACTAGACAAATAGAGATTAAAAAATGCAAAAAGCTTACAGCTACCATTAAGGCAAAAGTAAGTAAGATAATATTTTCTGAGTTTCAGTGTCATGCTCACAAAGGACATAAATAAGGGGTAAGTGTATGGCAGAGAGGGAGGGAGGGATTCCCATTCTGTACTATATATTCGGTTATTAAAAGTGCAGCCTACTGCCTACATCCTTTCCACTTCATGATCAAGAAGCAAGTGTTTGTATCTATGCCACCACATTATTATAGATTTCCTTTTCCCTTTCTGCACTCCTTTTTCTAATTTCCTGTTGTATCTCACAGAGTCATGGGATGGGTGAGATTGGATGGAATCTCTGAAGGTCATCTTGTCCAAACTCCCTACTCAAGCTGGCTTATCTAAAGCCAGTCACCCAAGACTACATTCAGACAGATTTTGAATAAACGTATTTATTTGGTCTAAGATCTTTGATCAGCAGTAAAGTTTAAAATAAAGTAAAGACAACATATATACTAGGACACAAAACAGTGATGCTTCTAGGTATAGTGATCATTTAAGTTACAGATATACTTGGCAAGTCCAGCTGTGGTGTATTCCGCACATAGCAACTGACTATGCAGTTCAAGAAAACCTGAATATTGATGGTTATTTACAGTTATCTAAGTTAAATTCCCTTTTTATTCAGTCCAGACAGATGCAGTTGATAAAAAGACCTGCCTCTCCAAAAATAACCTGAGACCTTAAGTAATCTTGATGAATTGCACCTGAACCTCTATGTCCCAAGATGACACAAATAAACAAAGCTAATAAAGATAAAAAATGAAAGCCAAGAAGAAGAGATGTATCTCCCATCTTTCAGAAGAGCAATGGCACAGAGAAGAGGTGAGTTTCATGTAACTTCCTCCTAGTTCAGTGTCTTGTACATGACCTCAGGAATCTGGATAACCCAGCTTGAATTGGGAGAGCCTCTCCCAAACTTCTTCCTTTCAAAGTTGTTAAAAATTATGCTGCTTACTTCTAAAGCAAGGTTATAAATAAGCATTCAAGGCACAGACACATCCTTTTTAGAGTTTAATAGTTCTATGAACACACACTAAGCTTTTACAAAGTTTTTACATACAAGTTTTTACAAAGATTGGTCTAAAAAAAATCATGTTTGGCTGTTCTTTGGGCAAGCTTTGCTAACACATCTGAAAGATTTTGCACTGAATCTTGCACAACTGGCCACAGATTCTAATCACACAATTAGAGTTTACTAATATAACAAAATCATCAGGGATCTCCTAAGCAATTTACTGGTTATTAAGTTGCCCATTCATTGTTTAATTGACCCATTGTAAGTATAGCCTAAATACAAACCATGACAAGTTTTTCAAATGTGGGTGAGACTATGATAAACACTTAGATATTTTATTGTTGGGTTTTTTCTCTTCAATGAGGTTGACGTTCTCAAAGCAGTCTAAGTAAGAGAAGCGTGAAACTACCACCAAAATTAGGAGTCAGGTACTTGGTATCTTTTAGAAACACCACTCCTCTTCAAATATTTCAGAAAGTAAAAATCCCATTGTACTGTGAAAGTTGGAGAGTAGCTACTGTAAAGGTTGATGGTGGCAGAAAGTGATCATTTCAAGTTACTGATTCATACACCTGTGAAAGATTAAATTGGCTGTAGTGATAAGTTCTTCTGTGCTCCTAGACAGTTAATTTTAGGTGGAAGTTCATGACATGAATAAAATGACCGTAATAGTGGAAATTATGGAACAATACCAGAGTACTATGGCTGCCTAGTTCACATTCCTGCAACTTATGTATAAACCCTCCTTCCCTTCATTCTCACCAAGTGTATATGCTTTCCTAGCATGTACTCCATACTATATACCTGTCACACCTAAAACTCGGGCCGTTCAATATTCTTGGTAATCCCACCTAAGAGATATCAAGATCTGAGGTCCCTGAACCATGGTCTGTGTGTGATGAGAGATGGAAAACTCTTCCAGGTGAATGTGTGGAGCAGGTGGCAATGGGACTTCTTAACAATGATTGCACGGAGATTTCCACAGGAGCTGCTGGATAAATCCCTCATGGCTCCCAGAGGGCAATCGGGAGGTGATATAATTAGCATCCAACAAAACCATGCCTATAATTCCCATGCAAATGACAGGACCTTAGCAGAATGAAGTAGATCATTGGATTAAGATGGAAGAAAGGCTAGGTCATGTTTAGCCCCAGAGTAAAAGAAGAAGGGTGTTTAAGAATAGGGAAGGTATTGCGGAGATGGAGCTGAGATACTGCAATACACTCAATATGAATGCTACAAGTATCCCCTTTATTGGTGTTTCTCTACATATTTATATCTTTTCTATGATACGTGCTTATCTATTGTTACCATGACATTTTCATAATAATTACTTCATAAGATACAATTAGGTATATGTTTACTCAGCTGGCATCTAGAGGCTAGCCAATACATAGTTAATTAGGCCTAATGAGACATATTATTTATAAAGATCCGGAACAGTCTTTGGTCTGCTTCCTTCTCTTCCGTCCTTGCTGTACTGTTTCAGCCCATGGTTTGTCCTTGGGTCAAGGAACTCTTCAAATCCTTGTTATTCAGGGTTGCTTCAGAGCAGCAAGACCCACAAGAAGGGTAGGACTAGAGTCCTTATTCCCAAAAAAAGAAAGTAAGGAGCCAGGTAGTGAATTATTATTAAGAAAGGTGTGTAGGAGTAAGCGAGGAGCTTAAGGCTGGGAAAGGATGATGGGTGGGAGTGGAGTCCTGGTTTGGGAAGCAAGCAGGGATGTGCAGTCTGCCCTGAAAGCCTGCAAGTGCTGCTACTTGAGTAGTGGTTCCCAAACAACCAAGCCTGGAAACCTCATTTCGATGAAGTTCAGCCTGGATCAAATAGATCAGAAAGTAAATTGCAGAACAAAGGGATTATGGCAGACAACTCACTGCCCAATCTCCCCTCTGTTTTTTTTTATAGGAAGAAGAATCAAGAGAAATACTCAACTTCGGAAATATGACTGCACTCCCAGCCCATTTAGTGTAAGAACCAACACCCTAAAGTAGATCCACAGGATCAGCTGTGAACAGAGCAGCTCCAAGAGCAGGGTGTCTATCCCATATTCCCTCCTGGGTACGTTGCTTATCACGTGATGCTTTTAAACCAAGACCATACTACCAAGACCATACTGCAGGATAGCTTCCAGGTCTAGAAATGCAGAGCTATCATTTGCAGCAAAAATGAAATTAAAAAAAAAAAACAAACAGTAAATGCGTGTACTAGAAATTATGCCAGAGAACCTCAATCACCAAATATGTATATATATACTTTTTTCCATTGACCACTAATGGGCAATATAAGGCTTTGGTATCACCAAAGAAAAGCTGGCCCCTCATCTCACAAATATTTAGCTGTATTTTGGTCTAATTAAGAAGGCAGATTTCAGTCCTAACTTCAGTAAAAATCAATGCGTCCCTATAGTTATCTTTTTTCCAATACAGTTTACAACACTGCCAGAGAACCATATTTAAGACTGTATTGCAGTATGTTATGTTTATTTAGCTGGTAACTCCTGCATCTCGTGATATAAAATTGCCACAAACTATTGCTGATGAATTTACTTTCTGCTCCCTTGTTGATAATAAGTTGTCCTGATTCTCTTTTATCAAGGGAGTTTGACTTTCTTTCATGAATTCATGAACACATGAAATCTTGTGTTCTTGTGTTCATCAAATCATGCTTGCTTTGCTTGAACTCTGTATGTGTGTTATTTGTGATACATGCAATGTTTGGAAGCTCATGAGAAATATATTTACTAAAGATAGAAGTTTCCAGCACTAAAGGCAAAAAAAAAAAAATTATGTTCATTCCATTATCTAGCTTCACCAGCAGAAATCTCATTGATGAACTCTATTCCAATACACAGCCAGATAAGCAATCTTGTTACCTCATAATAAGGGGTAATTTCTTCTCATCTGAATCTCCATTACTTCTCTTATCTCATTTTATGTTATTTCCTTCTACAGATGCCTTCATACTAAATTTCCCTAAGTAGATGAGATACTATGTTTGTTTGATATCTATTGCAAAGCCTTTTATGTGGAATGGAAATAAGCATAGAAAAGCCAGAAGCTTTTGTAACCTCATGCACTCCAACTCTATATGTTCTACAGAGCAGATTCCTTTTACATGAAAATTACACTCCTTAGAATAAATCCCAATTCCAAAGGTAAATTTTAACAAGCTGAATTGCAGACTCAAAAAAAGCTTTTTATCTAGAATTTTATTATTGTTTATAATAACGCCCCCAAAAAATTTGCAGAAAGGTCCTATAGATTATCATCTGAACCATCCCCACAGATCTGAGGCAATGGCAGTCTCCTAGAGCTCAGTCCTAGTACAGATTTCTTCCTCTAACACACTTATGAACCTCACTACATTGGTCTTATTAAGGTACAGGTCCCTGAATCTATTTCCAAAGAGAAACCTCTTAAAAATGCAGAGGTGAAACAAAATCTGGATAAAACACAGCTTGCATTTGGCAAGTGTGTATCAAACTAGACCAACTGCTCTTCTTTGACTATCTAAAAGAATTTGTCATAACTGAGGGTGGCAATAAGCAGTTAGAATATAGCTGAAGGTCAGTCACTAGTAGTGCAGGGCTTGATAATGCAGCAAATACTATATTTTCATTAATGACCTGGATCATAAGACTGAGTGCACCCCTGGTAAATTTGCAGGTGACACCAAACTGGGAGGAGTGACAGATGCGTCAGAAGGTCATGCTACCATCCAGAGGGTCCTCGACAGGCCAAAGAAATGGGCAAACAGAAATGCAAAGCCCTGCACCTGGGAAGACAAACCCCAGCACCTGCACAGGCTGGAAATTGACTAGCTGGAAAACAGCTTGGCAGAAGAGAAAAAAGGGCTGTGGGACACACAGAGGGGTGATGAGCTAGCAGCATGCCCCTGCAGCAAACATGCCTTAGGAAAAGTGTTGGCAGCAGGCTGAGGCAAAGTGATCCTTACTCCCTTCTCAAACCTGGTGAGACACACCTGGAGCTCTGAGTCCACAGCTGGACTCTCCAGTACACAGGAAACATGGACATGCTGGAGCAAGTCCAATGAAGGGCCAGAATAATACTTAAAAGAATGGAGTATTTTTCATATGGGGAGAGGTTGGGAGAGCTGGGACTGTCCAGTATGGAGAAGAGCAGGCTCAGGAGATCTTATCAGTGTGTATGCATAACCTGATGAAAAGAGTAAGGAAGAAGGAATCAGGCTTTTCTCAGAACTGTTACATGACAAGGGGAAGATGTACAAACTGAAATGCAGCAAATTCCTTTTAAGCGTAATAAACTTGTGGGTTTGTTTTTTTTTTTTAATGAGATGTTTTAATGCTGGGAGATGTTGCCCAGAGAACTTGTGGAACCTCCCTCCTTGGATACATTCAAAACCTAACAGGACGTATTCATGAGCACCTTGCTCTAGGGGATCCTGCTCTGAGCAGGATTAGAGGAGAACTAGAGGATCTTCAGAGGTGCCTTCCCACCTTAGAATCTGTGGATTCTGTGGAATTGCATTTAACAAAACGTTTCATGCAGTACCATCCAGGAAACTAGCCATTCAACTGAAGAAGATAATTATTTCACTGATGAAGAACCTATATGTGCCAATTGACAGAACAGAACAGAAGAAGCAGGTTGTGTCTGAGGACAGTTACTAACTCAGCCTAATATTTTTATCACTCATCTTGACCCCGAAATTAAGAACAGTTTAACAAAATCCACAGCTGACAAATCCGGGAGGCACTGCTGACAAACATAAATTCAGCAAAATCCACTCTGCATCATATGTGATTTCAGGGCTTTAGGCTAGGGTACTAAATTTATTAGGTGAATGGAAAAACTTCACTAAGGGAGACAAGGTGTTTATTTTAGGCTGGCACAATAAAGGTAAAAAAAATGGTAAAAATTAATGAATTGAGTTGCCAAAGAACAAACGGCTTTGAATACATTGAATCTGAAAATGGAGGGTATACAACTAGTAGACCAGTCAAGTCCTTGAAAATTTAAATAACTCAGCAGAAATTAGGGGGAAGAAATTTAGATAGGCTTAAGATGAAGGCTCAACAATCTCTGAAAAAAATTATAACAGTGTTGCCTGTCATAACAAGAGAGAAATCAGCAAACCAAGGGCTCCCTTTTACACCATGCTCCCAACTCCAGTATCAGGTCTCAACTTCACTTGCTGCTTTGGACTAGAGTACAGAAGCCACCTCTGAGATGTTCTGAATTATACGGAGACAAGACTGATTATATAATGGAAAAAAGTCATAAAGTTCCAGATTGTTCTGTCCTACACTGGCAGAGACTGTGCTAGTTAAGAGGAAGTAGTGAAGTAATTACTATCTTAAGGCAACCTTCAGCTATAAGTAGCTCTATATGTAGAGGAGGAGTGATTCAAGGAGCTCTTACACTAAGGAGACCACCCTGAACTGACAATACTAGCACTGATCTGTTTACCAGCTGCTCAGGTTTTTCTTCCTCTTCTGCCACTAACAGTGACACAAGTTAGTTTAACTAAACTCAGGCATCAACAGATTGTGTGATGGCGCAATCTGCTGAATAAAACCAGGAAGCATTTCTTCATTTGCAGATTTAAATTTAAAAAAAAAACTTAAGATGTTCAATTTAGAGTTGTCAATAATATTCAAAAGGGCTAAAGCAGTACAGTCCCGGGGATTTGAATGGCTTTGATACTGCCCCACATGCCTCCAAAATCAGCTGCTGTGTATCTCAGGTTTGGGCCCTGAAGGGAATATATGCATGTGAAATAATAGTCATTACTTGTCCTTAAATTAAAGAATTACTCTAATCACTGCACAATTCTGAAGAACAAGAGAGCATGTATGATTCAGACAAGTTCACCTATGTGTTTAAAGACTCAGAAGAGGGGTATTTTGTGCTAACAGGTTAGAAAAACAGTGTGAAGAACATCCTGAGGGCAAATGATCTAATAACTGTGTCATGGCATGTATTTTAGAAAGAGAAAAAGATTAACTGCCATGATGAGCTAAGTGATCATTTAGACAATGTTGCAGACAAAGGAACTAGTTATCTATTGAGATTTTATTGTCTTGAGAACAAAACAGTCTCCAGTTAGACACCAGAAGTCTTGGACCCCAACAACCTGCTCTTGCTGTGTTCACCAGATTGTGCCTATATTGTCTTTGTTCTGTGTTGAAATGAAATCCTGACTGGTCCAATTTACTGCCTGTCTGTTGGGTTTGCAGGGTGATTTTAGTACACTCAAACTAGATTCTCTGAGGATCAAACTTATCCAAAATCTCTCCTCCATCCACTTATGTGCCAAACTTACCCCAGTCCATAAAGGAGAAAATAAGTGCCTAAATAAGTGACTTGTCCTAAACCACATGCAAGACGGGGATATCAAGGAATCGGTTAAAATGTAGTCTAATCTACTGATTTTCTCGTTTAACACAAAATTACTTGCTTATGTAAACATGGCCACAGAAACAGAAATACTATTTCTCCAGGTGAAGTTTGTGTGTAAACAGTTCCACCAGGTCTGTGACTGCCACTAGTTTGGGTGGGGGGAGGGAGGAGGGTTGCCACTGGTGAATAGAAACTCATGAGTAACTTACCAAAGTGGTTACTCACTCCTCTTCCTAGCAGATGTACAGCTGACCAAGATTCACTTAGTGAGGATTTGATACTAGTTTTCCTAGAAGACACCAGGAATAGCAGAAAACATAACAAGACTGGTTCTTACTTCAGCAACTGAAATGGTTGTTCAGAAGAATTTATTTGCATTTTATGATCCTATATGCAATATACATACTATTCAGATAATGTAACAGCTCATGTCACAGATCAGCAGAAAGTAGATAACCCCATTCCCGACTAATGAATGATCAACACAGCCGTGGAAATGAAAAGATCCTGTAACAACACTCACAGGCACCAGAGATCAGTTTTAGAGTTCCCCACTCCCGTTTCCACAAGCAGATGTTCTGAAATGTAAATTGAATTTTGGCCTTGAGAATTGCCCTCATCATCCCTGTTATGAAACCCTAATGCATATCTCCATCTCTTCTCTCAAGCACTACTGTATTTTTATAACCAAACATGTCTGGCCCTCAACAATCACTCTAGAATTACTCTCACAATATTGCGAAGTCAAGCTATTTCCGATTCTTGTTTATTCTTGTATATTTTACTTGCAGCACTGAATCATATTAACTTCAGATCATGTAATTTCTTATCTATGTGTAAGGTAAGTATCATCACAAGCTATATAATGTGGTATCCAAATGGAATTGTCTAATGCCAAGGTGCCTAGACACCCCTCCTTGCTGCCGTTTCTCTGCATATCTCTATATTCATTGAGTTCTCCCAGAGTACCAATGTGCTGAAAATTGGTTTGCTTTGCAGCTGAGCAGAGACTGCAGTCACTGTGCCTGTAGCTCTTATTCTCTTATACATAAAATGACAGTGTCACAACCAGCCTCTCTTTCTCCCAAGTACGTTCCTCAGATTGCCTTAGCCCAAGCTCTCTTGGTCATGAGTCTAGAACACGGCTTGAAACAAGCTCTGCGCTGGTATGAGAAACAATTATAATGTATCTACCATAATCACATGGACCTGAAGCATGGGTCTGTGCAACACCAGATGTCTGAACAGGTAGATTCTGACAAGCTCTACAGCAGGTCCAGAGGATGCTCAAGGTTTAGTGACCACCAAGAACTCTTTTCCACAATACCTCTTGCCTGCAGTACTTAGTACTGTCCTACAGAGCATTGTTCATGGGAGCCCAGCTGAGATTGAGATAGGATGCTGGTAGGGCAGACTCCTCCAGGTGCCTTCCACTAGCTGCTGTGTGGCAGACTGCACCAGTGTCTGATCCATTTACAGTTGCCACAGAGAGCTGAAGCATACAAATGTGTCACATCCTCCAAATGCAACGAGATCTCACAGGCATAAATATTTATTTGTGAATTTAAGGGGAAATACAGTAAAATAGTTATTAAAATGCATGTAAAATGACTGCTGGCAAACATGAATTATCTGAAAATGCTAATATTCATTATCAGTATGCTGCAGCGCTAGCCTTACTAACTCCCTTAATAAGAAAAGAGAGGAAATTGGGCACAGTTATGGAACCTTCCCTTTTGAAAGCCTTTCACTTTTAAAACTCAAACACTTCCAATTTTAAAAGCCTTCCTAAACAAAAATGGATTGAAGCAACACTAAGCCAAGAGCCACATTTTCACATGCAATGCATATTGTGAATTTTGTAAATAAGTTGCTCTCCCTTCCAACAGTGAGATTTCTGCCTTTTGAAATTTTGCTTCAACTACAGTAGCTACTAATCAGAACAGCACTCCAATAAGACTGATTCTCTGAGATTGCAAAGAAGAGCTCAAAAACCCACTCCTTCCAAGTGCTACAACTTGTCAACATTTCTTGAAGAAAGAAACACTAGTATATTAAGTTTCATTGAGCTGATAGGAAATCACCAAATTTTCATTCAGGTTTCAGACCAAAGTAAAGATTATATGCATTTTTAATGTTTTCCCCCCCCCCATGAGTTTATTATCCTCTTCTGCCAAACTGTGAATTTAGGGATCCTGGACTACTTATAGAAGCATTAAACTACTGCAATCAACTCAGTAATCATGACACTTTCAGCCCAATTTTGCAGGCTTGATGGCTGAAGTTAAGTGTGGTCAAGTGTCTGATTAAGGATGTTTACAGCACATAATAGCAATAATTTATTAACAGTCTGGCTTGGTGAACAATGCTATCTATACTCATTTCACTGAGTAGCTCTCAATTTGATATTTATGCACATGAAGCTAAGCATATCCATTTATTATTATTTCAGTTTAATAATATAGAAGACTAGCTTGGAACCAGCATTCCCAAATATCACCCGTATTTGAGAGAGTTTTGTCTTAAACTAAATATCCAATACCACTTCTTCTCCACTGAACCTTCTGAGTGTTGCATTGGTGATAGCAGTTGAAGAGAAACAAGATAAAACAACAAAGTACAAAAATCAAGTCTTGTAAAGTGTATTATCCTTATCAGAAGGTCCCACAGGTAAATGATTCAGTGCTAACACTCTAGAAGGTAGAGAGGGAAGCTGCACTAAAGCACATTTTATTAACATAGACCCAGGATTCTTTTTTCCTTTGCTCCATCCCCGAAAAAGGCTGAAAGCAGACAGCTGAAAATAAAAAGGTAGGCAATATCTTTCATCTACCCTAGGGACAGAAGGAGGTGGTTTGTCCTGTAGTGATGCAGTGCCATCTAGTGAGCTCTTCCTTCAAGGAGAAAAAGAAAAATCCGTCAAATCATGTTTGCAGGTTAAAAAATAAAACCCACTTAAATTACACTTCATGGTAGAAGAGGGAGTCTGGCAGGCAGGCTGGTTCAATAACAGCATGAAAATATGAACAGTCTGCCCTCTTAGAGGCAATAGCTGCCAGGAAGTCTTGGGTTGAAAGACATGACCACCTCCACCACCCTCTGTGATTATGTGACACTTGGCAGTTGGCCCAATGCCAGTCAGCAGGCAGTGGATCTCCCCATCACTCATCATCTTCAGGTAAGCCAGCCTGTAATGATGCTCCCATTTTATGGGTCCCCGAGGCCCATGTAACAGGCGGCACAGCCTCAGCAGATGTAGCTGAGGTTCACTTAACCAGCACTTTGCTTCTCACGGCATAATTAGTTGCTGCTGTGCTAAGTAACAGCTCCCAGGAGGGAGTGACACATCAAGGCTGTTACAAGCTGGTGCCTGAGCAAACCTAAAGAAAAGCTGCAGCTTGGTGTTTGAAGGAGCACAGCCACCCCAGATCAGTTAAGAGGACTCTTTTTCCTACCCTCCCACCTTCTGCCCCTCACATCGTCAGCTGGTTTTGAAACTGCAGACTTCTTAAGTGAATGCTGTCCAAGCTCCTACTCTGATATCAAGAGCCCTGGTCCCTTGGTATTCGATATGTTCATGTTCTAAGTCTTCTCTTAACCACTCATGACAACAGGTTTGCTCATTTTTTTTTTTTCAATTTAATAAAAGCAGTGACTGACTAAGACATTACTGTATGAATCCAAAGTCCTGGATAAAAAATAGCAAATATTGCCAGGTATCCTAATTTTTACCATGAGTTTTGTAATGGTGGAGCTTAGCGTCCTCAACTACGTATAGCTAAATATAGCTAAATCAAAATGATTTATTCCACAGCTAAGTAAAAACAAAATTTCTCAACACAGAAGACTTCACAAATATACAACAATCTCTCGATGTTGGCAGTTACTCAAAAGCTGATTTATCACTGTCCTTGTGATCTGAGGTTCAGGTGTTGGTGTGGGTGCCTTCCAAAAGCCAAAGACCAAAGGCCTTCCATTCCCACAAGCTAAGCACTAGGCTGGGTGCCAGGAAAATCACATATTTCTGTTTATATTTCAATCAGACCTGAAGGAAACCACCCATTTGTAGATACTCCAGGCCAGGGGACTGCTGCAGGCAGCACATAGTTTGGAATCAGGGTGCAGTTGCAAAGTCTCAGTGTCAGCACGTGACAACATGTTTGTTCACTGTGTCAGCAGGTGCTGATATGGAAACACTATTTTTCAGTCACCACAAAAAAAAAATCTGTGTCTCATCTTCTTCATGACAAACAGGGAGGAAGATGACTGACAGGCAAACTAGCCAACCAGGTCATGTCTGGTCCTTTCTGTGAGGTATGTCCCAGAAGTACATCATTCCCTTTCGTTTCCCCTGACTGTATTCTTACCCTGTTCCTCATTCTTCCACAAAGAAACTCAAGGTGACTAGGAGGGATCAGAGGGTATAAGGCTCTGCCTTTGATATGAGGGAAGAATATGGTCTAATTTTGCAAATACGGAAAATAAGGACCAGAATCTTATTCCCAAGGGAATAAGATAACCCAGTAGCAATTAGGACCTCAAGGTCCTAAGCCAGTTTGAAGGCTGGCAGACAGCTGTGCCTCCTATGGCAAATTCTGGGTAGTTACTTGACATATATAACATACAGGAAACCAGATATACTAGGTACACCTAATATATATAAAATAATAGTTTAAGGTAAAGCATGTACCTTTAGCCAGGTGTTCCTACCTCCTTTGAATTAGGGGAATATTAAGCTAAACTCTCATTATAGGTTTCCAGTCATAAATA